>ML660213.1:1968898-2122114 GCA_007570785.1 Antilocapra americana | reverse complement strand
GGGAAATCTCGCTGCACCAGTCCCGAGCATCAATCCTGGGCTGGCGATTGATTAGACACATGACAATTAACATGCTTCAATGCCCTTCTCCCATAACATCCCAGCCTTACCCTCATCCACAAAGTCCATGAGTCTGTTCTATACATCTGCGTTCCTTTTGTTGTCTCCCATGTTGGGTTCTCGTTACTGTCTTTCTAAATTCCATATATATGCGTTAATATACTGTATTGTTGTTTTTGCTTCTGGCTTACTTCACTCTGGATAATGGGCTCCAGTTTCGTCCATCTGAGTAGAATTGCTTCAAATGAATTTTTTTTTTAATGCTGAGTAATATTCCATTGTGTATATGTACCACAGCTTTCTTATCCATTCATCAGTTGATGGGCATCTAGGTTGTTTCCATGTCTTAGCTATTGTAAACAATGCAGCGATGAACATTGGGGTACACGTGGCTCTTTGAATTCTGGTTTCCTCGGTGTATATGCCCAGCAGTGGGATTGCCGGGTCATATGGCAGGTCTATTTGCAGCTTTTTAAGGAACCTCCACACTGTTTTCCATAGTGGCTGTACTAGTTTGCATTCCCACCAACAGTGTAAGAGGGTTCCCTTTTCTCCACATCCTCTCCAGCATTTATTGCTTGTAGACTTTTGGATGGCAGCCATTCTAACTGGTGTAAAGTGGTACCTCATTGTGGTTTTGATTTGCATTTCTCTGATAATGAGTGATGTTGAGCATCTTTTCATGTGTTTGTTAGCCATTTTTATATCTTCTTTGGAGAAATGTCTGTTAAGTTCTTTGGCCCACTTTTTAATTGGGTTGTTTATTTTTCTAGAATGGAGCTGCAGGAGTTGTTTGTATATTTTTGAGATTAATTGTTTGTCTGTTGCTTCATTGGCTATTATTTTCTCCCATTCTGAAGGCTGTCTTTTCACCTTGCTTATAGTTTCCTTTGTTGTGCAAAAGCTTTTAATTTTAATTAGGTCCCATTTGTTTATTCAAGTTTTTATTTCCAATATTCTGGGAGGTGGGTCATGGAGTATCCCACTTTGGATTATAGCAGAGAGTGTTTTGCCTATGTTATCCTCTAGGAGTTTTATAGTTTCTGGTCTTATGCTTAGATCTTTAATCCATTTTGAGTTTATCTTTGTGTATGGTGTTAGAAAGTGATCTAGTTTCATTCTTTTACAAGTGGCTGTCCAGTTTTCCCAGCACCACTTGTTAAAGAGGTTGTCTTTTCTCCATTGTATATTCTTGCCTCCTTTGTCAAAGATAAGGTGTCCATAGATGCGTGGATTTATCTCTGGGCTTTCTATTCTGTTCCATTGATCTATATTTCTGTCTTTGTGCCAGTACCATACTGTCTTAATGACTGTGGATTTGTAGTATAGCCTAAAGTCAGGTAGGTTGATTCCTCCCGTTCCATTCTTCTTTCTCAAGATTGCTTTGGCTATACGAGGTTTTTTGTATTTCCATACAAATTGAGAAATTATTTGTTCTAATTCTTTGAAAAAGACCTCTGGTAGCTTGATAGGAATTGCATTGTATCTATAGATTGCTTTAGGTAGTATACTCATTTTCACTATATTGATTCTTCCAATCCACGAACACGGCACATTTCTCCATCTGTTTGTGTCCTCCTTGATTTCTTTCATCAGTGTTCTATAGTTTTCTATATACAAGTCTTTTGATTCTTTAGGTAGAAATACTCCTAAGTATTTTATTCTTTTTGTTTCGATGGTGAATGGAATTGTTTCCTTAATTTCTCTTTCTGATTTCTCACTGTTAGTGTATAGGAATGCCAGGGATTTCTGTGTGTTGATTTTATATCCTGAAACTTTGCTATATTCACTGATTACCTCTAGTAATTTTCTCGTAGAGTCTTTAGGGTTTTCAATATAGAGGATCATGTCATCTGCAAACAGAGAGAGTTTTACTTCTTCTTTTCCAATCTGTATTCCTTTGATTTCTTTATCTGCTCTGATTGCTGTGGCCAAAACTTCCAAAACTATGTTGAATAGTAGTGGTGAGAGTGGGCACCCTTGTCTTGTCCCTGATTTCAGGGGGAATGCTTCCAGTTTTTCACCATTGAGGGTAATGTTTGCTGTGGGTCATCCTTGTTTTTGCAAATGACAGAATTTTATTTTTTATGGCTGAGTAATACTCCATATTCTGCTTGTGTATGTGTGTATATGTACCTCATCTTCTTTATCCATTCATCTATTGATACACATTTTGGTTGCTTCTGTATTTGGCTATTATAAATAATGCTACAATGAAAATGGAGGTGCATATATCTATTCTAATTAGTGTTTATACTTCTTGGATAAATACTGAGAAATGATACTGCTAGATCATACAGTAGTTCTATTTTTAAATTTTTTGGGAATAACCATTCTCTACTATAGTGGCTGCACAAATTTACATTCCCACCAGTGAGGGTTTTCCTTTTCTCCTTGCCAACATTTGTTATTTGTTGTCTTTTTTATAGTAGGTACTTTGGCAAATATGATGTAATATCTTACTGTAATTTTGACTTTCATTTCCCTGGTGATGTTGAGCATCTTTCAGCTGGCTGTTGGCCATTTGTGTGTCTTCCCTGTAAAAATGTCTACTTAGACCATTTTTCAACTGGGTTATTTGTTTGTTTGTGGAATTGTATGAGTCATTTATTTTTGATATTAAGCACTTACATTTACCATTTGCAGATATTTTCTCTCATTCACTAGGTGGCATTTTCCTTTTTAATTTATTTTTATATCGATGGATAATTGCTTTACAGAATTTTGTTGTTTTGGCATTTTCCTTTTAATGATGGCTTCCTTCTCTGTACAAAAGCTTTTTAGTTTGATGTAATCTTGTTTGCTTATTTTTGCTTTGTTTTCTCTACCCAGGGATGCATATCAAAAAAAAAATTATGAAGACCAATGTCAAAGAGAACATAGCTGATATACATATGCTTTCTTCTAGATGTTATATGGTTTCAGGTCTTACATTAAATTTTTTAATCTATTTTGAATTTATTATTGTGCATAATGTGATAGTAGTCTAGACTGATTCTTTTGCATGTAGTTGTCCACTTTTCCCAACACCGTTTGTTAAAGAGACTTCCCCATTATATGCCCTTCCCTCCATTTTCATAGAGTAATTGCTTGTATTCACTAAATTCTTTATTCTAATCTATTGATCAATGTTTGTTTTTGTGCCAGTATCATACTGTTTTGTTTACCATAGCTTTATAGTATGGTTTGATATCAGGGAGTATGAGACCTCTGGGTCTTTCTCAATAATGTTTTAGCTAGCTGGAGTCTTTTGTGTTTCCTTGAAAATTTTAGAATTATTTTGTTTCTATGAAAAAAATGTCATTGGTATTGCACTGAATCTGTAGATTGTTTGGGAATGGGATTGCCTTGAATCTGTAGATTATTTGGGTAGTTTTGTCATTTTAAAATTGTTAGTGTATTGAACTGCAACAGATTTCTGTATATTAATTTTATAACCTGCAACATTATTGAATTCATTAATGAGCTCTGGTAGTTTGTTGGTGATGATATCTATTTCTTGAGTCAGTTTCAGTAGTTTGGGTCTTTCTAGAAATTGGTCCATTTGATCTGGATTACCTAATTTTGACATGTATTTTTCAGAGACTCCCTTGTCATATTTTCTTGTCTGTAAGGTTGGTTGCAATTTCCCCTCTCTCATTTTGGATATTACTACTTTGAATCTTGAGTCCTCTTTTCTTTGTGTGTGTAGCTGAAGACTTGTCAAAGGTTCCCCTTTTTTTTAAAAAAAAAAAGGTGTTCATTTAAAAAAAAACAACTTTTGATCTTGCTAGTTTTCCTGATTGTTTTAAATTCTATATTTCATTTGTGTCTAATCTTAATAATTGAGTTCTTTCAGTTTGCTTTGGATTGAGTTTCCTCCTTCTTTCTGGTTTTTTAAGGTAGAAGATTAGGTTATCGATTAGAAAATTTTCTTTATTAATATAGGTGATTATAGTTATATATTTCGCTTTGAGCATTGTGTTACCTGAAACTTATAGAGTGTGATATGTTATATGTTTATTTTTATTTGTTTCAAGGATTTTCTTGTTTTCTTGTGATTTCTTCTTTGATCTATTTATTATTGAGAATATGTTCGGTTATAGTTTATATGATATGTGTCTTTTTTTATTTTTTAACTTTCAAAGTGTTTCCTTAAGCTTGTCCATTGTAGAAAGCATTTGTGTTTTAGTTTTCCATTCTGCAAATCTACTTTTTATTGTGTTTAAACCATTTACATTTAATGCAATTATGATAGGTAGTTACCTTTGTAATATCACTTTGCTCTTTGTTTTCTATGGCTTATGCCTCTTTTGTTCATTTATTCTTTTGTGTTAAATAGATGTTTTTGAGTGTACCATTTTAATCCTCTTGTTATTCTTTTTACTATATTTGTTACTTTATCAGTAGTTTCCCAGGTTATCACAGTTGCATCTAAATTTATAATAATCTAGATTGAATTAATACCAACTTAATTTCAATAGTATACTCAAATTTTGTGCTTATTTTTCACTTGTTTTTATCCCCCTTGTTATTGTCATTCAAATTATGTTGTTAATCAACACAGATTTATAATTACTGTTTTATGCATTTCTCTTTTTATTAGGAAAAAGAATAATAAATAAATTATTTAAATAATATTTATGTTTATTAATTACTTTTGAAAGTGTTCTTTATTTCTCTACATGGAGTAGAAATATTGTCTAGTGTCCTTTCGTTTCAGTCTGGAAACTTTCTTTAGTACTTCTTGTAAATTAGGTCTTAAGTCATAAATTAGGTCTATAAATCATAGTCTCAGTTTTTGCTTTTTTTGGAATTTCTTCATTTGTCCTGCATTTTTTATGAGTGGTTTTAGTAGAAAAAGAATTTTTGGTTGATATTCTTTCTTTTTTCTTTAGTGCTTTAAATATGTCATCTCACTCTCATCTGGCCTGTATGGTTTCTGATGAGAAATTTTTGTTAATCTTATTGAAGATACATTGTATAGATTGATTATTTCTCTCTTGGTGTTTTTATAATTTTCTGTTTGTATTTCAGCCGTTTGAGTATGAAATATTGTGTACAGTTTTCTGAATTTATTCTTCTTGAAATTAATTGAATTTCTTGGATGTATACATTAATGTTTTTCATCAACTGAACAGATTTAGTGATTATTTCTTTAAATATTTTTTTTGTTCCTTTCATTCTCTCTTTTTGTGGAACTAGTATTTTATGGTTATATTTGTATACTTGATGGGGATCCCACAAGTCCCAGAAGTTCTGGTTAATTTTTGTATGTTTTTTTCTGTCTATTCCTGAGACTAATCTCAGTTGACCTGTTTTTAAGTTCACTGATTGTTTTTTCTGCCCATTTGTGTCTGCTGTTGAGTCCCTTTAGGGAATTTTTCTTTTTTGATAATTTCTGTCTCTTATAATCATCTTTTCTATTTGCTCAGACATCATTCTGATACTTTGGTTCTCTATATATGATTTCCTTCAGTTTTTTGAACATGTTTAAATAGTTGATTTAAAGTCTTTGTCTAGTAAGTTTAATGTATGGGCTTTTAATTGGCCCAGTTTCTATGACCACTTCCCCTCAACTATTTATCAGTTATACTTTCTTGTTCCTTTGCATGTGTCATATTTTTTGTTGAAAACTGGGCATTTTATATAGTGTAATGTAGCAGATACAAAAATCAGAGGCTTTCCTTCCCCAGGATTTGTTGTTGCTGCTCTTTGCTTGTTTAGTGACGTTCCTAAACAAATTATATAAAATACATGTTTTTGTCATGTATGGTCGTGGAACTCTCTGTTCACTTAGCATGTGTGAGTGTGCACTCTAGTGTATTAGTTGTTCAGTCATGTCTGACTCTCTGCGATCCCATGACTGTAGCCCACAAGGCTCCTCTGTCCCTGGGATTCTCCAGGAAAGAATAGTGGAGTGCGTAGCCATTCCCTTCTCCAGGGTATCTTCCTGACCCAGGAATCACATCCATGTATCCTGCACTGCAGGCAGATTCTTTACCATATGAGCCAATAATGGAACAGATTTTCATAAATTCTTAGAGCCATTAATCTTTTTAGTCTCTTTGGAGAGTTCTATTAGTCTGTTGCAATATACCTTTAACATTCAGTCAGACATATTAGCACTCTTCTTTAGTCACTATTTACTACTTGTGTAGAATTACAAGGTCAAAGAGACCTTCTCAAATGTCTCTTGGGGATGCACATGTTCCTGGACATATACATAGCCCTTTGTATGGGCATGGCTTTCTAGATTGCCAGGAAATCTCTGCAAAGCCCCCTATGGATGCGTCATTTCTCAACTTTCATCTCTTATTTGTTGGTTTGTTGTTTCCCCCAGCTGTTACTGTTGCCTTAGGCAGCTATAATGTTAAGCAGTTGCCATTGATTATTTTCAACAAACATCCCAGGGAAATGACCAGCTCAGTTTGGTTGCTCAGTTGTGTCTAACTCTCTGTGACCCCACGGACTGCAGCTCTCCAGGCTTCCCTGTCCATCACCAACTCCTGGAGCCTACTCAAACTCATGTCCATACATTAGTGATGCCATCTAACCATCTCATCCTCTGTCATCCCCTTCTCCTCCCATCTTCAGTCTTTCCCAACATCAGGGTCTTTTCCAGGAGTTAGTTCTTTGCATCAGGTGGAAAAAGTATTAGAGTTTCAGCTTCAGCATCAGTTCTTCCAATGAATATTCAGGACTGATTTCCTTTTAGATTGACCATTTGGATCCCCTTGCTGTCCAAGGGACTCTCAGGAGTCTTCTCCAACACCACAGTTCAAAAATATCAATTATTTGGCACTCAGCTTTCTTTATGGTCCAAATCTTACATACATGACTACTGGAAAAACCATGGCTTTAACTAAATGGACCTTTGTTGGCAAAGTAATGTCTCTCCTTTTTAATATGCTGTGTAGGTTGGTCATAGGTTTTCTGCCAAGGAGCAAGAGGCTTTTAATTTCATGGCTGCAGTCACCATCTGAAATGATTTTGGAGTCCCCCAAAATAAAGTTTGTCACTGTTTCCCCATCTATTTGCCATGAAGTGATGGGACCGGATGTCATGATCTTAGTTTTCTGAATGTTGAGTTTTAAGTCAACTTTTCACTCTCTTCTTTCACTTTCATTAAGAGGCTCTTTAGTTCTTCACTTTCTGCCATAAAGGTGGTGTCACATGCGTATCTGAGGTTATTGTTATTTCTCCCACTGATCTTGATTCCAGCTTGTGCTTCATACAGCCTGGCATTTCACATGATATACTCTGCATATAAGTTAAATAAGCAGAGTGACAAAAACAGCCTTGATGTACTCCTTTCCTGATTTGGAACTAGTCTCTTGTGCCATGTCCAGTTCTAACTGTTGCTTCTTGACCTGCATACAGATTTCTCAGGAGGCAGGTCAGGTGGTCTGGTATTCCCATCTCTTGAAGAATTTTCCACAGTTTGTTGTGATCCACACAGTCAAAAGCTTTAGCATAGTCAATAAAACAGAATAGATATTTTTCTGGAACTCTCTTGCTTTTTTGATGATCCGGTGAAAGTTGGCAATTTTATCTCTGGTTCCTCTGCCATTTTGAAATCCAGCTTGAACATCTGGAAGTTCACAGTTCATATACTGTTGAAGCCTGCTTCGAGAATTTTGAACATACTTTGCTATGTGTGAGATGCATGTAATTGTGTGGTAGTTTGAGCATTCTTTGGCATTGCCCTTCTCTGGGATTGAAATGAAACCTGACCTTTTCCAGTCCTGTGGCCACTGCTGAGTTTTCCAGATTTGTTGGCATATTGAGTGCAGCACTTTCATAGCATCATCTTTTAGGATTTGAAATAGCTCCACTGGAATTCCATCACCTCCACTAGCTTTGTTCGTAGTGATGTTTCCTAAGGCCCACTTGACTGCATTCCAGGATGTCTGGCTCTAGGTGAGTGATCACACCATTCTGGTTCTCTGGGTCATGAAGATCCTCTTTGTACAGTTCTTCTGTGTATTTTTGCCACCTCTTCTTAATATCTTCTGCTTCTGTTAGGTCCATATCATTTCTGTCCTTTATTGAGCCCACCTTTGCATGAAATGTTCCTTTGGTGTCTCTAATTTTCTTGAAGAGATCTCTAGTCTTTCCCATTCTACTGTTTTCCTCTATTTCTTTTCATTGATTGCTGAGGAAGGCTTTCTTATCTCTCCTGGCTATTCTTTGAAACTCTGCATTCAAATGGGAATATCAGCCAGAACTGTGTCTGTGTGTCTCCTGTGGAGGTATGGGTCAGCAGTGGCCTGCCACAGGGTCAGGGTCTCTGGGTGGAGCAGACCTGGGTATGGCATAAGCCCTCGTGAAGGAGGTTGCGATTAACCCCACCATAGAACTGCCAGAGCTTACACAGGACTGGGGAAACAGACTGTTGGAGGGCACACACAAAATCTTGTGTGCACCAGACCCCAGGAGAAAGGAGCAGTTACTCCACAAGAGACTGACGCAGACATGCCCATGAGTGTCCAGTAGTCTCTGGTGGAGGCGTGGGTTGGCAGTTGCCTGCTGCAGGGTTGAGGGCACAGAGTGCAGCAGTGTGTGCATGGAACTTTTGAAGGAGGCTGCCATGATCTGCATTACCTCCAGCATAGTTGGCCTCAGGTCAAGCAACAGGGAGAGAACACAGCCCTGCCCATCAACAGAAAATTGGATTAAAAATTTACTGAACATGGCCCCTTTTCATACTGTTCACACTGTGGCAGTATGAAAAGTCAAAAAGATAGGACACTACAAGATGAACTCCCCAGGTCAGTAGGTGTCCAATATGCTACTGGAGACTAGTGGAGAAATAACTCCAGAAAGAATGAAGGGATGGAGCCAAAGCAAAAACAATACCCAGTTGTGGATGTGACTAGTGATAGAAGCAAGGTCCAATGCTGTAAAGAGCAATATTGCATAGGAACTTGGAATGTTAGCTCCATGAATCAAGGCAAATAGGAAGTGGTCCAACAGGAGATGGCAAGAGTGAACGTCTATATTCTAGGAATTGGTGAACTAAGATGGACTGGAATGGGTGAATTTAACTCAGATGACCATTATATCTACTACCGTGGGCAGGAACCACTTAGAAGAAATGAAGTAGCCATCACAGTCAACAAAAGAGTCTGAAATACAGTACTTGGATGCAATCTCAAAAATGACAGAATGATCTCTGTTCGTTTCCAAGGCAAACCATTCAATGTCACAGTAATCCAAGCTTATGCCCCAACCAGTAATGCTGAAGAAGCTGAAGTTGAATGGTTCTATGAAGACCTACAAGATGTTTTAGAACTAACACCCAAAAAAGATGTCCTTTTTGTTATAAGGGACTGGAATGCAAGAGTAGGAAGTCAGGAAACACCTGGAGTAACAGACAAATTTGGCCTTGGAGTACAGAATGAAGCAGGGCAAAGGCTAATAGACTTTTGCCAAGAGAACGCACTGGTCATAGCAAACACCCTCTTCCAACAACACAAGAGAAGCCTCTACACATGAACATCACAGATGGTCAACACCAAAATCAGATTGATTATATTCTTTGCAGTCAAAGATGAAGGAGCTCTATACAGTCAGCAAAAACATGATCGGGAGCTGACTGTGGCTCAGATTATGGACTCCTTATTGCCAAATTCAGACTTAAATTGAAGAAAGTAGGGAAAACCACTAGATCATTCATGTATGATCTAAATCAAATCCCTTATGATTATACAGTGGAAGTGAGAAATAGATTTAAGGGACTAGATCTGATAGAGTGCCTGATGAACTTTGGATGGAGGTTCTTGACATTGTACAGGAGACAGAGATTAAGACCATCCCCAAGAAAAAGAAATGCAAAAAAGCAAAATGGCTGTCTGAAGAGGCCTTACAAATAGCTGTGAAAAGAAGAGAAGTGAAAAGCAAAGGAGAGAAAGAAAGATATTTCCATTTGAATGCAGAGTTCCAAAGAATAGCAAGGAGAGATAAGAAAGCCTTCCTTAGTGATCAGTGCAAAGAAATAGAGGAAAACAACAGAATGGGAAAGACTAGAGGTCTTTCCAAGAAAATTAAAGATACCAAGGGAACATTTCATGCAAAGATGGGCTCAATAAAGGACAGAAATGGTATGGACCTAATAGAAGCAGAAGATATTAAGAAGAGGTGGCAAGAATACACAGAAGAATTGTACAAAAAGGATCTTCATGACCCAGATAACCAGAATGGTGTGATCACTCACCTAGAGCCAGACATCCTGGAATGCGAAGTCAAGTGGGCCTTAGGAAACATCACTACGAACAAAGCTAGTGGAGGTGATGGAATTCCAGTGGAGCTATTTCAAATCCTAAAAGATGATGCTGTGAAAGTGCTGCACTCAATATGCCAGCAAATTTGGAAAACTCAGCAATGGCCACAAGACTGGCAAAGGTCAATTTTCATTTCTATACCAACGAAAGGCAATGCCAAAGGATGCTGAAACTATTGCACAATTGCACTCATCTCACACGCTAGTAAAGTAATGCCAAAATTCTCCAAGCCAGGCTTCAGCAATATGTGAACTGTGAAATTCCAGATGTTCA
Organism: Antilocapra americana; assembly: GCA_007570785.1. Classification (NCBI taxonomy): domain Eukaryota; kingdom Metazoa; phylum Chordata; class Mammalia; order Artiodactyla; family Antilocapridae; genus Antilocapra; species Antilocapra americana. Next base: position 2,111,516 of record ML660213.1, on the reverse strand, counting down.
AGCTGGTTTTAGAAAAGGCAGAGGAACAAGAGGTCAAATTGCTAACATCCACTGGATCATCAAAAAAACAAGAGTTCCAGAAAAATATCTATTTCTCCTTTATTGACTATGCCAAAGCCTTTGACTGTGTGGATCACAATAAACTGTGGAAAATTCTGAAAGAGATGGGAATACCAGACTATCTGACCTGTCTCTTGAGAAACCTGTATGCAGGTCAGTTAGAACTGGACATGGAACAACAGACTGGTTCCAAATAGGAAAAGTAGTACATCAAGGCTGTATACTGTCACCCTGCTTATTTAATTTCTATGCAGAGTACATCAAGAGAAATGCTGGGCTGGATGAAGCTCAAGCTCGAATCAAGATTGCTGGGAGAAATATCAATAATCTCAGATATGCAGATGACACCACCCTTATGGCAGAGAGTGAAGAGGAACTAAAAAGCCTCTTGATGAAAGTGAACGAGGAGAGTGAAAAAGTTGGCCTAAGGCTCAACATTCAGAAAACTAAGATCATGGCATCTGGTCCCATCTTTTCATGGGAAATAGATGGGGTAACAGTGGAAACAGTGTCAGAATTTATTTCTGGGGGCTCCAAAATCACTCTAGATGGTGACTGCAGCCATTAAATTAAAAGATGTTTACTCCTTGTAAGGAAGATTATGACCAACCTAGATAGAATATTGAAAAGCAGAGACATTACTTTGCCAACAAAGGTATGTCTAGTCAAGGCTATAGTTTTCCAGTAGTCATGTATGGATATGAGAGTTGGACGGTGAAGAAAACTGAGCACTGAAGAATTGATACTTTTGAACTGTAGTGTTGGAGAAAACTCTTGAGAGTCCTTTGGACTGCAAAGAGATCCAACCACTCCTGGGTGTTCACTGGAAGGACTGATATTGAAGCCGAAACTCCAGTACTTTGGCCATCTCATGCAAAGAGTTGACTCATTGGAAAAGATCCTAATGCTGAGAAGGATTGGGGGCAGGGGATGACCATCAAAACAAGACCCAGTTTCCCCCTCCGTCAGCCTGTCCATCAGGAAGCTTCCATAAGCTTCTTATTCTTCTCCATCAGAGGGCAGACCGGCTGAAAACCACCATCACAGAAAACTAACCAAACTGATTACATGGACCATGGCCTTGTCTACCTCAGTGAAACTCTGAGCCATGCTGTGTAGGGCCACCCAAGACGGACGGGTCATAATGGAAACTTCTGACAAAACATGGTCCACTGGAGAAGGGAATGGCAAACCACTTCAGTATTCTTGCCTTGAGAATCCCATGAACAGTATGAAAAGAAATGATCAAGTTTTGAGTAATTTCAAGCCACAATGTGGGGTTTTTATAGTACTACTATCAGACTAAATAATGACAGTTTTCTCAAATTAAGGCTTTTAAGGAGCTCCTATGCCACTCTCATCCCTCCAGTGGATGCTAGGCTGCTGTTTTTCTCTGTGATCATAGAATATCCAATATCAAGATTAACCATTGAGTGATTGAAAGGAGGACAGCAATTGGGAAAGTTAAAATGCCACAAAATGTGCTATTCTTATCGTTATTCACCCATTAAAACAACATACAGACATACCCTGGATTTTTGCAAATCTTTGATGAATTTCCATCATTTTAGAAAAGTTGATTTGACATTCTTTGCTAGTGTTATCATTGCTTTTATGACAGAATCTTCAGTTGTTCTTACTTTGCCATTCCTGATCACACTGTGTAATTTTTCTCATCATTATCTTGTACTTTTATCAGCAGACATAAACTTTGTTTGTTAGATTTATAACTAGTATTCATGTTTTGGGACTAATATAAATATTACTTTAAAAACTTATTTCCAGTGGTTCATCACTAGTGTATAGAAATTGAATTGATTTTTATACATTCAATTTTTTGCTAAATTCCCTTATTACTTCTAGTAGCTTTTGTATAAATTTACTGGGCTTTCCTAAGAGACAATTATATTACCCATGAATAAAGGCAATTTTATTTCTCCCTTTCCAGTTGGTGTCACTTTTTAAAAATTTAGCCTTATTGCAAAACTGCTCTTTTTATCTTGATTTATATATTAGATTATTTACTCAGTTTTCCTATTGAAGTGATTTTGCTATGCCACCAATCATAATGTGGATGTACTTCTTCTTTCCAGTAACTACATATTTTCTAAATATATAGCTATGAGGGCTTTCTGGTATGATTCATATCTGTTTACTTGATCAATTTATGTAATTTAACTGATATTTGCCATATGAATATTTTTCAAAGAAAAATCATTTTACTGTTTATTCCAATGAATATCTATTGATGTAAAGCTGGCAACTGCCAAAGGAATTAGTAAAATTCACTCTTATGACTGTGTCCTTGATTTTATGATATTCTCCCCCATAATCAAATCATAATTCTCCTGTTTGGAGTTTATGATTCACATTAATTCTAGGTCTTTAGTGAACTTTTTTAACTTTAAAAATTCCCTTCAAACATGAATTCTGTGGTAGAAGATGTAATTGTTCTATGTTTAGATTCCAAATTTGAAAACTAAAATTGATTTTTAAGGTCATAAAACCTAGTCCCTTTATTTTACAGGTAATAAAATAGATTTCACAATCCCTCTGCAGCAAGTGTCCTTTTAACTATTGATAAAATATAGGAAATGAATTCAGATTTATTACTATTGAGGTGTACACCTTCTATACCCTAGTTTGACTTCTATTGACTTTGACTTGGATGACTGTAATAGCTTAACTGGTCTCACTGCTTCTACCTTTGTCTTCTATATTCTGTTTTTAACACTTTGGAATAAACCTGAGTTCATGTCACTTCTCTAGTCTATGCTCTCCAGTAACTTCCTATTTTACACAGATTAAAAACCAAAGTACCGACAGTAGGCTCCATGACGTTTCACAATTGGAACCCAATTACCTCGTCCGCCTGCCGACCACCACAGCAGCCAGTTACTTGTCTGGCTGACTTGTCTGAATTTATTTTCCAAGAGCTCTCTTAATCTGCTTCAGGGTACTGGCTTGTTGCAGTTCCTCTAGTATGCCAATCATAGTGGTTCAGGAGTCTGTGCATTCATTGACTTCCGCCTGGAATATTGCCCCAAGATGTATACATGATTCATTCTCTTTCTGCTCTCAGTGAGACCTCTCTTTAACATATCATCCAAATTAAATTCCAGCTATGATCTCTGTGTAGCTCTAATTTCCCCCATTTTCATAGCATTTATCATATTTTAATATACTATATAAGTTACTCATTTATTATGTTCATATAACTGCTGGAATATAAGCTCCACAGTTGTGTTTTTTGGCTTTTTGTTCCTGTTTTGTTAATTAATGTATCTCCAAAACCTATGAAAATTCCTAACATGTGAAAGGCTCCCAATAAATATTTGTTGAAGTAATGAATGAAGAAAGAATGAAAGCACCTTGATAATTTAAATCCATGATTCAAGCTTTGAGAAAAATCACAATAATCATCAGTTTTGCCTTCAGTGACATTAGGTCTCTCAAAAATCACAAGTGATTATCTCTTATTTGTTATGATCTGTATTTTCTGGGTATTTTGAAATCATTCCCTAGAGGTTCTATATATAATGTTTCAGACTTTTTTTTTTAATATACTGAAAAAACAACTTGGATAATATGAAATATATCTCATATTTTTTTCTCTTTGATAGCTCATTATGTTAAATGTACAAAATGTTGACTAAATTCATCACCTAGGCCTCCATAACAAACTACCACAAACTAGGTGGCTTATCACAGTAGAACTTTCCTGTCTCATAGCTTTGGAGGCTATACGTCCAAAATCAAGGTGTTACTAGGTCCATGTTCTCTTTGAAACCTCTAGTGGAGAATCTTTCGCCTTTAATCAGCTTCTGGCGGTGGCCGCCAATCCATGGTATTCCGTGACTTACATAGTTACATCACTCCAAACCCCACCTTTTTTGTCACATGGCCTTCTTGTTGTGTGAATGCGTTTCTACCAGGCACTTGCCTCTTCTTACAAGGACACTAGTCAGGTTAGGGCCCACCCTGATGATATCACCTTAACGTGATTATATCTGCAAAGACTCTGTTTCCATATAAAAGCATGTTCATAGGTACTGGGGGATGACTTAAATACACAGTTTGGGAAGGGTACCATTCAACCTGTAACAATAGCTTTTTAATTTGGGGAGGGTATTTCTTGATGGTATAGCATGCTTTGAGGATGATGGGAAACTTCTTGTTGCTTCATTAGTAAGTGCTGCCAATAGCAGAATCAGCGTTTATGTAGCTTTTGTGTCTTTTGTGTCCCTAGCCAACACTGAAGTGAATACTATAATTATTTCAATTAGCCTACTTCCTGTATATCAATTGGAAACCTTTAGATTCATGAAGAAATATTCGTATGTGAAATGTTATTTGCTTAACTATAGCCTTTAATATAATTAGAAGAAGAAATATGAAATATATGCACACTAGCACAAACTCACACACAAACACATGTCCTTTTTATGCCCCTGAGTTTCATCCTTCTTTGTTCATCCATCTCCCCCTGCTTCTGAGATCAGCATAGAAACTATTTGGTGTGCTAATTTTACTTGGTATCTTTTATTCATCTGGTATAACCTCACTCTGTCCCAGGTTCCTCTGAGGCACCACCAAGGAACTGCAGCAAAGGTTGATCAAACATTTTTAAAAACTCTATTATTAAGATAAAATTAAAAAGTAGAATTGTTTAAAAAACACATTTGAGGAAATAGTCATTTAGTGATTGGCCATTGCTCTAAATTTAATTTAAAAAGTTACTGAATTGGCATTATACTTTAGATCATACCTTCTTTATGTCCCCATGATTTAAACTCTAGCTAAACTTTTGCCATTTTTATTGTTTTTCTTATTATTAAAACAAACAAACTTAAGCTTTCTTACATTTTTCTGTTTCTGCTCTCCATGGGCTTATCTGTTAATGCATTATAAATAAATATTTGATGAATTGATAAAATACTGTGTGGTTTAAAGTTGATATCTATCCATATCTTGAAAAGTAACCTAATTTAAAGCAGATTGGGCTCTGAACTTTACTTGTTTTGTAAAAATACTCATGTGGTGATGAAATTTTGAGACATGTGAGTAACTCGGAACTTATCAATAGGAGGTTTACAATCTATCCTCACTTATTGCAGGTTTTCTAAATGAGGCATTAATCTTAATTTGGAGAGTACCTAAACTGATGCCCTGAAGCTTGGTGATTGAACAAGTGGAATGGAAAAATGAGTCTTCTTTTCAGTAATGTGAATACTCTGAAAATGACATGGGAAACAGATGATAATCACATGTAGGGCTGATGAAATGATAAATTTATAGGTTTATAAACTACAGAGAAATTTGATTTGGGGAAGAGATCTGGATAGAGATTATAAATTGTGTCAGTAAATAGGCTTGCCAAAATGACTCTGACTTCAGGCCTATAAAGTTCATAGGCACAACTATGATCATTACTGTTATTCATTTGTAATTAGTAAAATATATACTAGTCAGTAATGAGGGCATGGCAACCCACTCCAGTATTCTTGCCAGGAAAATCCCATGAACAGAGCAGCCTGGTGGGTCCATGGGGTCACAAAGAGTCAGACACGACTGAAGTGACTTAGCACACATACTGGTCTATAAGAATTTCAAAGGGCTGTGATATGAAGCACTTCCGCCTATTGGCTAAATTACTAGTAAGGTGATTAAAACAGTTTAAAAAAAAAGCCTCTCAGCCAATGAGCCCAGGACCAAATGACCTCACTGGTGAATTTTAGGAAGTATTCAAAGATTAAATACCTAGTCTTCTCAAACTCTTCTTTGATAAACATAGATACAAAAATTCTGAACAAGATATTAGCAGACTGAATCCAACAAGACATTGAAAGGCTCATGCACTGTGATCAAGTGGGATTTATTCCAAGAATATAAGGATGGGTCAGTACCCACAAATCAATCAAGGTGATAAGTCACATCAGCACAATGAAGGATAAAAGTCACATGATCATGTCAATACATGTAGACAGAGCATTTTACAAAATTCAACATGAATTTATGACAAAGACTCTCAGCAAAGTGTTTATAGAGGGACTATATCTCAGCATAAAATGGCCATGTATGACAAACCCACAGCTAACAATGGTGGAAATATGAAGGTTTTTCCTACAAGATCAGGAATAAGACAAAGATGCCCTCTCACTACTTCTAGTCAACATTATTTGAAATTTCTATCTGCAGCAATTAGCAAGAAATCCCTGGTAGCTCAGCTGATAAAGAATCTACCTGCAGCACAGAAGACCCTGGTTTGATTCCTGGGTCATGAAGATCCCCTGGAGAAGGGATAGGCTACCCACTCCAGTATTCTTGGGCTTCCTTGGTGGCCCAGATGGTAAAGAATCCACCTGTAATGCAGAAGACCTGGGTTGGGAAGATCCTCTGGTGGAGGGCATGGCAACCCACTCCAGTATTCTTGCCTGGAGAATCCCCATGGACAGAGGAGCCTGGTGGGCTGCAGTCCATGGGGTTTCAAAGAGTTGGACACAATCGAGTGACTAAGCACAACACACAAGAAATAGAAGGAATCTAAATGGAAAGAGAGAAAAGAAAAACTGTTGCTGTTTGCAGATAACATGTTGTTGTTGTTCAGTCACTAAGCCATGACAACCCTTTGTGACCCCTTGGACTGTAGCATGCAGGGAAAACTATCACTATTTGCAGATAACATGTTATGGAAAACCTAAAGACTGCCCCCCAAAAGCTGTTAGAACTAATAAGGCAAGTTGCAGTATATAAAATCAATATACAAAAATATGTTGTATTTCTATACACAAATATTGAACTATGAGAAAGAGAAATTAAGAAAACAATCACATTTACAGTTGCATCAAATTGGTAAAGAATTTGCTTGAAATGCAGGAGACCTGGGTTTGATCCCTGGGTTGGTAAGATACCCTGGAGAAGGAAATGGCAACCCACTCCAGTATTCTTGCCTGAAAAATCCCATGGACAGCGGAGCCTGGCAGGCTACAGTTCATGGTCTCACAAATAGTTGGACACAACTTAGTGATTAAGTCACCACAAAAGCAAAATAGGAATAAATTTAACCAAGGAGGTAAAAGACCTGTACATTGAAAACTATAGGACACTCCTGAAACTAAGACACAAATTAGTGGGAATTTATTTATTACTCATAGATTGGAATAGTCAATATTCTTGAAATGTCCATCTTATCCAAAGAATTAGTCTCTCAGTGGTGTCCAACTCTTTGAGACCTCATAGCCCACAAGGCTCTTCTGTCCATGGGATTTCCCAGGCAAGAATACTGAAGTGGGTTGCTGTTTCCTTCTCCAGGGGATCTTCCTGACCCAGGGATCAAATCCGGGTCTTCTCATTAAAGGTAGATTCTTTACCATATATGCCACCAGGGAAGCCCCCAAAATGAAGACTGCAGCCCAGGAGACAGCACCTCTGATAGCTCTGAGAGACTGCTCCATCTTATCCAAAAGAATCTATAAACTCAATACAACTCCTTTCAAAATTCCAAGGGCATATTTCATAGAACTAGAACAAATAATTCTAAAAGTGGTAATAAACCACAAAAGATTATGAATTATCAAAATAATCTCGAGCAAGAAGAACAAAGCTGAGGAACCATCCTCCTCATTTCAAACTCTACTACAAAGTTATAGTAATCAACACTGTATGGTGCTGGCACAGAAACACACAGATCAATGGGACAGAATTGAGAACACAGGGCTGTGCCAAATAAAATTAAAAAAAACTCATCAATACAGAGACCAGTTTACTGGTAACTGTAGGGGAATATGGTTGAGAGGGGGTCAAAACTGATGAAGGGTGTCAACTTGTATAGTGATGGGTAATAACTAGATTTGTGGTTGACCACTCTGTACTATATACAGATGTTGAATTATAATGCTGTACAATGGAAACTAATATGAATAAAAAAGTTTTGTAGCTTTAAAAGAATTTCAGTTGAACATTTGTTAGATATTGCTTGGAAAACTGAGATTTCCTATATATGTATATACACATACACATACATATATATATGTATATATTACAGGTTCAGAGCAATTTGTTGGAAGAATGCAAGATTTTCGATTATACCAAGTGGCACTTACAAACAGGTAAGCTGATTGAAAATTTTACACCTGAAGTGTAAGGATACATTAACTTAAATAAGAATATCATGAATATTTTAGCATTTCCCATCTTTACAGGATTTGGCGAACATCATCTAATTAATGTTTGCAGTGTTTGCTTTGGCTTAGTCTGTGGTGTTTATTCACTAGTGCTGCTCTGTGGGTAACTCATAACATAAAATTGACCAAGTTCTGTACAAAACTAGATCTCTTCTAAGAAAACTAGACTTTTGAACAAGTAGTAGTATATGATTTAAGATGTTGCTTTGTTGCTAAGTCATGTCTGACTCTCTTGAGACCCCATGGACTGTACCCACTAAGGGCCCCTGTCCATGGAATTTTCCAGGCAAGAATTCTGAAGTGGGTTGCCATTTCCTTCTCCAGGGGATCTTCCTGACCCAGAGGTTGAACTTGCATGCCAGTTCTTTACCACTAAACCACGAAGGAAACCTGTAGTTTGGGATAAAAGTGAAGTGAAAGTTGCTCAGTCGTGTCTGACCCTTTGTGACCCCCATGGACTCTATAGTCCATGGAATTCTCCAGGCCACAATAATGGAGTGGGTAGCCTTTCCCTTCTCCAGGGGATCTTCCCAACCCAGGGATTGAACCCAGTTCTCCTGTATTGCAGGCAGATTCTGGAGTGGGTATCCTATCCCTTCTCCAGGGTGTCTTCCCAACCCAGGAACTGAACCAGGGAGGGTCTCCTGCATTGCAGGCAGATTCTTTACCAACTGAGCTATCAGGGAAGCCTCTTATACATTTGTTTAAGTATTCTGTTTGAAGTTGTTTCTGATTCTTGAGAAATTGCTATTATCTGCCTTTTAAAATTGCTTTGCTGAATTTTTAAGTGCTAGAGAATGTAGAACAAAGGAAATGAGTATTTATATTAATGTATAGAAAAATCTCAAGAGACTGGACTACTACTAGACTTGGGGACAAGAAGAGTAAGTAATTTGAAGTATTGTTATATATTTCTATTTCCAGTGAAAAAATCATTGTGTGGACTTGAACTATATTTATTGAAATATTTCTTCATCTTGAGAATAGGTAGGAAATCTTTCTTAGGTGTGTTTTAAGGCATGCATATTTCCGTTCTCCTCAGGAAGTTCAAAGAAAATTCAGCCTGAGATATCCTCTGAAGTTTGTTTCCCATGTTATGATTTGATGATATAATATTACATGATTGTATGAATACATTGATCTTCTTCACTTGCAGAAGAATGTTTATTCATTTTCCTTCAAGGGAAATGTCGATTAGTATGGTGAATTTCCAATGACAGAACTAGTTCTTGTAAATTTGAGAAGCGTTGCTCTTGAGATGAAGCGATGATCTTATGTCCATTAACAATGTACACATTCTTTTAGTTAGTCTATATGATCCAGAGATGCCTGACTATAGGATGCTGTAACACTGAAACACATTCTTGGGGGGATTTATGGTCACTAGTCTCACAATCATTTAGATCACTTTTGTCTAACATTCTGAAGAGCAGCATTGCTAATAAAGATTTTCCTCAGATAAACATTTCACTGGATGGTCACTGTTGGCCCTATGCAACACATGATGTCAAATGAAAAGTATGAATGCAATTTAAAGAAGAAGGTGTGCCATTCTGTGTTTTAAGTGAGTGAAAAGGTGCCCACCTCCTCCATTTGTCCTTAGTGGGATCTGAGAGAAGTCTGATCTCTTAACTTAGACCTGGGTGGCTCTCTACTTAGACCTTGCTTGCTGGTGTTGGCCTATCTGAAATGTCTGAAAAGGCATTATGCAGGAGAATGCCTATAAATAGAATGACTGATTTTGCTCTGTATCAGTATATTGCCCTTAATGGAAAAATTAAATATATATACCTGAAATTGGCATTCTTCTTTGACTGTTGGCAGTGGCCATATGATCTGAAGCCACTGAAGCATTTTAGGGTGCCAGAATCTGTACTGATGAGTCACAGGAAACCATTGACAAATGGTTTTGGCTCCAGTCACTTCTCCTAAAACAGCAGCAGATAAAATAATTATTTTCTTAATTCTTTCCATGGATGAATGGGGAACCCTATCTATAACTCACTATTTTCAATACATTATTGCTCACTCACAGTGATAAGTCAGCTTAACAAGTTTAGTTAATGTTGCCTTTCTTTTAATCAAAAATAGGTCCAGTAAAATACTATATTTTAGCAAATATCTTGATAATCAGTCAAGGACTTGTGCTTCTTGATGTACAAAATTAACACTTAAGAATGTGTTGATTTTACGCAGAGAACAGACCTGTGGTTACTTGTGGTATCTTGTGGTTACCAAGGGTGCAGGGTTTAAGGGAGGATACAGTGGGAGTTTGGGATTAGCAGATGCAAACTAGTATATTTAGAATGGGTAAATAACAGGGTCCTACTGTATAGCACAGGGAGCTATATTCAATATCCTGTTATAAACTATGAATGGGAAAGAATATAAAAATCAATGTATGTGTATGTGTAACTGAATCACTTTGCTATACAGCAGAAATGGACAACTTTGTAAATCAACTATACCTCATTTTTAAAAACGCACTGTTTTTGATATACCGTTTCTGAGATTGCGTATATTTGACTAGGAATGACTTTGATTTTATGTTGTGTTTAGAAAATTATTAAGGCTAAATGTCTGCAAATCAAAACATCAAGATACTGATAGTCATTGGTAACACCTCTTAGAAGTCCTGTCACTGTTGAGTTACTGGTCCTTACCATCTTCCTCTTGACTTCTGCAGAGAGATTCAGAGGGTTTTCTCTGGAGATCTACCCAGATTGCATATCCAGTCACATTGCCGTTGCCCTGGCAGCCACCCTCGTGTACATCGTTTGGAACAGCGGTACTGCATTCCTAATGATGCAGAAGACACAACCCAAAACAGGGTGTTACGGCTGAATCCTGAAGCCCATCCTCTTTCTTTTGTCAATGATAACAATATTGGTACTTCATGGGTGTCACATGTGTTTACAAACATGACCCAGCTTAGTCAAGGAGTGACCGTTTCCATAGATTTGGAGAATGGACAGTATCAGGTAATTTGTAACAGTTGGATGTGTGCTAGTTTCCTGTGCATATTTCAACAAGTTACCACACATTTAATGGTTTGGCGATCATAAATTTATTCTGTTATAGTTCTGAATATCAGAAGTATGAAATCAATGTTGACAAGGCCATGCTCCCTCTAAAGGTTGTAGGGGAAAATCCTTCCTTGCCTTCTCCAGATTCTGGTGGCTCCTGGCACTTCTTGGGTTATGGCAGCATAACTCCAATCTCTGCCCCCATTTTTCATGGCCCTATTCCTTGTACATCCAGGATTACCTCACCTTGAGACCCTTAATTATATCTGTAAAGACCATATTTTCAAATAAGGTTTCAGTCACAAATATCAAGAGTTAGTACTTGAACATATCTATATGGGGAAATAATTTAACCAGCTATAAAGTATAGCTTAATACTTTGTAGTTTTTATACTTGAATATATAATTATATATAAATTGATGAATTAGGCAATTGACCATTACCACATCAAAATAGTGTATCATTACCTATGAAATGAATATATTTCAAAGAAGATATGCAGGTCTAATTTTCTAGAGATTTGTATCAAAATCATATGAAATATGAAAACATTCTATTCAATATTAAGTAGCACAAATTAATGAAAACTTAAGTCTTTATTGTAAATAACTTGGAATATATAACAATTATTTTATAGAAGTAATGTTTTGTTCATGTCTTTATATCAAATGTATTAATTTCCACTTTATAAAATTCTTGAGAAGAGGGACATATATGCAATTACAGAATGTGTTGCCTTGACTGTAGGACTATGGAATTTCTGATGCCTAACAAATATTTGGTAATTGTCATTATAAGGAAGTAAGCTATTATGTTTGAACATAACAATTCCGGTGGTTTGATTTATACTGATGGGGTCAAATTTAAAACTTCAATGACAATTAACATTTATTTTCAGGTGTTTTATATTATCATTCAGTTCTCCAGTCCACAACCAACAGCAATAAGGATTCAGAGGAAAAAGGGGGACAGCCTAGATTGGGAGGATTGGCAGTATTTTGCTAGAAACTGCAGCATTTTCAGAATGAAAAACAATGGAGATTTGGAAAATTCTGATTCTGTCAACTGTCTTCAACTTCCCAAGTATGAATATTTTTTTAAATTATTATCTTTGAATGCATTTAGGAGTTAATTTGAATAGACTAATGTGCAGTAGTAACCTACATGCAAGCTAGCTAACCTGATAGAGACTTCCTCTAGCACCAATTTTCTGGAGGAAGATTTTCTAAGTCTATTCCTTGAACTGAGTTTTAAACAATGTTTAATATTCCTGTAAGACTTTACAGAGTATCTCTTGCTTACAGTCTCACTTGTGCTTTAAAATTGATTTTCAGATTATCTACCAAGTTATATATATTAATAGGATTTTTATTATGTCCTCAGGGAAATGTTCTACTATATTTTCTGGGATGCTCTCATATTGCTTGTATATAAAATATATGAAATGTTTGTTTCCAAGAATGAAGAATTTAAGCTATTACTATTACTGTGTTATAATGTCTGCTTTGTCAAAAATATGAATAGCTTTTCATGATTTCAAATTTCATCAACAGTTTTACTCCATATTCCTGTGGTAATGTCACCTTTAGTATCCTAACACCTGGACCAAATCATCGTCCTGGATACAATAATTTCTATAATACCCCATCTCTTCAAGAGTTCGTTAAGGTCACACAAGTACGACTTCATTTCCATGGACAGTACCATACAACTGAGACTCCTGTCAGCCCCAGACACAGATACTATGGGATCAGTGAAATCACCATCATTGGAAGGTAGTGTTCATGACCAAGGTTTTGAGTGTGCTTTTCATGATGAATCTTGTTTCCAACAAATTTTTGTCATACTCATTTAAAAATACATTAGCCTTTTAGATAAAACCAGATTCCAGTCTCCGTGTATTGAAATTGTTTCCTATTCTAAGATTTTGGGGGGAAGATTTGTATATGAGTCTTTACTGTACATAACATCACAAAGTTAGGAAATCAGTTTTCAAAAGCTATTGGGTTTAGAAGTTATGATACCCTGAATCCAACTTAGAAAAGAATTACCAAATATTTTGCTTATTATTTTCTGCAATATAATTTTCAAGTATTCTTGAAATCAAAGAGAAGAAGCTAGATTTGAAGTTACAACTGTAGTACCAGCTAGTTTGTAAGTCCTGAGCTTGATCTCCGCAAGTTCACAATTCACAATTTTATGAGGAATATTTGTTTTCATATAAAGGAATAAAGGAAAATTCTAGGACACTCTAAGTAACTTATAAATATCTGGCTCTAGTAGAGAACAAAGTTAAACAAACGAATAGTTGGAAAGCTAGAAGATAGCGTACCCCCTAGTATGGAAATGCTGCATATATAGACTCTACTTAGAATTAGTTTGGGCTAGAAGAATGATATACCCTGTGAATGAAGCACATATTTAAAAGCAGATTGGAATATCAACATATAAGTGTTATTTAAGTCATAGAACAATGAAAAAATAGCTGTTAAGTTTTCACCATCTAATTTTGAGGAAAAAGACAAACTGAAATGTGTTAACGTTATTCTTCAGTTTATTCTGAAAACTGTGTTTTCAGTAGTTTCAGTAAATGCCTTTTCATGACAGGTTTGCCACATGGTTAATACTGGTATAAACAACTCAAAATGAGTTTGAAAATCAGCTTCACAAACAGTGTGGTTTGGATATTGATGAAAATCCTTCCAGTACTTCAGTGTTAATTTAAAACTGTTATGAATATTATCCCTATGATTAAAGAGGAAGTGAATTTTGTGGAGGTTAATAAACATGCCTCTTGTTAAATTCGTATAGGTGATACATACATAGATCTTTAAATGTATTCACAGCTGAATTAGTGTCTCTAAGGAGTTGTCTGATGCTCATGTCCACAGATGTCAGTGCAATGGTCATGCCAATCACTGTGACACAGCAAGCCGGCCCTATAGATGCCTCTGCTCTCAGGAGAGTTTCACTGAAGGACTTCATGTGAGTTCTCTGTTTATGCATGGGAGTCTCAAAGAAGTGGGTGGTATGTTGAATATAAATCCTTTAAACTTGATTTGGTCTAACTTCTCCTTATGAGTAAAAGTAAATTGATATGAACTTAAACTGTTAATTATTTCAGAAAACATTTTCATAGAGAAAAATGAAAGCTATAAATAAAGTTGAAAACTTTATTTAAAAATACTCTGTGGGAGAAATAACAACTAATACTAAACCCAGAGGTTTTCTTTTCCCTTTTTTTTCTGTTTCATCAGCATTATCATATTTTATAAAACAACTTTTAAGGCATATAAATAGATGGAACTAAGAAAAGTATCAGATTACTACACCTAAAGGGTACATTTGTGCAAAGGTATATAAAGAGATCTTTATGTGATTGCATCAATCAAGTTTAATTTATTGCTGATATCAAGAATTTTAATTAGTAGTTAATTTGAAAATCTGTAGTAAAATCACTTAGAAGTTACTTTGCTTTAGTTTGTCTCTAATCATCAGGGTAAGTTTCATACTTGAAGTGGAAATTTAGCTTCATCTTTAGGAATAAGAAGTAAATGAAAAAAAAATTAAGAGAGATTTGTTAGAAATAAATATTCAGCATAAACATCAGTAACAGATGCTATGAAAGAGAGTTACAGCAGCAGAAACAGAGTTATAGCAGAAATAAAAGTAAAGAGTATGGCATCTTCCACAAATGGTGTTTGAAGCAATTGGCTGCCAATTTGTAAGAAAATAGTTACCTACCTCATGACGTGTACAAAAATCTAGGTGCTTAAAGAACTAAATGTAAAAATAACTGTAAATTTATGGAAATAAAGATTAGAACAATATTTCTAAATTTCAGGTGGGGTCTATATAAGCAAAACATATGAAATACAAAAGAAAGAAGCATGTCAGGAGTCATAACAAAATACTGCCATTCTGTCATACAAGTATTCTTTATAAGTGAGGGCTTCTCTGGTGGCTCAGATGGTAAAGAGTCTGCCTGCAGTGTGGGAGACCTGGGTTCCATCCCTAGGTTAGGAAGATCCCCTGAAGGAGGGCATGGCAGCCCACTCTAGTATTCTTGCCTAGAGAGAATCCCCATGGACAGAGGAGTCTGGTGGGCTACAGTCCATGGAGTCGCAGAGTCAGACGCACTAAACAACTAAACCCAACAGTGATAAGTGATGGGGCTGACTGAAAATATTTGACAGATAAAGATTTGAGATCCCTTTAAAAAGGAAACACACACTATTCTGCCTACAACTCAGATCACACTTCTGACACCAGATATGTTTTTCTTTCCTACACCAAGCAATTCAGTTCTCTATGGATACCAACTGGCTGTTCTACAATTTAATTCAGTTCTGACACTAACTGGAATTAGCACAGACCTCATGGGTTTAGAGCTTCGTCCCAGAAGACAACTCACTTTAATGCCAACTCCAAGTAGTACGTCCCCAGCTTAACTACAACTTCTGTCTGACTTAGCTACAAATTAGGAGTTCCCCTAATGTACTCCTTGGGCTGGATAATTTGCTAGAAAAGCTCACAAAACTCAAGTAAATAGTTTACTTATTAGATAACCATTTACTATAAAACCAAGCAACTCAAGCAAGCCCAGATAGAAGGGATGCACAGAGAAGGTCAGGAGGAAGGGGAGCAGAGTTTCCATACCCTCTCTGAGCATGCCACCCTCCCAGCACCTCTATGTGTTTAGCGGTCTGCAGGCTCTTAGAACCTTATCAGTTAGAATTTTTATGGATACTTCATTACACATGACTGATTTCATCATTGGCCATTGAACTTGACCTTGAGCCCTTCTCACTTCCCTGGAGATCTAGAGGTGAGGCGGAAAGTTCCATCCCTCTGACCACTTGGTTGTCTTCCCTGGCACCAGCCCTGATCCTTAGGTGTTTCCAAAAATCATCTGATTAAAATAAACTCAGGTGGAAAGGGATGTGTTATGAATCTAAAAAGATATTTTTTTTTTTACCTTTTTGTTCTGGAACTATTTTAGGAACTGGGAATAGAAACCAAGTTTATAACAGAATATGCCCCTATTACTCTTACCAGTTAGGAAATTACAAGAGTTTTAGGAGCTGTGTGCCAGAGACCAAAAATATGTATTTTGTTATGTCACAACCTCTAATACACAAAGAACGCTTCAAGGATACTAAGGAAAATAATTAATAACATTTGTTGCTCAATCACTCAGTCATGTCCGAATCTTTGCAACCTTATGGACTGTAGAACACCAGGCTTACCTGTCCTTCACTATCTCCCAGAGTTTGCTCAATCTCAAGCCTATTGACTCAGAGATGCCATCTAAACATCTCATCTTCTGCCACTCTCTTCTCCTGCTCTCAGTCTTTCCAAGAATCAGGGTCTTTTCCAATGAGTTGGTTCTTCTGAACAGGTGGCCAAAGTATTGAAGCTTCAACTTCAGCATCAGTCCTTCCAATGAATATTCAGGGTTGATTTCCATTAGAATTGACTGGTTTGATATGCTTTCTGTGGAAGATAATAATATTAAGGGGCTAATATACTAACAAGCAATTCACAAAGAAGACGATTTTCAACAAATGCATCAAAGTTTACCAACTTCAGTTTTAAATAGGGAAGTGCAGATTATAATAACATTTTGTTTTTATCCTATCAGATTAGCAACAAATTTAAAAATTGATGACATTTAGATTTTCACAAATATGAATTTTTAATATAATATTAGTGGAACTCCCAGCTGGTATAAAATTTTTGGAGGATTATATGGCTATGTGTATATTAAATTAAGGGGCTCCCCTGGTGGTTCAGGCAGTAAAGAATCTGCTTACAGTGCAGGAGACCCAGGTTCAATCCCTGGGTCTAGAAGATCCCCTGTAGAAGGGAAGGGCTACCCACTCCAGTATTCTTGCCTAGGAAATCCCATGGATAGAAGAGCCTGGTGAACCACAGTTCATGGGGTCACAAAGAGTCAGACATGACTGAGCGACTAACACATTCACACTTATTAAATTTAAGTTGTAAATACAATGAATTACTTTATGCAGTTGTCATTCTAAAAAAGTGGTTCTTCATTGACAAGAGTATGAAATGGTTATATTTGTATCTTTTGTTATATAAATATGAGATTATACATTAGTGTATTTTAGCTTTTTAAAATAGCTTTTAAAAGAGTATGGAATAGTTATATTTGTATCTTTTGTCTTATAAATATGAGATTATACATTAATGTATTTTAGCTTTTAAAATCTCTTGACTCTTAAATGACTTGCATGCTTTCCTGCCTTCTAGCTCTTCCCCTGACTTCGGCTTTGTTGTCACTTCATTTCTCTGTGTAGTTTGTTTTAGAATTTCATGGAATATCTTGTTTTAAAAGCCATCTGTAAAGGATTTGACAAACTCCATTTTTGTCTTCTGATATTCTTAATCTAATTTGTTTTTGACTGCAGCATTAGTGTGTATAGTTCAATGGTAAGAATATTTTCTGAGATGCAGCATTCCTCTGACACATTTAGAATGTCTTGCTAATCTTCTGGTTCAGCTTAGGGTCTTTGATTTGATTACAGCCACCTTTCTTTCTATGTGCTCAAACCAAAACTTCCACATTCTAATTCAGATGTCCGTTTGAACCTATTCTCCAGATCATGGATTTATATTGCTGATTTTTTAATTTATACATTTAGTCTTTGCCACTAGTTAATTGATTTGAAAGAAAGAATCTTCTATATTTTTCAGATATCTAGCACTGGAGTCTTTGAGCATGATTCTATTAGTATATCATGAAAAAATCTCTAAACATTGATTTTAATGTTTATATGGCTTACCATTATTGTTGCAAAAGGAAATTATTTGAATTAACTTCATTGATTCATTCTTTTTTCAGCTGTAATTGTGTATTTAAATTTTGGGCAATTTGATTTGCTCTTGATATTATGGTGACATTTATACTGTTTTTCTTAGTGTTGTCTCCTTTTGGTCATTTAGAATAGACACTTCTTTTTTTGCAGTCAATGATTTCTTTTATAACCTCACTCCTCCTCCCCAAGTCCACTAATAACTCAATTAAAAAATGCTCTGGGATGAATTGACTAGGACACTTTGATCTGAATAGGTCTAGTAAATGAATACTGAGGACTTCCTAATACTTTCATTTGATACATTGTTTTTGAGCTTCTCTTGCTTTATTTTGGCTACTTAGTTCCTCTCCCCTTTTCTTATCCCCATCTCCCTTCCTATTCATGCCCCATCCCATATTTTTCCCTTTTCTCTCTCTAAATGCTCACAGTTCAGTGATGGATATCTTATGATTCTTGGGTGATTTCATGCTTCCTCTTAAAAATAGAGCCATTAAATGAATCAAGGCTCATGATTGGTTTCAGAAGTCAAGTTGGGATTTTCAGACTTGGTCTCAGGTGGTGCCTGTTGAATTATCAACTAGTGAAATAATTAACTATAATTTATGTTGAGAATATGCTTTAATGCTTCTTATTTAGACATTAAGTCCTTTTGAAAACAAAAGTTTAAAAGTTGACTTTTCTGTGATCTTCCTTCTTGTAGCGTTTTGATAATTCATGAATTGTACCATAAATAAAAGAGCAACAAATATCATTCACTTCCCAAATGCAACTGAAGGGAAGAAGTCAATAAACTGTTAGGCTAAATGATTTCTTTTTTTTTTTTTTTTGCCTTCATCATGAGTTCTATTTTTTTTTTTTTATTGTTTTTGCCATACAATGTCATAATATCACCATGGGTTTACATATGCTTCCCCTCCAGAACCCCCCTCCCTCCTCCCTCCCCCCCGCCGGGAAATCTCGCTGCACCAGCCCCAAGCATCAATCCTGGGCTGGCGATTGATTAGACATATGATAATTAACTTGTTTCAATGCCATTCTCCCATATCATCCCACCCTTACCCTCATCCACAAAGTCCACGAATCTATTCTATACATCTGCATTCCTTTTGCTGTCTCACATGCTGGGTTCTCGTTACCATCTTTCTAAATTCCATATATATGTGTTAATATACTGTATTGTTGTTTTTGCTTCTGGCTTACTTCACTCTGGATAATGGGCTCCAGTTTCGTCCATCTGAGTAGAATTGCTTCAAATGAATTTTTTTTTAATGCTGAGTAATATTCCATTGTGTATATGTACCACAGCTTTCTTATCCATTCGTCAGTTGATGGGCATCTAGGTTGCTTCCATGTCCTGGCTATTGTAAACAATGCAGCGATGAACATTGGGGTACACGTGGCTCTTTCAATTCTGGTTTCCTCGGTGTATATGCCCAGCAGTGGGATTGCTGGGTCATATGGCAGGACTATTTGCAGCTTTTTAAGGAACCTCCACACTGTTTTCCATAGTGGCTGTACTAGTTTGCATTCCCACCAACAGTGTAAGAGGGTTCCCTTTTCTCCACATCCTCTCCAGCATTTTTGATTGTAGACTTTTGGATGGCAGCCATTCTGACTGGTGTAAAGTGGTACCTCATTGTGGTTTTGATTTGCATTTCTCTGATAATGAGTGATGTTGAGCATCTTTTCATGTGTTTGTTAGCCATTTTTATATCTTCTTTGGAGAAATGTCTGTTAAGTTCTTTGGCCCACTTTTTAATTGGGTTGTTTATTTTTCTAGAATGGTAGGCTAAATGATTTCTCAGTCCTATGATATTTTCAATACTGTGTTGAAAATGAAAAATGATTTTATAAGGTATTCATAGCATGACCTTTTCTTTTGTTATCATTCAAGATATTTTAATACATGTGGGACTTATAGCTGAAAAAGTTGTCCTACAATAATTTGAAAATATACTTATTCAAGTGTTTTTCACATTGTTCTACTTTTTAAATAACAAGTTTTAATATAAGCCATTCATATCCTATTGGAAACAATGTTCTCTTTAAAGATCTGGACATAATCCAAAAGGAGTATCTTCAATTTCACAGTATTATGCTAGACATTAATAATATTACTCAATAAACAGGACTTTTGTGACTTATATTACAACCATTTGGCAAACACATGAAAACGTAAGCCTTGAGAAAATGCCAGTTCTTGGCAATTGTCAGCCCTATGAGAAAGTGTTTTTAGCAGAAGTGAAAATGAATGAAATTGGGGGAATGGAATGGTGAAATCAGAAGCATGTTCACATACATAGTCATTCTAGAGAATTTTCATCGCTTTTACATCGCTTGTAAAGTTGATGTTGCAAATTGGTGGTCCTCAGGTGGGAACATTGTTCAGTTTTTTAATTTCCAAGAATTTTCACCTTCCTTCCTTCCATCTTTTTATTACATCTCGGTGTTCGCTTAATTAGAAAGTAGTCCAACACTGCCCCTGTTCCCCGTGGTAACAGCTGGCTAACTCAGGTAGCAGTCACCCTCTCTCCAGCATTACTACTCTTCACTTGCCACTGTATTTACTACTGTCCTTAGCCTTATGTCTTGGTGACCTCATTCATGTTAACTACCTGGTCTCCAGACACTTTTAAGCTTGTAAACCCTAAAAAATAAAACTTACTCTAATATTTGAGACTTATACTAGTAGTTAGAACACATTATTGATTATTCTGGGTATCAGCAGCCTATTTCATTGCCCCTATTTGTTTTGTCCATTCATAAAGTTAAAAAAAAAACCCTAATAACCCCAAAACAACTCAGTATCTGTAACCAAAGATACCATTGATTCTAAGATGAACTTAAAGTCATACTTACTTTTTCTTAAACATTACACTGCTTTTTGTGAAACTTAAAATATTTATCTTGAGGAGGCTCATTGTCTCTCCTCAGTGCTCTTGGACTAGGAACTCTGACATATTTTGATATGATATTGGCAATTTTAAGACTTTAAACACAACGTATTATGCCTTGAGCATAATGTATTATGATTGCCACAAATAATAATGGCATATTTCATTACTAGAGATAAATTTTGAGCCTTTGTCACATTTCTTCCCTCCAAATGACTGAAGCAGTGAGTAATTAATTTACTGGTCCATTTTAGGATTAATCTGTGGCAAACAAATCCCAACAGACTAGATACTGTTCAATGACTTTTGAGCAGAGTTAAATGTTTTAAAGTAGATTTCAGGATTAATGGCATCAGGCTTCCATGGATCATATGATTGTTGATACTGTTTTAAAACGCTTAGTGTTATTGGACTAATAATTGTCACTTATACATGTATTTTTAATTTTCAAATGGTTTTTGAGATAACTGTAAATTCATATACTGGTGAGTGTTTGTCTTTTTTAAGGTAAGTTCACAGAGTAGTGTAAGGATTCCTTCTGTGGGGAAAAGCCTTGTGCACTCAAAAGACAGTTTTGTTGTTGTTGTTGTTTGCTTTTTTGTTGTGTATGTGTGTATTTGTGGGGCAAGTGCTAACTCTAGCAAGCGATTCCTAAAGTCAGGACATCAGCTTCAAAGTCTGGAGGTAAAGCTGCATTGATTACAGTGTTTCCTTAAATCCTAATGTGAGCCTGAGGCCGGAGTGGGAGGGGCAGGTGGCTGTTGCCCCAGTGACAGGTATTTTTACCCATTCTTTTTCCTTTAATCTTCACAAAAGCAAAGTTTTTGTGCTTTCTTGCTATTGATACCAAAGGCAGGCCTTTGCAGAATGTGTTCTAATAAAGAGTAGGAGATCAATGGTCAGAAAAAAAAAAAGTGATATAAATATTTCTTGTTCTCTTTACCAAATTTGACATATAGGAATATCTTGTTTTTTCTTTATAGACTTTCTTGAAGCATGATTTGCATACAGTAGAATATACCCATTTAAAAATGTATAGTTTGAGTTTTGGCAAAAGTATAGCCTTGTTGTAATAACCACGCTGATCAAAATATAGAACCTTTTCCTCTCCACGAGCTCTCTTTTGTGCTCCTTTGTAGACAGTATCTCCTCACCAACCCTGTTTGAAGAAACCACCATTTTGTCATTGTAGATTAATTTGCCTGTTCTAAAATTTCATATCAAGAAGTTATGCAATAAATGCTATTTTGGTACATAGACTTCTAAAACCCACCCCACCCCAACTCCTTTTTACTTTTATCATTTCCTAACTAGTCATATTATTAGCTTTACCGTAAAAAAGTACTTCTGATCCACCTGCTCAGGAAGTCCATTATAAATTTCAAAAATATGTGTTAAGTTCACAGATGCAGAATGCAACCTAGGAATTGGAAACTTGTGTGTGGAACTAACTAGTATATGTCAGATAACATGATGGCACAGCTACAATATAGCCATTACTTCTTTTCTCCTCCTATCCTGAACTTTATTTACCTGTTCTGAGAGTTCAAGTATTGATAGGATCTAGCTTTAAGAACAGTGTTACCAGTTGCAACTTGCATCCTTAGAATTTTTCATTTTCCTTTAATAGCTGTGTTCGCCTTCCAAGGGCTCTGGTCCAAGAATGATGCAATGATCAGTGCCTCTGCCAACCACTGGCACTTTGTTGGCTGCTTAACTATTCTTTCATCATTTTGTGACATCATTATCTGCAAGGGTGGCCAAGCATTCATGGAGCAATTTATTAGTGACCATGAATACTCCTTTATTCTTTGGCTCTGATTTGTGACCCTTTTATAACATTAATCTTGGATTTTATGAATTAACTAAGATCAAACTATCAGTATGCATTTTGTTAGTATTGTAAGTAGCAGAGCCACTTTAAAACATTTTATATAATAACCCTTTCTACCATTCAACATTTTGAATGGTGTCATCATCACACTCTACATTGATTTTTATGTAAATGAGTATTTCCTGTTATTTTAGAGAGTATTCCTTTATGGAACTAAAGTCCAGAAGTATGAGTCATCATGACTAACTTGTGTCATATTTTTATTAGACACTGAGCTTTACTAATGTTTTCTATTTGCTCACAGAAATTTTTTTACTCTAAATGTACTTCATTTTATATTATAGTTTTGTAATACTAATGAATTCATTTCCATTTAACTAGCATTCAGGCAGTTTATATTATAGACTCTAGATTAGACGTTTACTTCATGAGTCAAAGTCAAGAATTTCATTTCCTATCTGACACATGGACAATATTATTACTCTTTGAAAAACACTTATTCTTGTTTCCCTGAGATAGGAATGTACATAAACACCTTGAAAATGTAAGTTTAAAACATGAAAAAGAGGTTAGGAGCAAAGGGATAGTTTAAGACAGCTTTATAGAATAGAGATGATGACATATGGTATTTAAAGGGGTAAGAGTAAAGAATTGGCAAAAGTTGAGTAAAGACATGATCCTTCTGAATCCTAAATAGGCTATGAAAAATATACTGATAATATATAGTGATTCTGATGATTACCAAAGACCAAGAGTAGATCCTAAAAAGTAGCCAGAGAAAAAGATAAATTATTTATAGATAGGAATTTATAAGAAATTGAAACTTTGGATATCTCAATCCACGATAGAAGCCAAAAGACAGTGGAATAGTACCTCTGAAGTGCAAAGACAAAGTAACCAACAAATCTAGAATTGTATTTGTAGTTAAACTATCATTTAAACATAGGGAGAAAAAGTACAATTTATATCTGACAAAAATTTATCAACTTTACCAGTGGTGTAGATTCACAAAGAAAATTTTTAAGGATATATTTTATAAAGAAATTATTTCAGGAAAAAGACCTCATAGGCAAAAATGAACTGTGAGCAAGCAAACTAGCCAATATATATAAGCTAGGTTAAATAATAATCTTGTTTAATAATAATATATTTAATAATAAATGTAAGCTCAGTAATAATATATGTGATAGAGTTTATAAAATAGCAAGATACTATTAAAATGAACATTAAAATTATAATTAAGGGGAAGGAAAATATCTTAGTCCATCCCCCTCTAGTCATCCTGCTGCACCTAATAGGTCAGATTGAAGGACTGACACAAACTCATTGAAAGACAGGGACCTAATTATAGGGCCATAGCACGCTTCTCTGACCCCATATCTTATCACCACAGTCACTAAAGGCCTTCTTTTCTGGAGTTTCTTCAGTCCAGTCCATCATTATTTTTTTTTTTTTAAAATCAGCATACTAAAAGGCAAAAATAAAGTTTAAAGAGACAGAGCAAACATCAGATCCAGATTCAAATATAGTAGAAATGTTGGAATTACCAGATTATGAATTTAAAGCAACTATGATTAATATGCTGCAGGTTCTAATGGGAAAATTATATGCAACCATAAATGGGTAATATAAGCAGAAAGGTCTTAAACAAATGTTAGAGATCAAAAACACTGCAATAGAAATGAAGAATACCTTTGATGGATTCATTAGTAGATTGGGCAAGGCTGATAAAAGAATCTCTGAACTTGAGGATGTGTGAATAGAAACTTCCAAAACTAAAAAGCAAAGAGGAAGAAAAGAGTTAAAAAAGGAAGAATATCCAAGAACTTTGAGACAATTACAAAAAATATAATATATGCATAATGGAAATATCAGAAAGAGAAAAAAGTGGAAAAGAAGAAATATTTGAAGTAATAATGACTGGGAATGACTACATTAAAGTCATATAGCAACCCACAAATCTAGGAAGGCTGAAAATAGCAAGCAAAATAAATTTAAAAAATTTGCACCCTGACACATCATAGTCAGGTCTCTTTCATTGCAGGCAGAATCTTTACCATCTGAGCCCCTAGGAAAGCCCCCATATCATAGTCAAACTACAGGAAATCAAAGATAAAGAAGAAAAGCCTGAAAAGAAACTACAAAGAAAAAAACCCTTCTAACCTACAGGGAACAAAGATAAGAATTACTTCTGACATATCAGATAGCAGTAAGCAAGAAAAATTAAATACTTCAAGTGTTGAGAGACACAATGCACCAACCTAGAATTCTGTAACCTGAAAAATTAATCCTTCAAAAGCTAGGGAGAAATGAAAACTTTCTGAAACATAATTGAGGGAATTTGTTATCAGTAGACTTGTTTACAAGAAATGCTGAAAGCTCATTAGAGAGAAAGAAAGCTATATAAATCAGATGCTTGGATCTATATAAGTAAACGAGATGACTTAGAGAAGAAAAGGTGAAATGAAAACATTTTTTTTATTTTAATTGATCTAAAAGGTAATAATTTGATCAAAATAATAATAGCATAATATGCCCATTTGTTAGCAAATGAAATAGCAACAAGGAATTGAAGAGAGGACCTAAGAGTGCTATTTTATTTTAAGACATTTATCCTACCCATAAAGTGGTATAGTGTTATATGAAAGGTGACATAGAACAGTTGTAAATATTGTAAATTAGTTGTAAATGTATATTGCAAACTCTAAGGACATCGATTTTTTTTAAAAAGTATTAAATAATTGATATGCTGAGGAAAGACAAAATGGAATCACATAAAGTGCACAATCAAGACAACAAGATCAGAAAGAGTGGAAGATAAAAATAGAATCAAAGAGTGAAAGTAATAGAAAACAGTAACAGATACGATAGATATTACTCCAAATATGTCAGTACTTACTTTAAACATTAATGGCCTAAATATCAATTAAAAGGGTTTGGCAGAGAAGATCAAAAACATGACAAAACTATGTGTTTTCTTTAAGAAACCCATGTTAAAAATAAAGATATATAGATTAAAAGTAAAAGAGTGAAGATTTATATGTTAACGCTAACCAAAAGAACTCTAAATACTGAAATGTGAACTTTAGAGCACAGTTAAGAGAAAGGAAAATTATCAGTGATAAAATGGGGTATTACATAGTGGTAAAAGGGTCAATTGTGGGGAGACATAATAATCCTTAATGTAAATGTGCCTAATAACAGCATCAAAATATATAAGGCAAAAGCTGATAGAACTGGTAAAAGAAATAGATGAAGTCACTATCATAGTTAGAGACTTCAAAACCCCTCTGTCAGAAATGGACAGATCCAGTAGGCAGGAAATCAGGAAGGAAATAGTTGAATTCGACAATACTTTCAATCAACTAGATTTAAATGAACACCTGTAGATTAGTTTATCCAACAACTGCAGCATACACATCCTTCTCAAGCCCACATGAAACATTCACTAGATTAACCACATTCTGGACCACAAAATTATACCTTAACCAACTTAAATCATGCAACGTGTGCTCTTAGGTCAATTGTTTCAAATTTGGAAGGATATTTTACTCCCTGTAGGCTACTCTGTCCAGGGATTTCTCTAGTCTAGATGCTGGAGTGGGTTGCCATTTCTTTCTTCAGGGGATTTGCCCTGGCCCAGGGATTGAACCTGGGTCTCCTGCATTGTAGGCAGATTCTTTACCAACTGAGCCACCAGGGAAGCTCATAGTATATACTGGAGTACATAAGGCCTTCCCTGATATCTCAGCTGGTAAAGAATCTGCCTGCAATGGAGGAAAACCTGGTTCAATTCCTGGGCATGGAAGATCCCCTGGAGAAGGGATAAGCTACTTACCCACTCCAGTATTCTTGGGCTTCTTTGGTGGCTCAGGTGGTAAAGAATCTGCCTGCAATGCGGGAGACTTGGGTTCAACCCCTGAGTTGGGAAGATTCCCTGGAGGAGGGCTTGGCAATCTACTTCAGTATTATTCCATCCATGGAGAATCCTCATGGACAGAGGAGCCTGGCAGACTACAGTCCATGGGGTTGCAAAGAGTTGGACAAGACTCAGGGACTAAGCACAGCACAGGCTTGAATACAGTTTAACATGATACTGATGCTACGGTTGTGAGATATATACCTAAAACACAAGCACACACAAAGTTTGAAAGAGTAAGAAAACTCACTTAAACTATATTCATATTAGATAAAATAGTCTCTAAAATTTTATTAGAGATAAAGCACTCATTATATATAATGGATAAAAAATTACAATTCTAAATTTATATACATCTTATAGATTCAAAAGTATATAGCAAATTTTGACAGAATTGGAAGGTGAAATTGACAAATCTGCCATCAGTACAGATGACTTTAATTGCTCAAACAGCCAGTCCAAAAACAAATAGGAAAACCTTAGTAACTAAGTATTGACCTAATTTGAAGCCTGAACTAATAAGTTCCTGTTTCCAGCTGTGAAAAATACACATTCTTGTCAAGATCACATAGAAAATTTATAAACATTGATTCTTGTATTTATCAATAAGGATGGTTTCAATATATTATATAGAATTTTTAATCAAAACACATTGTAGGCATTAAGCACATAGTTCTCAGTGAATGAATGCATTTAATCATTTCATTATTATATAAATTCATCAAGAAAAATAGAATAAGAAAACATCGGCAACTAAAATTATGAATCTTTCATTAATTCAATAAAATTGTATTGGGTACTTATCTACTGAGAAATAGGTTTATATCTCTGAGCAAACCAGAATTCTTATTCTTGAAGAGTTTCTTTACATTCTTTTAAATTGGTGGTGGGAATAGAAGAGTCAACAGCAATATAAAGTTAAATATATAGCAAGCTAAGTTTTTATCTGAGGGCACATATCTTTATTTTGAATTCTGTCAATAGAAGTGAGGAGGCCAGGAAGCAAAGTCAAAAAAGGACAATACAAATAAAGAAAACTTATAGATCATTCTCACTAGTAAACATAAGCCTAGAATTTTTAAAATAATAACAGACCAAATCTATCTATTTATAAAAACAATAACTTATAGTAGCTAAATCAAGTTTCTCTCACAAATGCAAGTGAAACTTGATATTGAAAATTAATTAATATAATTTACTACATTAACCTATGAAGGGAGGAAAAACATGTTCATTTCAATATATTTGGAGAAAATAGTTGATAACATTTAGTATCCATCTAGATTAATATTTTCAGCATAGTTGAAGCAGACTCACTTAATCTGATTTTAAAAAAACCCTACAAATTTCTTTAAACAACAGTACACATAATGATAGTTCACTTTAGGTCAGGATTCATGTTGAGGTTTGACAGAAAACAACAAAATTCTTTAAAGCAATTATTCTTCAGTTAAAAAATAAATTAAAAAAATTATGTTATTCAACATATTTTTGAAGGATCTAGCCAGCTCAGTATGATAAGAAAAAGAAATAATCACTTAAAGAATTAGAGAAAATTCCAACAGATAGATGAAAAGATGTTCAGCATGACTAATTACTAGAGAAATACAAATCAAAACTACATATGAGGTATCACCAGTCAAAATGGCCATCATCAAAAAAGTCTCCAAATAACAAATGCTGGAGAGGGTATGGACAAAAAGTTACCACTGTTGGTGGGGATGTAAATTGGCACAGCCACTATGGTGAAGAGTCTGGAGGTTCTTTAAAAATATTAAAGTTATCATATGACCCTGCAAATCCCACTTTTGGGCATATATCCAGAGAAAACAATTAAAAAAGATACAGACATCTAAGTATGCGTAGCAGCCCAATTTACTATAGCCATGATATGGAAGCAACCTAAATGTCCATTGACGAATGGATAAGTAAGGTATGCTATGTATATACAATGAAATATTGCTCAACCATAAGAAGGAATAAAATAATGACATTTAGAGCAACATGGATGGACCTAGGTATTATCATCTTAAGTAAGTCAGAGAAAGACAAATAGCATGTGATATCACATAAGTGAAATCTAAAGATGTGAAACAAGTGAACTTATTTACAAAACAGAAATAGACTTACAGACATAGACAATAAAATTATGGTTACCAAAGTGGATAGTGGGGGTAGGGGAATAAATTAGGAATTCAGGGTTACACACTACTATACATAAAGTAGATAACCAACAAGGATCTACTGTAGAGCATAAGGAGTTATAATCAATATCTTATAATAACCTATATGAAAAATAATCTGAAAAAATATGTGTATGTGTGTATAACCCACTCTAGTATTCTTGCCTGGAGAATTCCATAGACAGAGGAGCGTGGCGGGCTACAGTCCATGGGGTTGCAAAAAGTCAGACACGACTGAGTGATTAACAGTACCTATTTCTACTA
The DNA here is from genome assembly GCA_007570785.1 of Antilocapra americana. Classification (NCBI taxonomy): domain Eukaryota; kingdom Metazoa; phylum Chordata; class Mammalia; order Artiodactyla; family Antilocapridae; genus Antilocapra; species Antilocapra americana. The sequence continues at coordinate 2,082,310 of ML660213.1, read as the reverse complement.
TATACGTATATACATCTATGTAACTGAATCACTTTGCTGTATACCTAGAATTCAAGCAATATTGTAAATTAACTATAATTCAATAAAAGTATTTATTTATTTATTAAATAAAAATAAATAATTGAACTGCCAATATCTGAAGACAAGATGATTTCGTCATAAAATGCAAGAAAATCTACAAATTATTAAATATTAATGAGTTCAGTCTGATGCAAATAGCTCACTCATTGGAAAAGTCCCTGATGCTGGGAAAGATTGATGGCAGAAAGAGAAGAGGGCATGAGAGGATGAGATGGCGGAAGGAAATCACCGATGCAATGGACATGAACTTGGGCAAACTTTGGGAGATGGTGAGGGACAGGGAGGCCTGGCATGCTGCAGTCCATGGGTTCACAAAGGGTAAGACATGACTGGGTGACTGAACAGAAAAGAATCCTAGAAATAGGGTAGACTCATGAAAATCAATTGCCTTTTATATAACAAGAAGCAAATGTGAAGCTTAATTTAAACAGAGATACTTATTATAGTAATATCCAAAGGAAAATCTACCAAGTTATATGTATGGTGGAAACATTATTGAAAAAAATTATCAGATTTAAATTAAGAGAAAACTACAACATGCTCATGTAGAGAAAGATTCCATATCAAAAGCATGTTAGTTCTCCCAAGTTATAAATTCAATCTAATTCTAATAATATTGGAGCAGTTTTTTTTCTGTGACTTGATAAACTTTTTCTAATAAACAGATTATTAGAGAAGTAAAATAGTGGAAATAAATTTGGGGAATATAGTAAGTGGCAGGGTCTTGCCTTTCCCAATATCATCTATTTATGACAATAAACAACATTTTTCCTTTTGGAAATATGGATGTCTTTATGACTTCTGGACACTTGAAGCACAAACTAATAAAAAAGGAAATTCGTGAATGTTTTTATGTAAAAATTAGAAATTTCTAATCATCAAAAGATACCTTTTTAAGAAAAAGTACAGACTAGCTGATGATATTGGACAACACAATGAATATAACAAAGGAAATCTTTAAATCATACAAACTAATTGAAAAACATACCAAGATAATGAACAGATAATTCACAGAAGAAGCTTCCCTGGTGGTTCAGGGAATCTGCCTGCCAATGTGGGAGATGTGGGTTTGACCCCTGGGTCGGGAAGATCCTCAGGAGAAGAAAATGGCAACCCACTCCAGTATTCTTGCCTGATAAATCCCATGAATAGAGGAGCCTGGTGGGCTACAGTCCATGGGGTTGCAAAGAGTTGAACACAACTTAGCGAGTACAACAACAGCAATGCACAGAAAAGGCCAGAAATGGCAACTTAACTGGTCAAATACATGTGAAAAGATCTGAACTTTTACTAGGTAGCAGTGGAGTAACCAAAACTATGAGACAATGTTTTGTACCCATGAGGTTGGTAAAGTTTCAAAAAGTTTCAGATACTGACAAGGATGTGAGTTAGGTACTAAGGATGTACAAGCTACTGAAGGGAAGGTTGCCACCACTGTGGAAAAACAATTTGCCAGTATTTAAATGAAATACAGCAGTGAATATGGATGCATGTAGCCATTGCATCAACATTATTAGATTTCTCAAACAATGAAGTGCAAAAAGCTTATTTTAGTAAAACACAGTATGCCATTTATATAATATTTATAACCATGGAAAATAATACTGTGTTAAAAATAATAAAGTATAAGTATCAAGAAATACTTGTGAATGAACTTTACTAAATTCAGATATTACTGGTAAGGTGGGATATACATGGCATTTTATTTTGTTTCGGTCAGGTGGTGAATAAGGAGAACAATTTGCTGTTTTATTTATGAATTTTGCATGGCTTTATTTCAGCAAAATTTTCCTAAAATATAATGATTTATTAATCTATTAAGAACATATTACCTATTTAAGTATTCATGCTGTTGGTAAAGACAGTGGAAGGAACTCTTCATCATGGAATAACCATTATAAAATTAATAATTACTCTATATTTACTGTTCTAATGTGAAGCTTCATTATTTGCTCTCTTCATTTAAGAAATATTTATGAAATGCCTTCTATATGAAGAGTGTTAGGCTAGAGTATAACCATAACATCTTGATTACAGATGCAAGTATTTGAAAATATTGAAGGACTTTCATTTATGAAATTCAAAGAAGATTCCCTGGCAGACACTAATTACTATAATAAATGGAGATGACTTTAATACAACAAATGATTGAGGCTGACAATTTGTAATTAACAAATAATATAAATATCATTGACATTTTAAATTTTAAAAGGAAAAATTAAATGGGGCTATACGAATAAAAGGATTTTTAATTTATTAATCTAATACTCGTGTCTAGCACTAGGTAAAATTTGTAATATAAAATGGCTATATATCCAAATAGTAACTCAAATACATTTTTATGCCCACTCATTAAACTAAAGGACAGAAATAATGGATTATGCTTCTTAATCTAGAGAATCCATATTTGTATTATATTATTTGAAACAGTTGCATGTAAAGAACATTTTAATAGAATCCATTTCTTTTTCATTGTTTCTTTACAAAATATGCAGTTTATATTATACAGATGTGTTCTCTACTCCAGGTCATATTTTCTGACATATCAATAGGTTTAAGTTATTATTTGCTTTGGCTTGGCCACTGCCCACAAACTTGAACAAATCTTTAAATATTCCTTCTGGATTCTAAGTGGAACTTGCATTTCTTGTGAGTCTTTTCTATTTAGTGCTCTGGAAAAATCAAACAATAAAAAAAGGAAGAGGGGGAAAAAAGCAGACAGCTCAAGGGAAAAATCAAATATCAAACACCATCAGTATTCAAAAGTAATGAATAAGACTCCAGGGTCCATCACCCAAGTGCTTCTTTTTCATTTGACAAACAGACATAGCTGGATGGTGGAAGAAAGTGAAAGCATTAGTCTCTCAGTTGTACCCAGCTGTGCGACCCCATGGTCTGTAGCCAGACAGGCTTCTTTGTCCATGTGATTTCCCAGGCAAGAAGACTGGAGTGGGTTGCCATTCCCTTCTCCAGGGGATTATCTCAACCCAGGAATCAAACCTGGATCTCCTGCATTGTAGAGAGATTATTTACAGTCTGAACCACCAGGGAATCCCACTTCAGTATACCTGCCTGGAGAATTCTATCGACAATTAGATGGTATATATTCACAAATCACAGGGTCAGGAGCCCTGCACTTAAAAGCAGATAGACTATCAGTTATATTTATACAGAGACAATGTGTAGGACTGAATCAATTGTCTGAATAATTCTGCCTACATCATTTTTGCAAGTGTAGATTTTGTTTCATGTGTTACTAAAATTTGTTTTATTGGATGGTTTTCTAATCCTCCATTCTCCTTTGCCTAAAGTGGTACAGACAAGGTACAGAAAAGGCATTGCCTGAATTAAGAAAGTTTCTAAAAGTAGCCACCACATATTAATAGTTGAATTGATAGAAAAGCTAGGTATGTTAAATATTCACTATCATTGTATCACCACCAATGTCTGGTCAGTACTGTCCAATAGTATTAATAGTTATTCAATTTATGCTATTAATTTCAGCAACTAGAAAGCAGGTAAATACAATTTTCTGTGGATTCTTTAATTATATGAGAATTTCTAACTAGGGGAAAGATAATTACTGAGGCAGAAATATATCATTAAAGGATAAATACATGAACATTTCTGTCTTCTCAATGGTGATGTGTGGTAATTGTTTTATATTTGCTAGTTAAGATTACACAATTCATAGGTAAAATTCTTCAGGTAAAATATTACATTTATCTTTAAACCTTTTATGTTACTATTTAATTAAATACTGCATATACTAAGGTACCATCCTGCAGCATGTTATAAATATAAGCAAGCTATTAGGTCATTCAGCCATACATTCATGCATTTATCAAACGTGTATTGATCACTTACTGTGTGCAAAGCATTCAGCCAGCTTCTGTCTGGATTCTTTCTGCCCTTGGAAGTATTATCTATGCTTCTACAATCCCTACCCAATATATCATGATAAATAACTAACAAGTTTGTGTAATGATATCTTTGTGAGTAGAGCATTAGAGATACCCAGCAAAAATTCCATTGTGGAAAAAAAAAAGGCTTACATGGCTACACTGAAGTTTTTGTGTTCGTTGTTTATAATGATGACTTCTCTATCTAATAGACAAAAGAAATTATACTGAAATTGCATCATTTGAATTACAGTTCCCACTATATCTAAAAGAAAGAGGAAGCTGTGAATAGAGCCTGAGGACAATTTTTATCATGAGAGATTTAGACTCTAAAAATTTCCAACACACTGGTTTGGCTTTTAATGATGAGAAAAGGGTATTTCATAGACTTTCCAAAGATCTTTAATTCAATTAGGCTGTTTGGGAATAGTTTTAACAATGAATTCTTTTAGCTCAGTGAGTAGTGCTATGTGTGTGTTAGTCGCTCAGTCATGTCCAACTCTTTGCGACCCCATGGAAAAATGAGCAGTTTATATCTCTCACTTTGGAACAAATTTCTTCCTTTCCAGGGGCTGCCTGCATATCTATAAATTTTCTGGTTGAAGATGGATGATGGTTACTTTGGGTTTCCAGGGCTCAGTTCAGTTCAGTTCAGTCGCTCAGTCATGTCCGACTCTTTGCAACCCCATGGACTGCAGCACACCAGGCTTCCCTGTCCATCACCAACTCCCAGAGCTTGTTCGAACTCATGTCCATTAAGTTGGTGATGCCATTCAGCCATCTCATTCCCTGTCATCCCCTTCTCCTTCTGCCTTCAATCTTTCCCAGCATCAGGGTCTTTTCAAATGAGTCAGTACTTCACATTAGGTGGCTAAGTATTGAAGTTTCAGCTTCATCATCAGTCTTTACAATGAATATTCAGGACTGATTTCTTTTTCAATGGACTGATTTGATCTCCTTGCAGGCCAAGGAACTCTCAAGAGTTTTCTCCAACACCACGGTTCAGAAGCATCAGTTCTTTGGTGCTCAGCTTTCTTCACTGTCCAACTCTTACATCCGTACATGACTACTGGAAAAACCATAGCATTGACTAGATGGACCTTTGACGGCAAAGTAATATCTCTGCTTTTTAATATGCTGTCTAGGTTAGTCATAGCTTTTCTTCCAAGGAGCAAGTGTCTTTTAATTTCACGATTGCAGTCACCATCTGCAATGATTTTGGAGCCCCCCAAAAATAAAGTCTTTCACTGTTTCCATCGTTTCCCCATCTATTTGCCATGAAGTGATGGGACTGGATGCCATGATCCTCGTTTTGTGAATGTTGAGTTTTAAGCCAGCTTTTTCCCTCTCATCTTTCTCTTTCATCCAGGGCTCTGCCATCCCCTTTGAGCAGAAGGAGGTAGGTATGGACATTCCAGCCTTAGTGAACTACTCAACACCTCCCTCCCTCAGAGATCATTTCATATATCTTGGAACAGTTTAGCATAATGATTAGGAGTAAGGGCTGTCTATCTACCTGTGTATATATGTATGTATGTACGTATCTATCTTCTATTTAAACTGAATACCTGCTATGTGATAGGGCTTCTTCTAGGCACTGAAAATATAGTCATGAATAAAAAATAACAAACTTTTCTGCCCTTAGAAATTTTTACATTCTAGTTTATATTGTTGACATTCTATTGGATGATTTTAGAAATTTATTAGATTTCTTTCCTATTCCTCAGTTTTCTTAGCTGTAATAAAACAGAGGTAATTGCAACTACTGCCTGCTAGGTAGTTGGAGAGATTCAGTCAGCTTATACATATGAAGCACTTAGGCCTGACACCATAAGGTTTAGCTGTTCTTAGTATACAGAGAGCATTGCCTAGATAACACATCTGTGGACATTTTACTGTTGAGGGTAGAAAGGGAACTAATTTTGCCTCACTTTATTTTTTTTTTTTTTTTGCTAGAGCAAGGAGTGAACAAAAGGAATTCCCTGATAGAGATGAGCTCTTTTTGCATCAGCAGTTCACGGACTTATTCACTCATTCATACATTAATTTGTTTATTCATTCTCTCACCCAAGATACATTTATTGAACAAAGTTTCAGGTGTTATGCTGAGATTCACTGGGTAGTAAAATCTGATTCCTGCTTAAGAAAGCTCAGAATCTAGCAAGGACAACAGAGAAGTATATGCACTATTGTAATATTCTATGATAATTGCAGTGATTTTAAAAGTATAGACAAGATGCTATTTTCTCTCCAAGTGCTTATCAAAATAAGACTGTACCCATGGTTCTTTGCACTTTTAAAACTTTAGCCTGTATGATATGTACTAGAGTACTTATTTTTTTTTTAGAAAGGTTTGTTTCATTTATTTACCATAATTGGAGAATTAACTGCTTCTTGTAAATTTTCCAGATGTGATCTTTTAAAATGAACATTCAAAGAAGTTTTAATCTGTTTTTTGAAGCCATTCTAAAACAAAACAAATTGCTTACTTTGTTCTGTCACTGAACACAGGTTGGTTTTGGTAACTTGTGGTCATCATAATGAACTTTAACTTTCAAAGGGCATTGACTCTGTTGAATTTTCGGATCTATTGAACTCTTCCATGAGTAACTTCTGAGAATATCTCATCTCATCTCCCACCTTCCCATGCCCTTTATGTATCTTTGGTTAAAAGGACATTTTCTTCATCCTTCCTTCAAAGATGCATAGTGGTCATTTGATATTGCTGGATAATTGGCTGAAGAAATATATTGTTTGTATAGTTATATTTTTGAAAATGTGACTATATGTATGTTTGTATTTTTTCTGTAAATTAGGATCAGATTTGAAATACTGGAAATGAGACATCAAACTTGAGACTGACAACAGTAGAGTTGATAAAAGTGCTTTTGGACCTGTGGAAGATTTTTGAAACATTGTCTTTGCTAGTCTATAATAGTAACAAAAGAACAGTATTCTAGTTTAATGATCAAGAAGAGAGAAATATCATTGTGTAATATTAATACATATAAATTTCATCACCGTTTTCTATATTCAATGATTATTCTATGATTTGTCTACCTGAATATGTCAACAAACTTGACTGCAACTTAGTGCAACTGGCTAGTAGCTTTTAAGAAGCTATGAAAATGAAAGCAGTTAAATGAATCAGTTGATAAAGGTCCTCACCCTGATATAGCCATTGTCTAATCTTATAATTTGTATATCCAGGGACATATCAGGGGGAATCCAGTTGTTACAGAACAAACTGAAACATAATTGAAAGTGACAAATGATCAACTGCAGACTGGGACATTAAACAGAAAACCACTTGGTTCAGAACCTGCATAAAATATGATATACACCTATTTCTAGATTTTAAATGAAAGTTCAAAAATCACTGATAGAAAAGATAGAAGTAATTGTGAGAATTCAAAAATATAGTCATAATACACTTAGTATTTCTTCCATTTTTTTCTTGACTTTCTTTGTATCTTCAAACAGGAGTTGTGAGAAACAGAATTATAAGATGAAAAAACATAACTGTTATATGAAATCTGTAAACCACATAAAATCGTAAAGTATAGCTTCATCCTTAAGATCAGAGGCCAAAATGTGTGCCAAGGTGCCATGTAGTTAAGTATTTTTTCAATTAAATTTTAAAACAGACATTTAGGAAGTTATCTCTCAAAATCTTTTCTTCTATTTGTTAATCTCATTCTTTTGAACTTTTTTTACCTTTTAAAAATTATATTGTTTACTGGTAACTCATTACGTTATGCTCAAAAAAGAGAATCATTTTCTCTACACTATCTTACTGATCTCTGTGTAATTTAAAACAAGTACATTTTAATTTTCTTAGCTTTTCTCAGTGAATATGACATGCAAGTGATGTAAATAATGTATAATTTCCTTGTAAGTATATGCTGCTGCTGCTGCTGTTTAGTTGCTAAGTTGTGTCCGACTCTTTGAGACTCCTTGGACTGTAGCCCACAAATCCTCTGTCCTTGGGATTTCCCAGGCAATAATAATGGAGTGGGTTGCCATTTCCTTCTCTAGGGGATCTTCTGACCCAGGAATCAAACTCACGCCTCCTGCTTGGCAGGCGGATTCTTTACTGCTGAGCCACTTGGGAAGCTCAACCATCCATGCAGTTGCATTTTATTTCCCCACAATTTTTAATACATTAACGATAAATGTACACCATGGAAAGAAATAATATTATAAAAAAGTAAAAGTCATCTGTAACCCTACCATCCATAGACAACCTTGGCAAATAACTTAGTTTATATCATTTCAGATTATTATTGTTATTTACAAGTCTGTGTCATCTGTTTCTATCTTCTTAAAGTTGCATCTCTATATTCATATATGAACCTACCTTTATCTATAAAATAGGATTATACTCTACATATTACTTTTCACTTGTTTTTAAATTCAAATGTATTATGTAATCTCATCTACATTTGTGTCTATGAATGTTTCAGTATGTTTCTTAGAAGATATATGATTTTTTTTTTACCATTTCTTTACTTTTGGACATTAATATCCTGTTCTTTCTTATTATAAGGGCCACATTATAAAATATATTTTTCAAATAGTTTAAAAAATGAACTTTTCTGAATTTCCAGTAGAATTGTTGGGTCCAGTGGAATGTACATATGCTGTACTGATAGGTGTGGGCAACTTCCCCTCCTAGGACTAGTGTCTGTATTCACCCTTTCTACAAATTCTTGCACCCAAGTGTTATAATATTTTTTTAAATTGAGAATTTAAAAAATGATAACTATGCTTGATTTCTCTAGAAAGGGATGAAATGTTACCAATATTTATGTAGGCTTTTTTGTAGTTCACAAAAAGTCTAGCCATTGTCACTAACAGCTACTTGGTTGGACCCAAACCATTCCATTTAGGTTAGTGGCAAATTCCTCTTTGTTTTTAAATGTCAGAGGACCAAGGACTGTATGTTTGGAACATGGATATAGTATTGAGTCCAGAATTATTTACTATAAGACTTTTTGATAATGGCTTCTAAATTGACAATAAGGATAAAAGCTCCAATGAGTCTTTAGATCATAGTCTAAAAGCAGAAATGTTGTGTTCATAAGAATATCAAAAGAATGGTTTCACTGAATTTGCTCCACTAACTCATGTAGGCAGCATCCCAAACTCCAACAGCTGGCAGTAGCTTTGCTGAAGACAAACTGCATCTGTAATCAGTATGACAGGACCACAGGTTGCATATCATCACTTCCACCAAGTTATGCAAAAAGCATAACTTGAATAATATTAAAACCATCATTGGGAGAGCAAAGTCATCAACAAAAATACTTTGAAACAAAGTGAAAAAAATTAGACTTCAGGCATTGCAGCAAAATTTTGCATTTGGCTAAAGTTTTGCAGTGAGATTGAGATCTTGAAATATTGGGAATGAAATTAATTGCATGGATGATTAACCTGGGGGAAAAAACTTAATAAGCTAGTTTCTTTTCTCCCAACCTAGAAGGAGGTCTAAAAGTGAGTCTTCATCTACTCTTCTGCCTATACGATGAAGATAGCTCTCCCCTACAAGGAGGACTCCTAGAAATGATAGTTGTATCCTGGTGGTGTCTCATGACTACTAGGAATGAAGTTTAGATAAGACCTCCTCAGTAGTTGTAGCTACAGATGATAAGACAGAAATACACTTTGGTTGTAAACTGCTCATCAGTCCACTCTTTGGGCTACATCATCTAAATCAGATCATAGACTGGTACATTTGTGATCACAAAATCCCTTACCAATGGTTGCAGACAATGTATTAAGTACTGTCTAACATACTGCTGGTGTCATTTGAACTGAAGATCAAAACTTCTGTTGGATTTTTACCCTGCTCATCCTCCTTATTCCTTCTCCTTTATTTTGTAACTTCTAGATTTTGAATGTATAATATGTGCTAGGCTTTGTATTGAGCATTTTTTTTGTTTATCTTTAAAATTTTTAATGGCGTATAGTTGATTTACAATGCTGTGTTAATTTCTGCAGTAGAGCATTTTTTAAATGTTACCACTTAACACTCAGATTATTTTGAGTCACTAACAGTTAAGTTGTTGAGTTAGTTATGTTACCTTCCTTTTAGAGATGAGGAAACAGATTCACAGAGGTAAAGCATACTCAAATACTTATTGTTTAATGATGTTTTTCATATTGCTTAACCTCTTTGATCCTTGATTGCTAATCAAACAAAGTAATAGACAAGAGTATACTGAGGGCTTATGATGTGACAGATAACCTGTTTCTGATCTTTAAAACATCCCTGAGGCAGGCATTAAGTCTAACCCTTACATTAGATGAGATATAAAGCTTAGAGATGAATTAATGGTACAGGGATAGGAAATCAAGTAACAATGATCAGATGTGGGACACCATATATTAAGCCAAAGCCTGGAGGATTCAATGAAGTAGTTAAAGTGCTTAATATTGGGCTCAGAAAATAGAATGTATGTTACTTTTCACAGTTAGTGACAGAACCAGTACTTGAACTAAGACGTACAACTTCACCCTATGCCTAATCTCTTTTGATTTTATGAAATAAAATTGATTTAAAAATCATTATTACTGATGAGAGAAAATTTAAAGAGTTCAACTTCCCCAATTTTAAAATTTTTGATCGAAGAACCATAGTTGCCCATATTTGAATGGTTGCTGCATATTTTTTACAAAATGAGCTTCATTATATATTTGTATGTGATTTGTTATAAGTCATCAAACACCATGCAATTATGAACACATGAAATAAACATTACTGTTTATTAATTGTTCCCAATGAACCCCTCTCTAATTTTTTTCCAGAGTGACTTGTTTGGAAATTAATATCATTAATTTGTGAATTTTCAGTTAACAGTTTAACATTTTTCTATTAAGCTTGTACTGTGAAGATGACAGAGAAGGCAATGGCACCCCACTCCAGTACTCTTGCCTGGGAAATCCCATGGATGGAAGAGCCTGGTAGGCTGCAGTCCATGGGGTTGCGAAGAGTTGGACACGACTGAGCTACTTCACTTTCACTTTTTACTTTCATGCACTGGAGAAGGAAATGGCAACCCACTCCAGTATTTTTGCCTGGAGAATCCCAGGGATGGTTGAGCCTGGTGGGCTGCCATCTATGGGGTCACACAGAGTTGGACATGACTGACGCAGCTTAGCAGCAGCAGTGAGGATGACACAAGAGTATAAAGATCAGTAACTTGCATTTCCTGAAAGATACATGTAAGCAAACCAATAACTTGAGTTCAAGTGATAGGAACAGAGTCAAGATATTAATAAGGGTACTGTGGGAGAAGAAAAGAGGGGTAGCTATCCAGTCTAAAGTGTTAGAAATGGTTTTAGGGAAAAGAATCCTCATCATACTAAGATAGATATGATATTGATTTTTAAATAGACCAAAATGTCAAGAGTGTGTATTTTACCACTAATTATAATGCAGCCTTACCTGATGTGAATATTGTGACAATGTTTATATTCTCCTTCTTTTCATTTTGTCTTTTTTCTTTTTCTCTTCAGCTAAGCAGAAAAACTCAATGTGTTTTCATGCTCAACTTTTCAGAATACCATAAAACAACACATTGGATAGTTAAATTCTTATATTTTTTCTTTCTATATTTAAAAATATTAAAAGAAGAAATAGTTCAGCCATGAACTATATAGTAAGGCAAAATAAATACTGGAAAAATGTTTTTGACTATAGTTTATTCCGATAATAATGATGAAATATATTGAATAAACTTCTGAAATAGTTGATACTTACTGTAGAAAATAGAAAAAGGAATGATCTTTATAGTCCAAAATATCAAATAGTTTTTAACATGTTAATTAAAGAAACAAAGGACTATTTTTTATGAACATATGAAGAGACATTATGATACTTTATTTTACATGGTTTGACTCTTCTGATTCCTAATTTATATATGTGACTCTGGAATAAATTGAGTATTTTTGAAAGTCATGTTAAGTATTTCAAAGCAAAAAAAAAAGTCAGAAATTCTGATATGCGAAAAATTTAAATCTTACTCCAAATCAATCATACTTTATATACAATATAACTTGACAGACTATAATAGGTTTTAGTGTACAAAATGAAAATTTTTTGGTCAGACATTAAAGTTAAATAATAAATACAAATATGTATTTATTCCTCATTAAAGTTTCAAGGTTTTATTTTAATATCTTTATAAAAATATAGAACAATTAGATTTATGACTAATAATGCAAAAATAGTAAATAATTTTAACTATTATTTATAATCATTATTTACCATTAATGACTTTGAGTTTATTATTAGAATGCAAGTATAGATTGTAATTAACCTATTAACCTATAACATAATTTTTCAGTTCAGTAGGCCAATTGATTCACAGTGTATAATAAAATTAGATAACATTAGTTTTTTATATAGAAGCATTTTTAAAATTTTGGAGTAGAGATTTCTTCTTTTAAATGATAAAGGTCATCTACCTGAGATCTGTAGTCAATATCATTATGAAAGTTGTATTAAACACATTTACATTAAAGTCAGAAATAATATAAATATGTTCACCATCACCACTATGTCATAGATTTTAACTATGGTGCTAAAAATTTTGGCCACTAGTGTAGACGTGAGTTAGAAGGTGGGATGATACGGGAAAATGGCATTGAAATATGTAAATTATCATATGTGAAATGAATCACCAGCCCAGGATTGATGCATGATACAGGGTGCTCAGGGCTGGTGCACCGGGATGACCAAAGGGATGGAATCAGGAGGGTGGTGGGAGGGGCATTCTGGAAGGAGAACACATGTATACCCATGGTGGATTCATGTCAATGTATGGCAAAACCAACACAATAATGTAAAGAAAATAAATAAATGTATTAAAAAAATTATGAACTAAATTGTCACTATTTTACAGGCAAAAGAAAAATGTTCCTAATATATGAAAACATATTTAAAATAAATAATAAAATAATATGAAAAATAAAAGTGAACAGCTTTTTCAAAACAGATTTTTTATCAAACCAAATGAAAAATACTAAACCTTAATAGGAACTAAAGACATACATACTGAAACAGTGTGTAACACTTTTCTAAAATAAAAATAATGAAGAGATAATCATAGTTTTAAGTTAAACAGAACACAAGAAAATGGATGCTGTTAGGTATTCCTTGTGGGATCTTTCTTAAGGAGATACTAAAATTTTAAATTTATAAAGGATTAGAAAAAGCAAAATGTTTATAGTAGTTGAAGAATGATTACTACATTATCCTGTGAATGAGAAAAATACAATAAAATTAATGATATTTAAGGATATGAAGCTATGTAATATGGTATATATATGTGTATGCACATGTGAGTTTCTGTGTAGGCCAATTTTGAAAAAACAAATATACATAAAAGTTTTGAAAAAAATCATTTCATTTAAATATTTTGACTTTTCATTTGACATTGGAATTGCTGATGATTTTTATTTTCTACTTTATTTTATAAAATGGATATTACTACTTTTTTTAAGTACATATTTATGCTAAAATTTTAGCTCAGTGCCTGTAAATTGTTCCATAATTTGACTTTGTCCATAAATTGTATTTGTATTAGATAAGCTCAATAATTTAAAAAAATTCTAGCTTTAATTGATCTAGTATGTAACAAGTTTTATGTGACCTAGAAAAGTTTTCTTCAGTTATACAGGCAGTTCCATCTGCACAGTTCCAATATGCATGAATTTCATTTACCATAGTTTAGTTAAGCATCGGTCCTCTAAAAACATGTTTCATATATTAGTTATCATGGTATGTTAACTGTAAATAATTATATAAAATAATTTTGCTGCTGGATCTTCAGTCTACAAATTACTAAATAATCACAGCACATCATGATCAGTGACCAATCATGTCTCTTCTTTCAATCAGTTGGTGACTGGTCAGTGCACATTCATTAATCATTTCATTCACAAAGAAGCTGGTAGTTATGTAACCTCTTTGTAAGTGATTAACTCATTTGGCATTTATGAGTATGAATAGTCAAAAAATATGATTGTTGATAAGATGGAAAGAAAATGTTTCAGGAGTGAAATTTCAACATTTAAACATCTCTTCTTACAAACAAAATAGTTGATCAGTGCTACCATTTGCATGTGTATATGCAGGCAGAGCAACTTAGGTGAATTTAGTGTAAATGACATTGGTTGTGATGAATAGATAAACTTGTCCTAGCCGAAGTGATGTGGACAAAACCTTTGCATTAAAGAATTCTCAGATATATTTCATGCCAATGAAAGCAGAAACATGCAAATGATGTAAGTAGGCTGATCCATGCTTAGAAATAGAGTATGATAGTTCTCAAGGTGTAGAAAAGATGCTTGTTCTATATGGAAATGAATAGACTAAGAAGGTAAGCACTATTTAAGATAATAGTTTTTAACAAAGAAAATAATTTAATTCTCAAAGTTTTAATATTAAATTATAATTTATTGTTAGCTTTAATATTTTCTAAATATTTCCCTTTACATTTTTAGCAGATGAAAGTTTTAATAGTCTCATCTTTACTTATTCCTTCTTTGATGCTCTTCCTTTCTTTATGTAGATCCAAGTTTCTTACCTATATTAATTTTCTCTTCTCTACAAAATTTCTTTTAAACTTTCTTCCAAATCGTTTACTGGCAACACATTTTTTCAACTTGTGTGTGTCTTACACATCTTTATTTCTCCCTCACTTTAGAGGGATAATTGTACAGAGTATATAGTTCTAGGTTGGTGGGCTTTTTCTCTCAACACTTTAAGTATTTCATGCAATTCTCTTCTTGTTTACATTTTTCTGAGGAGAAATGGGATGTCCTTATTTATTAGCTCTATAGGCTCAGTGTCTTTAATTTTGGTTTCTCTTTTGGAATTTTTTCTTTGGTTCTTTGTAGTTTGAAAAAGATATACCTCAGTGTAATGGATTTGGTTGTTGTTTCAAATATTTCTTCTCCCTCTGATATTCCTATTATTTGTATTTTGCTACTATTTCAGTTTTCTCAGAGTCCTTGGGTTTTCTGTTTTGCCTTTTCAGTTTGTTTTTCTTTGCTTTTCAGTTTTTGAAGCTTCTAGTGATATATCTTTTATCTAGTTCAGAGATTCCCTCCTCAGCCTTGTACAGTCTACAACTAAGCTCTTCAAAGGCATTCTTCAATTCTGGTATGGTGTTTTTGACCTTCAGTATTTGATTTTTGTTCTTTCATAGGACTTCCATCCCTCTGCTATATTAATCATCTTTTCTTGCATGCTCTCTGCTTTATCCTTTAGAGTCCATAGCATGTTAATCTTGCATGCATGCGTGCTAAGTCATTTCAGTCATGTATGACTCTTTGTGACCTCATGGAGCACACCCTGTCAGACTCTGTCCATGGGATTCTCCGGCAAGAACAGTGGAGTGATTTGCCATGCCATTCTCCAGGAGATATTCCTGACCTAGGACTTGAACTCATGTCCCTTAAATTTCCTGCATTGATGGGCAGGTTCTTTACCACTAGAGCCACCTGGGAAGCCTGATAATTCTAATGTCTCTGCCATAACAACTTGGATGTTTGCTCTTTCTGGTATGCCTAGTATTTTGTTTTTTCCCTTTCTTGAAAAACAGACATGATGTGCCAGATAAAAGGAACTACTGTAAACAAGCAATCTGCTGGTGAGGAGTGAGGGGAGAGGATGTGTTCGACAGTCTCATGATTAGGCGTCAGCCTTACAGTGAGCCTTTGCCTCTGGACTGTGAACTTTATGAGCGCCTTTGTTGCCACTACCCGCCTTCCCTTTAGGTGGGACAGGATGACAGCAGGGGGCTGGAGTGGCGTGTTTCCCTTCTTCAGGTCAGTTAGGCTCTGGTCAACTCCTTCACCTAAGGCAGATATTGATCAGAAAATCAGAGTGTTCTTATGCATTTAAAAATGCTCCCTTTCTTTTCCCTCTGCCAGAAGCACCAGGAGATTATCCCCTAAGTTTATTTACAGTGAGAACATGGTCAAATATGTGGGGATCCCCTTATTTCCCAGGAGTTTTCAAATCTCAGACTTGTTCACACTGAACTTCCAACAATATATCAATTAAAATTCAGATTTTCCATCTCAGCATTTATTTTCATGGACTCTTCTGCCAATGAGACTTTGTTCCTATAGCCACCAGTTCAATTCAGTCAATTTATCCAACTCTTTGTGACCCCGTTGGCTGCAGCATGCCAGGGTTCCCTGTCCATCACTAACTCCCAGAGCTTACTCAAACTCATGTCCATCAAGTTGGTGATGCCATCCAACCATCTCATCCTCTGTCATCCCCTTCCCCTTCCACCTGCAGTCTTTCCCAGCATCAGGGTCTCTTCAAATGAGTCAGCTCTTCACATCAGGTGGCCAAAGTATTGGCCTTTCAGCTTCATCATCAATCCTTCCAATGAATAGTCAGGACTGATTTACTTTAGGATAGACTGATTGGATCTCCTTGCTGTCCAAGGGACTCTCAAGAGTCTTCTCCAACACCACAGTTCAAAAGCATCAATTCTTCAGCACTCAGCTTTCTTCATAGTCCAACTCTCACATACATATATACATGACTACTGGAAAAACCATAGCTTTGACTAGACATACCTTTGTTGGACTCCTATAGCTGAGACTCCCTGTATTTGCCTATTTCTCCAATCTTAGGGACAGGTAACTTGCCTTGTGTTCCCCACTTAGGGGTGCAGGGAAAGTCGTTTTTTTCATTCTGTTCAACATTTTAATTTTTGTTATGATGGAGTGATGACCACAAGCTCTTTACTTGGTAGAACCAGGACTTAAAGTCAAATTTTTAATGTTTTGAGAAAAAATTTCAGATTGTGAAACAATCATAATTTCCCCCGTTGTTTATTAAGATCACTTTACATGGTTTCAGCTTGCATTTTCACTTTTATAAATCTGTGTGACCATGCCTGTAATATGCTGATTGCTGACTTATAAATACTTGGCTTTTAACTTCTTGATATTAGCTATCTAGTAAAAGTACCTGACACATAAATAAAGAGAAAAAATACAGCTTTATATATTTATCATTCTGATATTACTTTATTCTAGTGTGATCGCTGCCTGCCTCTTTATAATGACAAGCCTTTCCGCCAAAGTGATCATGTTCATGCCTTTAACTGTAAACCCTGTGAGTGCAACAGCCATTCCAGAAGCTGCCACTACAATATTTCAGTGGATCCCTTTCCATCTGAGCACTACAGAGGAGGTGGAGGAGTTTGTGATGACTGTGAGCATAACACTACAGGTAACTAGCAAATAACACAAATAACAAAGATAGACTTGACCTATATATATAGCATATTATTTTAAGTTATATTATTGCTATTTTATTTAAGAAAGTGCTTTCATACTATTAAGTTTGAAAACTACCCTGGTTTACCAAATTTTCATAATTCCAAATGATTGGATAAGCATTTAAATACTGGAGTCTTAAACTATATAATTTTGGGAAAAATAATTTTTTAGTAAGTTCATACCATTTGATTAGATCATAAATATGTTTTGGATAAATCAAGAATTGCTGTATTATTCTGAATGTATTGTTGTTTAGTCACTAAGTTGTGTCCAACTCTTTTGAGACCCCATGGACTGTAGTCCACCAGGCTCCTCTATCCATGGGATTTCCCAAGCAAGAATACTAGAGTGGATCACCATTTCCTTCTCCAATTCTGAATGTATATATCCTAAAAATAAATTTTCTTGTGTGACCCAGATATTCCACTATTCCTGGATTCTCATGTAGAGATGGTTACATGTCAAATTTGACATGGACTCTGATAATCTGGTAATCTTCTTTTTAAAAATTTTCATTAAAAGCAGAAACTAAAAAAAATAAAAAAATAAAAAAATAAAAGCAGAAACTAACTATTAAAGTCTGTTCCAAGAACCAACCAGCATTTTGACTAGTCATTGAAAAATTACTATTTTCTGAAAGGCTGATATGTTAAAAGCAGAAATAGATAATATCAGAATTTGTAAAATAAAATGGCCCAAGTCTGATGGGTGTGAAATTATGATACTTTGAAGCATGAATGAATTTATTATATAATTATTGATAACCTAAAATGGTACAAGCTCTTGGCTAGGTACTGGGAATATAAAAATTAATAAGATGATGAATTTTATTTTCTTTGTATGGATTACATGGTGGTTTGTTGTTTTTGTTTAGTCACGAAGTTGTGTCCATTTCTTTGCGACCCCATGAAACGTACCCTACCAGGCTCCTTTGTCCATGACATTTCCCAGGCAAGAATACTAGAATGGGTTGCCATTTCCTCCTCCAGGGGATCTTTTGATGTTGGGATTGTACCCACATCTCTGTATCAGCAGGCAGATTTTATTTTAATTTTTTTAACCACTGAGTCACCTGGAAGCCCACATGGTAGTAAAGACACTCTATTCAAGGAACAATTAAAAGGTTTAATGAGTGCTAAAGTGGAGAGGAGTAGTAGGAGTTAACCAGGTGAAGGAGTAGGGGTAGATATTAGGGTGTAAACAAAGTTTCCCAGTAAGAGAAACAGTTGCGCAATGGCCAAGAGGAGAGAGAAACATGGCGCACTTGCAGAAGTGCAAATGGTTGATTGTAAGAAAAGGAACTAAGAAGAAAAGCAGAGCTCAGATGCTAGAGGGCCATCTAAACTGTGATAAAGAGATTGGTTCGTATCCTAAAGTTAATGAGATGCCAGGTATGGGCACTTCGGGAAAGTATTGTTTTTGAAACATCTATCAGGTTATAGGGAATGGTTTGTAGAGGGCCAAAAGTGGTTTAGGAAAGCCAGTTAGTCAGGTACTACAAAAGTTCAGATGAAAAGTAATGTGGGAAGACAATTAAGGAGGTGTGAATAGTGGACCCAGTAGGTATTTAGGGTAGAAAGTGATAGCCTTTACTGAGCAAGGTGCAGAGGGTAGATAAGGGAAGTAAGAAGAGTCAAGACTTATGACTAACACTCCAGTTTGAGCAGCACAATCAAAATTGGTAACAGCCATTTAGATAGGATACAGGAGGATCAAACTTAAGGAGAAGATGGCAAATTCTGTTTTGAACATGTTCCCTGTATATTTCCAAGAAACAAAGAATAAACTCTGTTTGACTTTTACTTCTTGGAAGGAAAGTTACTAACAACCTAGACAGTGTATTAAAAAAGCAGAGACATTACTTTGCCAACAAAGGTCCATCTAGTCAAGGTTATGGTTTTTCCAGTAGTCATGTATGGATGTGAGAGTTGGACTATAAAGAAAGTTGAGTGCCAAAGAATTGATGCTTTTCAACTGTGGTGTTGAAAAAGACTCTTGAGAGTCCCTTGGACTGCAAGGAGATCCAACCAGTCAATCCTAAAAGAAATCAGTCCTGAATACTCATTGGAAGGACTGATACTGAAGCTGAAACTCCAATATTCTGGCCACCTGATGGGAAGAAAAGACCCTGATACTGGGAAAGATTGGAGGTGGGAGGAGAAGGGGACAACAGAGGATGAGATGGTTGGATGGCATCACTGACTCAATGGACATGAGTTTGAGTAAGCTCTGGGAGTTGGTGATTGACAGGGAAGCCTGATGTGCTGCAGTCCATGTGGTTGCAAGGAGTCGGACACGACTGAGTGACTAAACTGAGGTAGTCAGAAACACAGTTCTGAAACTCTTTTCTTAAAGAAAGCCTTCCATGATTCTTCAGAAAAGATCAGTATAATCTATATGCTTGAGTCACATCTTATGATTATCACAGCTTTTAAATGTATATTTATTCTTGTAATTATTTAATTAGGATTCTTACCTGCTAGGCTATAAGCTAGCCCTGTAAAAAGGGTACATTGTGTATTTTCCTCAGCACTTAGCATAGTATTTGGAATGTGGTAATCACTCAATAAATATTCATTGAATGATAAACAAAGGACAGATGTCTAGATTGGATATATAAATTCGGGAGTCATCAGCATATATAAACGGAAATATCCTAGCCATAAATCCATTTTATTTTTAATTAGCCCATATTCAATATCCATTAGAATGTGAGTTTTTCATTTGATTATGTTATTTTCATGATGGTGGTTTAATCACTACGTTGTGTCTGACTCTTGCGAACCCATGGACTGTAGCCTGCCAGGTTCCTCTGTCCATGGGATTCTCTAGCCAAGAATACTGGAGTGGGTTGCCATTTCCTTCTCTAGGGGATCTTCCCGACCCAGGAATTGAACCCGGGTCTCTTGCATTGCAGGCAGATTCTTTACCCACTGAGCTACGATGGAGGTTCAAGTTATTTTCAGTCTTCTAACATTGGGCCAATTTCAGCAATATCTGAGCAAAAGTGCATCATATTTAACAGGGGAATTGACAGCCTTGAGTTTTATTTCAGTGAACTGATATGCTACTCATTTTTACCTTAAAAACCTCTAATTTGGATTTGTTTCTAATATAAGGTGGAAAGGGAAATTTTCTGAATAATAAATTATAAACAACAGGAATTAGCTCATATTTCTAAAGTGTCAAGATATTCCAACATTTAATACAAAATTTATTGGTGTAACTAAATATAAAATTGTATTTTGATATTTGAAATGAAAAATAACGGCCATAGGCACTAATAGAAGCATTCATTTTTAATTACATTGACTACAGAATAATAAATTACATTAAGAGTAGTCTTCTATTTTATCAGATTTAGTTCCAGAAAAATATTTTAATACTATATGCTTATTTGCTTCTAACTGTATAGCTATCTTCTCCCACACATGTAGAAATTTCTCATGTTTGATTTAGATTCAGTATCTGATCTGAAACTAAAGTTTTAAGTTTGGAAATAAACTATTTCTAAATGTATGGGCCCCTGAAAAGCACAGCTTTTTAGAAGTGTGGTATTATATAACAGATGGGAGTTTAATGAAGTAAAGCACAGTTTGTAACAGGTTCATTGTTTCATATGCTGTGGATCACTAAACTGGCAGGTAGAGATGAAAGGTACATTAAAATGGACGTCCCGAAAATTATAGAATTCCCTCAAAGGAATACAGTCTTTAATTTTGAATTATGCAGCTGATTTTAATGAATTGGAAGTCATAATGCATAACCTTTCCCTGACGCAGGAAGGAACTGTGAGCTGTGTAAGGATTACTTTTTCCGACAAGTTGGTGCAGATCCTTCAGCCATAGATGTTTGCAGACCCTGTGATTGTGATAAAGTTGGCACAAGAAACAGTAGCTTCCTTTGTGATAAGGTGAGTTCTCACTATCAAAGATAAAGAACAGCTCTCTTTCAGAAACTATTCAGGATATGGTACATCAGTGAAATTGAGGACTATGTCAGGAAGTCCTCTCTTGTGTTTTCATTTCAAAGAGAGGTTGCTTTAAGGGTGTTTCTGTGCAACTTTTAATATGAACATGAAATATAAGGTTACCTGGATGATTCTTTGCACATAAGAAAGGTTCATTTTACTTTTAAGTTTTCAGTTGTCAAAAAATTGGGAGGTAGGACGTCCAATAAACAAAGAAGGAAGTTAAGTACATGCCTGGGAATTATTGGTGAACTAATATTAACAAGTGATATTAAGTTAACAAGAACAATTTTCCTCCCAATTTCATAGATGATAGTATAATGAAAATCACATATAAATCCAAATGGAAATTATAGTAAATTTCTTGTAACCTTTTCTATAACAGTACAATGAGTTTTTATAATTTTATAAATTTTAATTACCAACATCACAAATGATGTCTGACCTGTATTAACACAGATCCTACCTAACTGTATTATCAATCAGAAAAAGTAGCTCCATATTTAAATGTGCTGTCTTCAGCTGAAGCTTTTTCCTTCTTCTGATAGTAATACCACATAAAAATAGATAAAGGGCAAATTTACCTTGAAGAATTAATTCAATGATTGTATTAATTTTTAATATATTTAAAAAAAAGATTTATTTATTTTACTTTTTGACTATGCTGGGACTTCATTCCTGTGCACAGGCTTTCTCTAATTGTGGTGAGTAGGGCCTGCTCTCTAGTTGTGCTGCTCAGGCTTCTCAAGGCAGTGGCTTCTCTCTTGTGTGGAGCACAGGCTTTAGGCGCACGGGCTCAGTAGTTGTGGCTCGTGGGCTCTAGAGTGCAGATCAGTAGTTGCGGCTCATGGGTTTAGTTGCTCCACGGCATGTGGGATCTTACAGACCAGGGATTGAACCAGTGTCCCTTGCTTTGCAAGGCGGATTCTTAAATACCAGACCACCAAGGAAGCCCTGATTGTGTTAATTTTTAATAATTGAATTTTTTTGCAAATAGTTTAGAATGCAGTGGCCAAGAGCATAAGCCACAATCTGGTTAAAGAGAAAAATAATTTAAGTTGCAATGTAAATATAATAAGTTCAAGACAAAATATGTTTGTCATATAACTTGTAACATGCATAAAAATTTTTTTTAACAAATAAAACCCAAATATAATGTGAGCTGAAATGTTTTTCTTATTCTCTAATTAGCTTTGTTGATAATTTTTATACTCAGAAAAAAATAGAATATTCATGAAAGATGATGTGCAGCCAGGGAACTACCTTATAGGTGTCTGAAGGTAGATAGCTTTAATGAATTTAAAGGCTCCACATTGTCCATCTCTAAATCACTTTCACATTTTACCTAATTTTTATTTTGTTTTCTCATGTTCCAAGTACAGACGCAGTGTATGGATTATTATTACATGTGGAAATGCAGTGTCAAGTACACTTTTGCCTAAATAATCTTATGAAAGATTTCTAAAAATATCCATCATTTTCAATGGGATAAAAAAGAATTATACACACTAGAAAAAGCTGTCAACAATGTCAGAATTATAAACAGTAAAGTTAAATTCAAGGACATTTTTAAAACATCCGTGCAGTTTCAATCCTTAATAATATTAGGGGGCATACAAGGAAATCAGGCAGTAGTTCAAGTCTCATTTTATAACTTAGGAACCAAGCCAGCTCCAAATGGCCTGAGTGACTGTGTTGTGTGCTTTGAGTTCTGGAAGGGAATTTTTTTCCTTTGGCATTTGTCATTTGAAACTCAATCCAATCTCATAAGATATGGCATATTTGCCTTATTTTTCCATAAGAAATGTTGTAATTCTTCCTCTTGTGGATGCCAAGATCTTAAAAATGGCATGAAGTAATGCTCTGGGTCACTAAATACTAAAACTACTGATGCCAAAATTAAGACACATAAACCATCTAGACCACATTGATAATATCACCATTATTAGGAAGAGTGGAGAAGTCATTATAATTGAAGAACCCTTAATATAGAGTCCTGGGATCCCTAAGGCTACCATAGATGATAGATGAGTTTTAGGACATCCATATAAAGCTTTCAATTGTATATAGAAATGTGTCTGTGTATTTTTGTTTTTGTATCTTGAAGGGGAGACCTTTTAGTACTCAAAAAGTATATCTTAGCCAGAAAGAAAACAAAAAATTTACTGTACTGGGGAAATTGAATCCATTTACTTTACTGACGGCCTCAGTTAATGGTATGTATGCATGTGTGAGCATGTCCAGGTGCACATCTCAGTCATGTCTAACTCTTGGTGACCCCATGGACTGTAGCCCACTAGGCTTCTCTGTCCAGGGATTTCCAAGGCAAGAATACTGAAGTGGGATGCCATTTCCTACTCCAGGGATCTTCCTGACCTGGGGATCGAACCCATGTCTCTTGTGCCCTTTGCATTGGCAGGCAAATTCTTTACCACTGCACCACCCGGGAAACAATAGTATGTGTTGATACACATAATGTGTTTCCCAGGATGCCATTATGCTTCCTTCTTGTTTCCTTTGAATTCAATGCCTGAGTGTTTGATATCTGTCCAAAGTTAGAGGTTGATAGTTCTTTCTCTTTTTCTCATTTAGTGAGACTTTGTAAGTACAAAAGCACCAGATAGAGCTCCAGGCATGGATGATGCTTTTAGAAAATATTCTGAGGTATTTGGAGGTCATCCTTACAGTACATTTATGTAGACATCCCAAGCTTTTCCTGACCCAAGGTGGGAATAAACCCTGACCTGCCCCTTCACTTACCCTGCCTGTCATATGTTTGCTGATGTTCCTGGACTGCCTGCTTTAGCCACGTGCATAGGTGATGCTGATGAGATGAGGAGATTTGAAAGAAAGTCCCTAGCACATGGCTTGCCTCATGCAGAAAGCATTCAAGCAATGCCATCTGAGTGCTTTTCTGCTTGGGACTTTTTCCATCTCTTTTACCTTCTTTCCCCATTATTTTGCTGTGTTCTTGGATCTAGGAAACTATGAGAGTGATGCCACAACAGACAAGATGTCGGAGGTCAGCCAGCACAATGCTTCTCAAACTTTTAATGTTCCTGTGGATATCTTGGATATCTTTTTGAAAGACTCTGATTCAGAAGGTCTTGAGTAGGCACTGCGATTCTATATTTGTGGAAATTTCCTGGTGATGCCTTGTTACTGTCTGAGGAACAGTCTTTAATAACCAAGTTGCTATAACACTATCAAAGATATATAGAGAAAAGTATCTTGGTGTGGATCTGGGTTGAGTGAGGGCTAAGTGTGGCTGTGTCCTTCTGCTCACATGTACCCACTTCAACAGAAGTGAGTTCATTCTTTCCTATTCTCTAAATTCCATCTTAAAATCAAGTGGTGATCTAACTTTCCACACTGCCAAGTCCCTCTTAAATTACACTTGAAGTGTAGCTTAAACTATGTCCTCAAAATTAGAGGATCTAACTTAAGTCATTTTAAAAAAATGGAAATAAAAAACAGTGAATGGGGGAATCTAAAAATTGGCTGAAAACTGAAAGTACAGTTGTAATTGCATAAAAAGAGAGAAGAATGATTGATTGTAAAGTTCAGTAAGACATCAATAGAGAGCTATAATAGAGCCAGAAGAGAGAGAAATGATTAAGAGATATTAAAAAAATAAATTAAGACAGGAGTCAAGTGGTTGAGATGAATTAGATGAAATGGAAAGGCTTCCATGAGTAAGTATTTCTAGATCTGACCCAAGGAAGATGGAATCATAAGGAATAAGTATCCTATATGTGAAAATTAATTGTTCTGCCTGGGTGATAATTTTTAAGAAAATACATTTAAAAATGGAGCAGAATAGACCTTCTCTGCATAATGACCTATTTCCTGTAGTTCATTAGTGCTTTCTCCTCTGCTCAGAGCTAAATATTTGTCATCAAATATCACAACATATTCAGAAGTCACTGTATGAATTTTCCAGAAATATATTGCTTTATATTTTGTGTTCAGTTGAGTTGCTCTGGTGTGTCTGACTTTTTGTGATCCCATGGACTGCAACATGCCAGGCTTCCTTATCTATCACCAACTCATGTCCATCGAGTCAGTGATGCCATCCAACCATCTCATCCTGGTCCTCCCCTTCTCCTCCTGCCTTTAATCTTTCCCAGCATCAAGGTCTTATCCAATGAGTCAGTTCTTCACATCAGGTGGCCAAAATATTGGAGTTTCAGCTTCAGCATCAGTCTTCCAATGAATATTCAGGACTGATTTCCTTTAGGATTGACTTGCTGGATCTCCTTGCAGTCCAAGAGACTCTCAACCACAGTTCAAAAGCATCAATTCTTATGCTCTCTGCTTTCTTTTTTAGTGTTACTCTAGTATTAAAGTGTACAAATAGAAGTGATGTATAAGTTTTCTTCAGCCTCTGAGGTGACTGACCCTGAATAGTATGATGAATGGTTATTGGCTATAAGCAGTAGGATGGTGAAGGATATGAAAGGTGGGAAGTTTTACCTGGAGCTTAAAGACGGTCATGATTTGACCATAAGTCATACGGTATCTCAGTTGGAGACCTAAGGGAAGGTGGGTGGTAACACTTTACTTGCAGTTGGTATGTTGAGCAATAACTGATTACCCAGATAATATGCAGTGCCAGACACAAAGATAGCAATAAAGGTGGGAGAGGTGTGCAAGTGTGATAATAAGAAGAATATGGATCTGAGCATGATGAAAGGTCTGTCCTAAAGAATTTATCCAAGAACCAAGGTAAAATAAGTCAAATGGTAACTGTGCTGAGTTGCTGTTCTATCCTCAGTATGAGTTGAGTACCACATGTTTGGACATATCTGGCATCTCCTTGGGAATGAACTCATCTCAAGGGTAAGGATCTTCAAACTTCACTGAGTAATTATACCTCAGGCATCTAAGACCAGATTTGACAGTACTGACAGCTTTGACAGTGATGTTATGTAGTAACCGCTTGTTGAGTTAACAAGTGTGAGATAGTACAAGGTCCATTGCATTGATACTGGTAGCAGTTAGGATAAGCTAAACATATGTAACAGATGGACCCCAAGATGTCTAGTGACACAAACAATATAGGAGTTTATTTCTTGTTCCTGTAACCCCTTCAAGGCATTGTTTGGTGGCTCTTCTCCATATGATAATTCAGGGCATAGCTTCCTTCCAGTGTGTCACTCTGCCTTTCCCTAGGAAAAGAAAAGACAGTATGGAGAAACAAACCCCACTTTTTAAAAAGTCTTGGTCCAAAAGAGGCCCACATCTCTTCTGATACCATCCTGTTGGGGAGGGCAAGTCACATGGCTACACTAGTCTTTGGAGGGCCAGACAAATGTAGTCCCTAGATAGGAAGATACTTCCTAGCTACAGCTGTGTCCTGGGAACAAGGAGCATGGACCTGCATAGGGAACTAGTCATCTCTGCTCATGCCCATGTGACAGAAGGTAGCCTAACAGTGAGAAGGATGTTTTCTTTTATATACACGACAGATTGGTTTATGTTTAACGAGAATCCTTTAGAGTATAGTTTCGTCAGGACCTTGGGGTTACCAGACCAATACCAATGATGATACTTACCCTATACTGTGGCAAAGGCCACAGTGGGAGGTGGTCTGCTTCGACCATGTTAATACATGTCAGCAGAGGAGGGCTAAAGGTATATCCTCCATATTTCCAACACCTCTGAGACAGATGCTCCAGGGACAAGCAAGTGAGAAAACAGTCACTGACCCTCTAGGTGCTCCCAGACAAGAGGACAAGCATAAAGAGCAAACTTGAATTGTGGATGCTTAGCAATCACATATCTTAAAGACAATTTCAAAATACGAGTATTTTAGGACTTTTAGCCAGAGTAGCCACCGTACAATACATATGTGTGTGTGTGTGTGTGTGTGTGTGTGTGTGTGTGTGTGTGTGTATGTATGTAGGTATACATATTTATATATATAGAAGTATATGAAAAAGTGAAAGTGAAAGTCACTCAGTCGTGTCTGACTCTTTGTGGCCCCATGGACTGTAGCCTGCCAGGCTCCTCTGTCCATGGAATTCTCCAGGCAATTCTACTGGAGTGTTCCTTTCTTCATTGGATCTTCTCAACTCAGGGATCAAACCCATGCCTTCCACATTGCAGGCAGATTCTTTACCATCTGAGCCACCGGGAAAGCCCTTAGATGTGTGTGTGTGTGTGTGTGTGTGTGTGTGTGTGTGTGTCTATGTATAGATAGATGCATATGTATCTTCTTAGGATTATAATTAAAAAGTAAAAACTTACTAACACCATACACAAAAATAAACTCAAAGTGGATTAAGGATCTAAATGTAAGATCAGAAACTATAAAACTCCCAGGGAAAAACATAGGCAGAACACTCTCTGACATAAATCACAGCAAAATCCTCTATGACCCACCTCCCAGAATAATGGAAATAAAAGCAAAAATAAAAATGGGATCCAATTAAACTTAAAA
The DNA here is from genome assembly GCA_007570785.1 of Antilocapra americana. Lineage (NCBI taxonomy): Eukaryota > Metazoa > Chordata > Mammalia > Artiodactyla > Antilocapridae > Antilocapra > Antilocapra americana. The sequence goes on along the minus strand of ML660213.1, from coordinate 2,054,592 downwards.
GGTTTGTACAATGAAGGAAACTATAAGCAAGGTGAAAAAACAGCCTTCATAATGGGAGAAAACAATAGCAAATGAAGCAACTGACAATCTCCAAAATATACAAGTAGATCATGCAGCTCAATACCAGAAAAATAAATGAACCAGTCAAAAACTGGGACAAAAAGCTAAACAGACATTTCTCCAAAGAAGACATACAGATGGCTTACAAAAACACATGAAAAGATGCTCAACATCATTCATTATCAGAGAAATGCAAATCAAAACCACAATGAGGTACTCTATCACACTGGTCAGAATGGATGCTATCAAAAAGTTTACAAACAATAAATGCTGGAGTGAGTATGGAGAAAAGGGAGCCCTCTTACCTTGTCGGCAGGAATGAAACTAGTATAGACACTGTGGAGAACAGTGTGGAGATTCCTTAAAAGACTGGAAATAGAACTGCCATATGACCCAGAAACCCTCCTGCTGGGCATATACACTGAGGAAACCAGAATTGAAAGAGACACTTGTACCTCAATACTCATCACAGCACTGTTTATAATAGCTAGGACATGGAAGCAACCTAGATGACCATCGGCAGACAAATGGATGAGAAAGCTGTGGTACATATATACAATGGAATATTACTCAGCTATTAAAAGGAATGTCTTTGAATCAGTTCTAATAAGTTGGATGAAACTGGTGCCTATTATACAGAGTGAAGTAAGTCAGAAAGAAAAACACCAATATAGTATATTAATGCATATATATGGAATTTAGAAAGATGGTAACGAAGACCTTATATGCAAACAGCAAAAAAGACACAGATGAAAAGAACTGACTTTTGGACCCTGTGGGAGAAGGCAAGGGTGGAATGATTTAAGAGAATAGCATTGAAACATGTATATTACCATATGTGAAATAGATGCCCAGTCCAAGTTCGATGGATGAAACGGGGCACTCAAAGCTGGTGCACTGGGACATCCCTGAGGGATGGAATGAAGGAGGTGGGAGGGGGGGTTCAGAATGGGGGGATGCATGTACACCTGTGACTGATTCATGACAATGCATGACAAAAACCACCACAATATTATAATTAGCCTACAATTTAAATAAATTAATTTTTTAAAAGTAAAAACTATATATATATAGATATCAGTTCAGTCACTCAGTCGTGTCTGACTCTTTGTGACCCCATGAATTACAGTACGCGAGGCCTCCCTGTCCATCACCAACTCCCAGAATCCACCCAAACCCATGTCCATCGAGTCAGTGATGGCATCCAGCCATCTCATCCTCTGTCGTCCCCTTCTCCCCCTGCCCACAATCCTTCCCAGCATTAGGGTCTTTTCCAATGAGTCAACTTTTCTCATGAGGTGGCCAAAGTACTGGAGTTTCAGCTTCAACATCAGTCCTTCCAATGAATACCCAGAACTGATCTCCTTTAGGATGGAGTGGTCCTAAAGGACCAAGGGACTCTCAAGAGTCTTCTCCAACACCACAGTTCAAAAGTATCAATTCTTCGGGGCTCAGCTTTCTTCACTGTCCAACTCTCACATCCATATATGTTTTAAATATTAGTCAGTACATTGTTCTGACCTTTTCCATGTGTTTTTAATGATACTGATTTATTCAGAAAAAACAACAACAACAACATAGCCAATCTCATTTCTTCTTGGCACACCAGACATATGTGATGAGTATTTCCAAAAGCAGATGTGTTCAAATGATCAAGGGCAAATCCATGACGAGGGTACTAGCCCCTCCAGTCTTCTGGAGAACTGGGGAGTGTTTCAGCTCCTGGTGGGCTGCAGAGCCAGTCTGTACCTTGATCTACCCACACACAGTTTTGGTGCCATGCGTGGGAGTGCTGCATTGTGAAATGTGTAAGACAGATTGGCAGATGGATGACATACTGTTAAAAATGCATGAGGACAGAAACTAGTCAGTAAGAGTCTCATAGGCTCCGTTTATTTTGCACTTGCCATATACAAAGGATTATGCCAAGTATATTTAATCAATTAATGCAGTTCTGTTTTTAAATTTAATTTTTATTTTTTTAACACCCAAAGCATTTTGTATTGGGATGTAGCTGATTAACAACATTGTGGTAGTTTCAAGTGAACAGTGAAGGGACTCCTATGTATATGTATATCCTCCTCCAATACCTTCCGCACATCCAGACTGGCACATAACATTGAGCAGAGATCTGTGTGCTATGCAGTAGGTTTTTGTTGGTCACCTATTTTAAATATAGCAGTGTGTACATGACTTTTCCAATGTCCTTAACTGTCCCTTCCCCCAGCAACCATGAGTTCATTTTCTGAGTCTGTGAGTCTCTTTCTGTTTTGTAAGTCAGTACATTTGCATCATTTACTTTTAGATTCCATAGGTAAAGTCTGTCATATGATATTTCTCCTTAACTCTGACTTACTTCAGTCAGTATAACACACTCTAGGTACATCCATGTTGCTGCATGTGGCCTTATTTCATTCTTTTTAATGGCTGAGTAATATTCCATTGTGTGTGTGTGTTTATCTGCTTTATCCATCTCTCTGTCAATACATTTAGGCTGTTTCCTTGTCTTGTCTGCTACAATAAACAATGGGGTGCATATATCTTTTCAGGCCATGTTTTTCTCTGGATATATGCCCAGGAGTGGAATTGCAGGGTTATATGGTAGCTCTATTTTTAGTTTTTTAAGGAATCCCATACTGTTCTCCATAGTGGTTGTACCAATTTACATTCCCACCAACAACACAAGAAGATTCTCTTTTCTCCATACCTTCTCCATTTATTGTTTGTAGATTTTTTTTTTATAATGGGCATTTTGACTGGTATGAGATGATACCTCAATATAGTTTTGATTTGTATTTATCTAATAGTGATGTTGAGCATCTTTTTATGTGCTTTTTAGCCATCTGTCCATTTTCTTTGGAGAAATGTCTATTTAAATCTTCTGCTCATGTTTTGATAGGATTGTGTATTTTTTTGATATTGAGCTGCATGAGTTCATACATTTTAAAGATTAGTCTCTTGTCAGTTGCTTTGGTAGCAAATATTTTCTCCCATTCTGAGAGGTGTCTTTTTGTTTATGATTTCCTTTGCTGTACAAAAGATTTTAAGTTTATTTGGGTTCCATTTGTTTATTTTTGTTTTCATTTTTACTACTCTAGGAGGTGGATCAAAAAATATTTTACCACTATTTATGTCATACAGTCTTCTGCTATCTGATAATTCAGTTCTTACTGAAGTTGGTGATGTAGTTATTGACTTGTCCGTTGTGTTGTTAAGGACAGTGAGCCTCAGAGAAATTAGGTAACACCTGTAAGATCACACAAGAAATAATGGGATAGAGAAGAAATTCAGAATTGTGATATTTGTTTCCAAAGTCCAACTCGAGTTTAGAGACACTGGGTTTTACAAAGCCTGGCACATAAGAGAAATTCACAGCAGGTTGCTAAACTGGGTATTTCTGTACACTATCTAAAAATAGAAACAAAACATCCATTTGTTTTGGGCTTATTATTCCAAATCCTACTAATTTAATTAAACTATTAACAAATCCTAAATATTTAGGAAATAATAATGTATATATAATTCAGTGGCAAAATAATTTTTTAGAACCAATAAAATTCTTAAATGGAAATTTGAGTGATATTGAAGGGTTAATATAGCCCTTTTGTGCTTCATGTATACCAAGGGCTGAGGTTATTATCTTACACATAAACTAATTTGAATATTTTATAGAAGTACTTTTAAAAACTCTAATTTATTTATTTTTTAATCACTTCATATAAGCACCTTCCTTTCTTAATATAATTGGAATTCACATTTTTCACTGGTTCAATAAACTAGCACTATAGTAGGCAAACATTCTATTGTGTAAGTGCACAGAAGCTTTGATCACTTTTACTGAAATAAAACAAAAAGATTATTAAATCAAATGAATTAACTTTCCTAAAAGGCTATTTCTATTAAAAAATTAGCCACACACAGAGAAGGCATTTTTTCATTTTGGAAATATTTTTTTATGCTACTGTGAGATCTTTCATTTTGATGAAGTCAAAACACCATCCTCTTAATAACCACTATAGTAATTTTGCAGCAAATTACAATAAGACCACCCTGTATAGTTGTGCCATTCAGATGACATTTATGAAATGCTCTAATTTTACATGATGTGACATATTGTATGCATCTTTTACCAGTTATAGCTTATAATCTCTGAGTGAAATAGACCTAACCTGAAGGGAAAGGATGATGAAATATGAAATTATACCCCTTTGAGAACTAGAAGGACTATAATTATAGTACTTTCTTTTAAAAAACCATTCAAGTATGTAACCATTGCTGGGAACAACAGTATGCAGGGAACCTCTTTACACTCTGTCTTGAACACTTAAAAGATAAAGAAGAAAAATGTATTCCGTTCCTACTAATACTTTGAGCATGCTTCAGAATTTTACCTTTTTGCACTCTCCTGAGAGATTATGGTGGGGAAGTTTGGAGAGCAGTTTCTCAGAAATGCCTTTTGGAGGGGGAGGGGAGTTATAAAAATATACCAGCCTGACAAATGACAGGCCTTGTAGAATGGAAAAGAAAAGACATCTACATCTCACACCAGTGTAGAAGCTTTTCTTCTCAAATGAATATTTTCGACAGCTGAGCAAGATGATAAACAGCAGTATCACAAAACACTTAGATGGAAACAAGTATATGATGTACATTATTCACCTGGCATTCTGCAATTCATGGCATTTATTTGTGGCAGAAACCACTGCGGATTCATTTGTTTATTTTTGAAGTGGAATGAGTACCTTAACAAAGATAGCCTGTTACATTAAGGTGGACTTTTCTTCTCTAGAGAGGCATAAGCTTAAGGAAAGAAATCATTGTGTCTCTATTAGAAAAATGTAATAATTCTTGAAGTCTACATCTTAGGGTTAAGCAAGCTCCTAGCAAAGAGAATATATTGTAAAAAAAATAGATACATATATTGTACAAAGATAGATAGATACAAACATACATGGATACATAGACAACAAGAGATATATGCATTTTTTCTTAGAAGCACTAGCAGCTGCAAATGGTTAGATATTTTGTAACAGCTTTTTTAAAAAAAATGCTAAAACCAGTTTATTTCCAGAATTTACATTCAGATGTTGGATAATATAAATGCTGTAATATTAAATCAGTTCAAAAAGACTGTGCTTCTTTGGTGCTCACTGATGGACTTATCAATGATTTGATGAGCCTTATCAAGGCTGACTTAGAAGAAAAATAGAGTAAGAGTGAGTCCCTTGGAGTTGATAATGCAGTGATAAAATACGTGACAAGTACTTAAAGAACTAGTTCTTAACTCTTAGTGTTCATAAGAATTGCCACTAGTATTGTCTAAAATGAAGATTCCTAGGCTTTACCTTCCAGGGACTTTTATCTCTATGAGTCTGATTTATTTGGTAATAGGCAAAGGACTTTGGAATATATTAAACATATGTTGGATGTAGATTTGTATATTCAAAAGTTTTTAGTATATAAAAATGGCATGTATCCTTAATTGAGGCAAATATTTTCAAAACTATGAATATTCATATTTTAACATTTGAATGAAGGAGGATTTGGAGTAACATTTTCTAAAATCCTATTCCAGATATTATTAAATCTACCAAAACTGAGTAGGAAGTATAATTTCTATAAGTCCTATAGTATTTGAAATAGCTTCTGAGCATGTTTCAGAGCTATAACAATTACTTTTAAATAATTCATTCTGTCAATAAACAAATGTTTATGAGATGCCCCTGTATATTAGGCACTGTGCTAATTAAGATGTATGTGATAGTAAATGAACAAATCACTCAAACTGGTAAATTTAATCTTTGTGAAATGTATTGTTTATTACTATTAGAGTAAACTTTGGAAAGGTTGAATTTGTCTCGTTACCGATGATAAATGCACCCCAAATTTCAGAATTTCTATCTTCAAATGTATTCTTCTTTTAACTATCTGTTCTGCCCATCTGTCTTTCATAGTGTCTCCTCAGCATGTGGTCTTGCCATGGAAGTGTGCCCTGGCCCATAGAAGTGTGCCCTGCTGAATCAGCTTTGAGAGTTCCTGGAAGCTGGGCTACTCCAGTTCCTTCAGTTCCCACTATAGAGCTCTCATCATCCATTTCTTGGATCAGTAATACCCTTTCCACTTGTAGTCACCCATTCTCAAAGTGGCATTTTACCCTTAGGGTACTAGTTTTTAGATCTCTCAAAACTCAAATCCCCTGTGACTTCTCTCTGCTTTTTCCCACATAGACACTGATGCCTTACAGGTCTTGGAACTGTTGGTTTGTTCCCACTTGCTTCTCAGGAGTTTCTAGGGCTAGTTGGTCACTTAGTGCTGTTAAAAATATTATTCACAGCTTCTTTTGGTTTTGCTTTTGAGTTGTGTTTTCATGTTGAGATTTGGAGAGATTCACAAACTATATGGCCATATAACCATTGCCGCTCATTGTTCTGAACCCTCTTTTATTGCCTAACTTAAACTCAATGTATAGAATATGTGGAAGAAATGCAAGCCCAAGCTTGTTTGTTGTCAGTCTTCCTATGTGATGGCTTCTCTTTCTCTTTTCTCAACCTACTTCACCATCAATGACTGTCCTTCCTTCCACTTTCAAACTAAACACAAAGTAAGCAAAAGGGGAAAACGACAAAATTAGGTAACAGAAATTGGACAAGCAATAGTGAAAATAAACTCAAGAGTTGTGTTTTTTCCATAAAGCTTAATAACACTGACAAACTTATCAATAGAAGGGAAAAATGCAACTGCCAACATCTCAAAATAAAGAAATGGGACTTTGCAGCACATTCTACAAACACCTATATAGGATCCTAATGAAGAAGAACTGAAGTGAAGTCGCTCAGTCATGTCCAACTCTTTGTGACCCCATGAACTGTAGCCTGTCAAGCTCCTCTGTCTGTGGGATTTTCCAGGCAAGAATACTGAAGTGGGTTGCTATTTTCTTCTCCAGGGGATCTTCCCAACCCAGGGATTGAACCCGGGTCTCCTGCAGTCCAGGCAGACTCTTTACTGGCTGAGCCACGAGGGAAGGATCCTAATGAATAATATGAAAAACTCTTTCCTAATAAATTTGACATCCTAAATGAAATAAATAAATTATCATAAAACTAACACAAGAAATAGAACATTAATACATATCTAACATAAGAAAAAAAAAGAAAACCTCAATACATTCCTATAAATTAAAGACATTGTATTTGTAATCAAATCTCAGGAAAATTTCAGGCCCAGATGACGTGATTGGTGACTTCTCTGATAATGTAAAGGAATAAATCATATAAGTCCTACATAAGTTCTTATAAGAAACTGAGGAATAATGTGTACTTTCCAAACCATTTTGTGAGGGCTACTTAACTGTAATCCCATAACATGACAAAACATTTAAAAACAAGTCCAAACAGGTCAGATATTCCATATGAACATAGATCTAAAATATCTTAACAGTATTTTAACAAGTTCAATTCTGAAATGTATAATAAAGGGGATGCATCTTGACTGATCTGTGTTAGTTCCAAGAATGCAAGGTGAGTTTAACATTTAAGGATCAATTAATGCAATAAACAACATGAATCTCATATAATAATCTTGATAAACATTGAAAAACATTTGAAAAAATTTAAAACCTGTTTATGATAAATATGCTCTACATACTAGAAATAGAAGAAAACTTAATCTGGAAAAGGTATCTGCAAAGAAACTTAACATCATACTTAACAATAAACATTTCCCCTGTAATATTAGGAACAAAACAAGGAACCACGCATGTTCTTATTATTTCTGTTCAAAATTGTAATAGAGATTGAAAGTAGTGCAAGATGAAAAAAAATCATGAATGTCATAAAAGAGGCAAAACTATTGTTATTTACAGAAAACGTAATACTATATGGCTAGTGGAGACAGAAGACACTGCTTGATAGACATCAGTTCCCTCACCTCCATACAATCATTTTCTCTTCTGACCATTGTCTTCCACAAAGCCATTAAAAATGGTTAATAACTTAAAGGAGAATTGTGTTTTCAATGCAAATGTAGCTACATAACAGTCCCCAAGAAACAGTTCCATCCAGATTGCTGCCATCCAGCCCTTCTAGTAGAAACTCTGAGGCCATCACTGAGGTAGGGTAGTAATGTTACATGACACAAAAGAGGAATGTTGAGATCACATAGTGGAGTTGGGCTTCGTTAGGTAGGCAGTAGGGAGCTACTGAGCATCTTTGAGCAAGGGAGTGACATGGTGGTGTACCAAATGCAGAGGTTGTTGTTGTTCAGTCCCTAAGTCTTGTCTGACTCTTGTGGCCCCATAGACTGCAGCACGCCAGGCTTCCCTATCCTTCACCATCTCCCAGAGTTTGCTCAAACTCCTGTCTATTGAGTCGGTGATGCTACCCAGCCATCTCATTCTCTGTTGTCCCCTTATCCTCCCTTCAAACTTTCCCAGCATCAGGGTCTATTTCCATGAGTTGGCTCTTTGCATCAGGTGGCCAGAGTATTGGAGATTCAGCTTCAGTACCAGTCCTTTCAATGAATATTCAGGGTCAATTTCCTTTAGGATCGACTGCTTTGGTCTCTTTGCTGTCCAAGGGACTCTCAAGAGTCTTCTCCAGCACCATAGTTTGAAAGCATCATTTCTTTGGTTGCTCAGACTTCTTTATGGTCCCACTCGCATCCATACATGACTGGTGGAAAAACCATAGCTTTGACTATATGGACCTTTGTTGGCAATTTATCCCAGCAGAGAGAGGCAGTGTATTATAAGCATTGCTTAGAATTGCTAGTACTTTATGGTCAATTGGTGCATCACTTTGCATACAATTTCTGAGTAATTCTGCCAATTCTGAGGGAAGGAATGGTAGGAACTGAGAGGTACTGCTTGCATGATATAACTTCATGAAACTCACAAGGTACAACCGTATAGTTGTATGTGATCAAACGTTTGTTGATAACAGCATGAATGAACGAGTTCTTGAACAAGGAAAAATAGGAGTTAATGAATTTCTATTAAAAAATCTATAGTGATTGCTGTAAAAGACATGAATATTCCTAAAAATTGTGTTCATTAATTAAAAGAGGTTTTTTTTGCCCTCATTTTTATTTCTTTTCTTTTCAAACAAAACTCTGAAAATCTAATTTAATTTCCAGTGCAGACTCTCTGTTCTTAAACTTTTGAGCTTGCTTTTCAAATTCTTACTTTGTTTGGCAACATCTGCATTACCTCCTTGGCTTTTAGTGAGTGCTGTAAAAAGATGTAATCTATAGAACATTAGATTTTTCTCTACCACAAGCCAAGTAAGTGCTTAAGAAGACAGATATTTCTTCTGTTTTAAAAGTATTGCTTTAAATTTATTAAAATATATGTCTAATTACATAGAGAACCTCTGATAAATATTGACTGTGCTCACCTAAATTATTTTTAACTCATACTTTATATTTTCTCTAAGTGCTGTTTTCACACAAAAGAAATCATGTATGGATTATTTGTGCCTCAAATCATGCTGATAGAATTCCATCTCTTAATGTAGTGGATGACTAAGAAGCTGGGACTAGGATAATGGTTGCAGAGTCTTACTATTTCTTGTCGTCACTAATCTTCCTGCCAAATTCATTGTTTCAATTGTCACACAATTGACTGTGTGTATCCACCACTACTGTAGAACCTGGGACAGCAGACTTTTGCAGTATGATTCAGAATAGGGAGGTCCTGAGGATGGTCACTGGGTAGTATATAGCAGCTGTTAGTCAACATCAGTGCTATTCAGAGAAATTCATGAATTAGTAAATGGACTGCTTGCCTATTCTTCCAATGTGGGGCCAAGTCAGGTAATGGCCATTACCTTGACCTTCTTTGGTTCTAGCACTCTTCCGATTGCTGCTATTAGATTTGTAATTTATCACAAGCTGAGTGAACTTAGCACCATGGTTATGAGCACAGATATGTATAGCTAGCTGTCTGTCCCTCAATAAATAACTTGACTTAAGATTCAGTTTCTTCTCCTGTGAAATGAAGAGTCATGCATTTCCCAAATGGAGTGGGAGTTAAATTTAGAATGTATTGCTTCCAATTATTTAATATAATTTTACTAATAATTCATAGCATATTGTTTTAATAATTTGAAAATTTTATTAATTACTTGGAAGGTATGATGTAGTTTTCTGGCTTACAATAATATTGCAGAACTTTTCAGTGATGTTCTGTATTTCTGTTATATATGACTTGTTGGTCTCTGTAAATGTTTATTTTTTTTTTATTCATAGTCTTTGCTTCATGAGATTTTACCTTGATGTCATTTCTTTTTTTTCCCCATTAATTTTTCTAGCACATGGTAAGCCTTTTAAACTATGGCTTCATGTAAAGAAAATGTTTATTTTGCATTAATGGTTTGATAATTTTCTCCCTCAGTTTTTTCTCCTTCTGGAAATTCTATATTTTCACTTAATTTTTTTCTCTCTCTGTTATTATTCTGTCTCAACTTTTTGTTACAGTCTTTTGCTTGAGGTTTTTATATTGTCTGTTTTTCAATATTTGATAGTTATTTCCTTCAAAAGTTGTTTCTTAGGTTTATTCTGTTCTATGTTTTTGAATGAATACAACATTTATCATAACTTTCTGGAGATAATACTGGTGTTTTATTCATTATTGGTTGCTCACTTATATTTCTATTCTCTGCATTCCTTTTTTCTCTTATAAATTATTATTTATTCTCCTCTTTCTTTCTTGGTCCTGGTTTTTCATGTTGGGAATCTTGCTGCCTTCCCTGTAAAATAAACTGGTTAAAGTCTTCTTAATTCTACAATAAACTCATAGAAGGCTTCTAAACTTACTTTACTCTTGTGTGTACAAGCTGCAAGTGAGCTTTGTAGGGGTCAGAGTCCCAGGAATCAGTCTAGAGATCTTATATCTATAGCTTTTCTCTGCCAGTTTCCTTTTTATAGAAAATAAGTCTGGCTCCTGTCTTTCTGGAAACAGTGTAGGAGGAAGAGAATTGTGTCAGGGGGTGAAGGTATGCATACTCTTGAACTTAATCTTAGGATATACACTTTCACTTAATCCCTCAATTTTTGCCTTGTACCTCATCCATTCCCCAACTGTTGATGGTCTAATACAATTGAGCTGGTTAATTTAGCTTTTTTGGCAAAAAGACTGATGTCATGATGGAATATGAGTGTGCCTGACTGTGTAGGTTTAAAAGGGGATTTGGAATTCTAAATACTTGCTATGTAGAGCTCTTAGAATTCTCAACAATGGAATATTTATGCATCAAACAACTGAGTTTTTGTAACTGTATAAGTAAAAAATTGACAGAAATGAAAGGAGAAATATAAAACTCCATGATTAAAAGTAAAAGTTTCAATACCCTTTTCTAAGTAATTAATAGAACAAATTGACAGAAAATCTAAACACAGTCAATCAACTTGATGAAGTAATTGACATTTATAGAACACTCAAGTCAGCAACAGAAGAATATACATATTTTTCTAATCTACCCAAAGCATCTCTCAAAATGGGTCAAATTCTGGTCCATAAAACGAGTCTCAATACATTTAAAAGAATGCAAGTCATTAACATATGTTATCTGACTGAAATCATTAAATAAAATTGGAAATCAATAATAAGGAAATTGCTGGAATATCCTTGATTATTTGACAACTAAATAAACTAAGGGTCAAATAGGAAACAGAAGGAAAATTATAAGTATTTTGAATTGAGTGAAATTGAAAACACAACTTATCAAAACTTTGGGATACTGATATAGTAGTAATTAGTAAAATATTGGTCCACCCTTGTGGCTCAGATGGTAAAGAATCTGTGTGCAATGCAGGAGACCCAGGTTCCATCCCTGGTTTGGGAAGATCTGCTGGAGAAGGGCATGGCAACCCCACTCCAGTATTCTTGCCTGGAAAATTTCATGAACAGAGGAGCCTGACAGGCTACAGTCCATGGGGTTGCAAAGAGTTGGACATTACTGAGTGACTAACACATGCACACACACACAGAGTAAGATATTAAAAGCTCTAAATTTACTATATTATAAAAGAAAAACCTCCACCTTAAGAAACTAAAAAAAGGGAAGATATAACCCAAGCCAAGCTAATCAAAGTTATTTCCGAGTTGCTAACTGGAGCTCATGGGGACCTCCTTTTTCCTCATTGTTATATGGCTGAAAGCATGGAAGACCAAAACTTATGCAACCAAGAATTGTGTTTTCAGCCTTAAAGAGCTGGAAAGCTCCTATTGCTTGAAGTATGAACATATATTTGTTATTAGAGACAATAATTGTACCTAATTATTTTTGTTATACATTATTAATAGAAATTTAAATATTATTTGGCCATGTGATCATAGACAATAAACTACATTTTTCGGCCTCCCTGGCAGTTAGGTATAGAAATGTAATTTAAGTTCTCATTAATGGTATTGTTTGCTAATTTTGCTCCTAAAATGTTGGCTTAAAACAGCAAAAACCACTTACATAGTATAGAATTCTGTGGTTTGGCTCAGCGGTGGTCTGTACTGGCTTGACTGATCTTGCCTGAGCTCTTTTGTTGATGTGTTCAGCTAGCTTGTCAGCTGGTAGTTAAATGATCCAGGAAGGTCCCACTCACATGGCTAGTGGTTGTCAAGTGGAATGTTAACTGGGGGTGGTAGGAGAGGATGTTCTCCTCCACAAGTTATAAAATCCTGCAACAGTATAGCTTGAGCATGTTTACATAGTGGCCTCAGGGTTCCAAGCCCATCTCAAGAGAATCAACTCAAAGTCTCCAAGCGTTTCAAGCTTCTGCTTGCATCCTGTTTGCTGACTTACTACTAGCCAATTAATAAGGTGACTTAGGGTAAATGTTAAAAATATTCTATCAGTCATATAGAATAGTGATATCATGTCATTGTATGGCAAAACTAATAAAAATAAATAAATAAATAAATAAATTCTATCAAAATGCATGGAAACAGAAAAGCATTGTATCTGACTTTTTGAAAGAGTAGTTTTAAAGGGAGGAGATCACACTCTTCTCTCTCTCTCTTGGTGGCCAGGAATTGGTATTAGAGTGTGGGTGGATTTATATTCCCTCACATAAAGTGAAGGGAATCTACAGTGACTAGTACAGATGTAAACTTGTATTTTCAGGTAAATTTTGAGAAACTGATTACAATGAACTCATTTTATAATCTATAAGGCCTTTTATGACTTACTTTTAAACCATATTTTAAGGTATGGATTATATAGAGAAATTATAGACTACATGTGTTGCTGAAATGAGAGTAAAGTTGTGTTATCTTATTTGTAGCCAGGTTTCTCATATGGAGATATCTGATGTTTACTGAAAAAATACCTTCATAAGACTTGAGTGCTTCACTAATAAAGGCAATATTGAGCATTTTTTTAGATGATATATGTAAAAGATGACTGATAGTTAGGTGTAAAGAGGAAAAGTAGACATGCAATGGGGGAGAGTGAGGAGTAGGGAGAGACAAGACACAGAAATGGTAACTGACTGAGTTACAGAACCTTTTGAAAATGTCTAGTCATAGGAAAACTAAATAGATACTACAAATTGAAAAGTAGAGTTCTCACTCTTCTTTCACTCCAAATCTTTACTAAGATATATTACTTCTTTTAGAATAAGAGTTCCTATTCTGGAATTGATGCATTAGTCAAGTTTCATGTCTAGAAAGATATAGGGCAGACCTCTTAGGTGGCAAGAAGATTCCCGAATGGAAGAAGCAGAAATTTAAGGGCAGGTGACCATAAGAATGTCAGTATGCATAGAATTTTTTAAAATGTAAGAAGCATATTTGTTCATCAACAGAAATAGAATGAGGGTTCCAGGCAGTCTTACCTAAATTTTAAGAGGTAAGGAAGCTCCAGATGATATATGTCCTACATTTAAATAAGAATATAGTAAGATACAAAGAAGATAAAGTTTTATCACAGAGTATACTTTTATTTATCTTTACCTTTTTCACTCATTCTTGCTGTAGATTTTTGTAAAGAGTACTCTTTACCCATGGGGAATACACAAGGTTATTCTTTAACAGAAATACAAGCTATGTCCAGTTTCTGAAGGTGCTTGCAATCTGGAGAACAAGACTAATATATATGGAACCAGAACCAGAAAATAAGGAATTTATTAAATGGTAATGAACTTGAAGTGTGATAAGGATATAATCAGAGATCTGTTAGATTTCATGGCTACGTGTAATTTGTCTGTCATTGTTTACTCTCTAGGGCGTCCCAGTGTTTCAGCAGTAAAGAATCCACTTGTAGTGAAGGAGACACAGGAGATCAGGAGACAAAGGTTTGATTCCTGGGTCAGGAAGATCTCCTGGAAGAGGAAATGGCAGCCCACTCAGTATTCTTGCTTTAAACCCTATGGAAAAGCCTGGTGGGCTACAGTCCATAGGAATACAAAGAGTCGGACACGACTGAGCATGAGCACGATGCTGTTTAGTTACTAGGTCATGTCTGACCCTTTTGGGACCTCATGGACTGTAGCACGCCAGGCTCCTCTGTCCATAAAATTTCCTATGCAAGAATCCTGCAGTGGGTTGCCACTTACTTCCCCAGGGGATCTTCCCAACGCAGCGATCAAACCTGTGCCTCATGCACTGGAAAGCAGATTCTTTACCATCATACCACCTGGAAGGCCCTATAAGTAACTCATACCTGCCAGTAATGCTGCTTATTTTTGTGGCCTCTTCCAACAAGATACAACTATACACACAGACATCACCAAATGGTCAATACTGAAATAACATTGATTATAGTATTTACAGCTGAAAATTAAGAAGCTCTATATAGTCAGCAAAAACAAGACCAGAAGCTGACTGTGGCTCAGATCATGAACTCCTTATTGTAAAAGTCAGATATATTGAAGAAAGTAGGGAAAACCACTAGGTCATTCAGATATGATCTAAATCAAATCATTGATTTGATTTCTATACAGTAGAAATGACAAATAGATTTAAGGGATTAGATCTGATAGAGTGCCTGAAGAACTATGGACAGAGGTTTGTGACATTGTACAGGAGGGCAGTGATCAAAACCATCCCCAAGAAAAAGAAACGCAAGAAGGCAAAAATGGTTGTCTGAGAAGGCCTTACAAATAGCTGAGAAAAAAGTAGAAGTGAAAGTAAAGGAGAAAAGGAAATGTATACCCATCTGAATGCAGAGTTCCAAAGATTAGCAAGGAGAGGTAAGAAAGCATTCCTCAGTGATCAATGCAAAGAGATAGAGGAAAACAATAGAATGGGAAAGACTAGAGATTTCCTCAAGAATATTAGAATACCAAAGGAGCATTTCATGTAAATATGGGCACAATAAAGAACAGAAACAGTATGGACCTAAGAGAAGCAGAAGATATTTAGAAGAGGTGGCAAGAATACACAGAACTATACAAAAAGATCTTCATGACCCAGATAACCACGATGGTGTGATCACTCGCCTAGAGCCAGACATCCTGGAGTAGGAAATCAAGTGGGCCTTAGGATGCATCAATACGAACAAAGCTAGTGGGGGATGATGGAATTCCAGTTGAGGTAATTCAAATTCTGAAGATGATGCTGTGAAAGTACTACACTCTATATGCATCCAAATTTGGAAAACTCAGCAGTGGCCACAGGACTGGAAAAGGTCAGTTTTCATTCTATTCCCAAAGAAGGACAATGCCAAAGAATGTTCAAGCTACTGCACAATTGCTCTCATTTCACATGCTAAAAAGGTTATGCTCAAAATTCTTCAAGCTAGGCTTCAGCAGTACGTGAAGTGAGAACTTCCATATGTTCAAGCTGGATTTAGAAAAGGTAGAGGAACCAGAGATCAAATTGCCAACAACCATTGCATCAAGGAAAAAGCAAGAGAATTCCAAAACATCTACTTCTGCTTCATTGACTGCACTGAAGCCTTCAACTGTGTGGACCACAACAAACTGCAGAAAATTCTTCAAGAGATGGGAATCCCAGACCACCTTACGTGCCTCCTGAGAAACCTGTATTCAGGTCAAGAAGCAACAATTAGAACTGGACATGGAAAATGGACTGGTTCCAATTTGGGAAAGGAGTACGTCAAGGCTGTGTATTGTTACCCTGCTTATTTAACTTATATACAGAGTACATCAT
The DNA here is from genome assembly GCA_007570785.1 of Antilocapra americana. NCBI lineage: Eukaryota > Metazoa > Chordata > Mammalia > Artiodactyla > Antilocapridae > Antilocapra > Antilocapra americana. The sequence goes on along the minus strand of ML660213.1, from coordinate 2,038,427 downwards.
TGGAAATGCCAGGCTGGATAAAGCACAAGCTGGAATCAAGATTGCTGGGAGATATATCAATAACCTCAGTTATGCAGATGACACCACCCTTATGGCAGAAAGTGAAGAGAAACTAAAGAGCCTTTTGATGAAGGTGAAAGAGGAGAGAGAAGAATTTGGCTTAAACCTCAACTTTCAAAAAATGAAGATCATGGCAGCTGGTCCCATCACTTCATGGCAAATAGATTGGAAACGAATGGAAACACTTATTTTCTTGGGCTGCAAAATCACTGCAGATGGTGACTGCAGCCACGAGATTAAAAGATGCTTGCTTCTTAGAAGACAAACCTAGACAACGTGTTAAAAAGCAGAGACATTACTTTGCTGACAAAGATCAATATAGTCAAAGCTATGGTTTTTCCAGTAGCTATGTATGGATGTGAGAGTTAGACCATAAAGAAAGCTGAATGTGAAGAATTCATGCTTTTGAACTGTGGTGTTGGATAAGACTCTTGAGTCCCTTGCACTGCAAGGAAATAAAACTAGTCAATCCTAAAGGAAATTAACCCTGAATATTCATTGGAAGGACTGATGGTGCAGCTAAAGCTCCAATACTTTGGCCACCTGGTGCGAAGAGCTGACTCACTGGAAAAGACCCTGATGCTGGGAAAGATATAAGGCAGGAGAAGAGGGGACAACAGAGGATGAGATGGTTAGTATCATTGACTCAATGGACATGGGTTTGAAATAGTTCTCGGAGATGGTGAAGGACAGGGTAGCCTGGTGTGCTGCAGTCCACGTGGGTGCAAAAATTCAGACACGACTGAGCAACTAAACACCAACGATAATTTTGCAGACCAAATCAAAGCCCTGTTTTAAGTAATAATCTGGATCCCATGGGGCTGGGTAAAAGTGGGGTTTGGATAGACAGTCAGGCACAAGGGGGCAAGTTACTTTCCTTGCATATCTTTCTGACCTATACACGTCTTTGATACTGTTTTCATTATTTTCTATAGCTTTATATAGTACATGTATAAACCTTTGTTTTTCAGAGTGTTATACGGTTTGTGTCAATTATCTTATCCTTAAATAATGATTCTAGTGAGCTCCTATTTCCTAGATGAAAAATTAGACAGTGATAGATCCTTTAAAATTATTTAGTATAAAAACCCTTCTCTACACCTTTGTTACTGAATCCTAATCTCATGTGATATTTTTGGGTATCCCAGGATTTTAAAGGTGAATCAAACTCTGTCTTTCCACAGGTAGTTTACTTCCTTGTGTGGTAACCTTGAGTGCAAAGGTGGCAAGCTGATTCAGTCCGAGTTGAAGGGAGTCACCGGGAGACATTCCATTGGCTTCATAAGAGACTTGATGTCTGTATTCACATCTCTCATGAAAGTCCCAAGTTGTTATTGAAATCTTCATACTTATTTCATATTTTGTATGTGTATATTCCCTTATGAAAGGTTTTAGCTCTTTCTTTAACAAACATAGCATTACCTGTACAGATAGTAGGTGAGCATTTTACTTTATATTCTATGTATTTTCATTCTCAAACAATAGCTCAAAAGGGAAAAGTATTCCTTTTATCAGATAAAGGTTTAGTTGACAGTGCTCTAAAACAAGTAACTTTTTAATATTTTTACCACAATGTAAATCAGTTAAGTTCACTCGATATGGTTAAATCATAATATAAATGAATCACAAATATGCTGAAAGATTCCTGAATGGAGTTGTGGCAAAAAAAAAAAAGCATTGTTAGGATCATTATCAGTAGGCATAAATGGATGCTGTTATGAACTTTATTTTAAACATTGTTAAAACGTTGGTGAGATGACCTTATAGAGAGGCTCTTAGTTGCAGCATCGGCATGCACAGAACAAGTCAGGATCAAGGAGTAAATGAGAGGAATGAAAAAGGTGTGGGTGAAAGATTAACTACTGGCCCATTTCTATTTTCAGTCCCCCCACGACTATATTTTGATTTCTCCATATGGTGCTGAAGGCTTAATTCCACTTCCCTTTTAGTCATATACTACTGACTTCCGGGGGTTTATTTTCATCCAGTTCTATATATTCACCCTGCTGAAGCTCTCCCCATGTTTCTGTGTCAGGAAGAGACATACCTTATTACCCTCTTGTCTGTTTCACATTTAAAGTTTTTTCCTCCCCGCCCTCCCTGTCTTGTACCTTATGAGCAAATTATCTAAAAATAGATGCGTTCATCATTCTACAAAATGTTGTATCTCCTCTAGATCGGAGGCCAGTGTAATTGTAAGAGACGTGTGTCTGGCAGACAGTGCAATTTGTGCCAGAGCGGATTCTACAACCTCCAGGAGTGGGATCCTGATGGCTGCAGTCCGTGCAACTGTAATACCTCTGGGACAGTGGATGGAGATATTACCTGTCACCCAAATTCAGGCCAGTGCAAGTGCAAAGCAAATGTTATTGGTATGTAATGCAGAAGTTTGCAGTCACATCTCTATTACTATCTGGAATAAAATCCTCTATTTTATTTCTTCACTGAAGAGTAAAGCAAATTTCCTTGCTCAAGGCAGGCTGGGGAAAAAAAAAACAATTTGGATGAAATTAACTGTCTAAAAATGACTAAATTAATAATTCTCTCAAACTACAGCTTGAAGCTTAGTTTAATCAATCCTTTAGAAGTTTCTTTATCCTGTAGATGCAATAGTTCACATGGTCTCATACTAATAAGTCATAGAAAAATATAATTTGCTTACTTCACAGATGTTTCTTTTAGAGAATTAGCACTTTTCAAAATGTTTTACACTTAATGAGTTCTAAGCAAATCATTTCCATGCTAGTTTTCTTAATAGACTAAAATAAATGGATTTTTTTCAAAATGTTCTGTGCTACAGGGTCCTTTGTGATAAATCTTTCCATTTTTTTCTATTATATTTCTTTGAACTGTTCCTATGAAATGCAAAATAAGTCAACATAATTCCACAGATCATGTATATTGCTAAGGTTAGTTATAAAGGGCCACATAATTTTAATTTTGTAATTCAGCACCAAGCTGATTATAATAAACAGCTTCCTTTGGTGTTATTTATCATTTTTTTTATACAAGACGTGCTTTTTTGTTTGTTACTCCCACAGGTATTTTTCAGAAATTAGATTTGATTATAGCAATTTATTACTTCCAACATTTTTGAGGGGAACCACAGCCACATAAGGACAAAATTTATCAAGTGCCCGAAATGCACTATGTACATAATGCACTTTGAAATTTTGATATATGAGAATATTATGAGAGGAAAGTTTCCTGATAAAGTAAGTCTTATATTGTAACTGAATATGTCTTGGTTTGTATAGGAAGTTTAAAAAAGACCTTTACCTTTCTATTGTCATTCAATACACCAAGTCTTCCATGGTTTTTCTTACACTGACCTGAACCTTATGATAATAAAAACATGCCTGGCAGACACACAAACACACATACGCCTGCAAACATGCATATATACAAGCATGTGAACATATCATTTGGAGTAACATTTTCATTTCTATGATACAACACTAAAGCAAATTCTTCACCTTTTATATATATGAGTATACATTTATCATTTTGTACAATACAGCTAGACAAGCATTTTAATTTAATACAAAAGAATATGGGCCTGCTTTATATTATATAAGATTTCTCTGGTTTAAAGAAAGATTAAATCATAATCTTTATCATAACTTGCCGTTATGCATTTCAAGCTTACAAAAACTAACTTTTCAGGAAAAAAAGTGTAACTTATAAATAGAAGCATGCTTTTGTATAAGTGCAATCTGTGATAGTGAATGAAGTTTTTCATGTTAAATCTATATAGAATCCTGTGTTCTTTGATATAAGATATACTTTAAATTCAAGAGGTGAAAAACAAATTTAAAGAGAGATCTTTAGGGACAATCAAATGGTTACATCTCTGTAATCAGTAAAATCTTTCCCCTGATAGTTTCCAGAGCTTAAGGAAGAAAAACATCACACTTTACTTGGAATTTGTTACAAACTCGCTGTCATTTACCTGTATTATTGGATGATCTTGGTAGTTCTCTGCAGGAAAATATAAATACATATTTTTGAAGATGAAATCACCAGTTTGATATTATTAACTCTAGAGTTACTTCTGCATATGCATTATTTTTTAGTAAAAATGTAAACTGGGTATGTTTATATGTTTCTTTTCCTAATGGGACTACAAGTAACTGTATTCAATTTTACCTTGTTGGTATGATTAAGAAAACAACAGAAAATACAAGTGTATGTTGTATGTGCTTCAGAAAGCAAACTGTTAGACTTCACAAAACTGTTAAATCTTACTAATGATTCTATCACCAGTAAAATACATTAGCACCAATAATTTTATTAAAGTAGGTCATTCATCTAGAATAAAAAGGGAGAAGAATGTGAATTAAATGCCAAGTGTGCTAACTCGCCTGTACTTGTTAACACTGAATGTGATGCCCTGTAGGCCTTCCTGAGTATCGTTAGGAATAGATTACCTGTCAGGAATATGTATGGCATATTCAAATAAGCACTGCGCATATTTTTAAAACTGATATGATATGAATCCATGTAGACCAATTTTAATAGTTCAAAATGAGTCATAATTCTTGTTAACAATACAGTTATTTTTAAAATTTGCAGCAATAGTGGTCCTTTTTTATTTTCCTTATTGAAATTAAATGATATGCCTTAGGTGAGTCATTCATCACTGTTAAAGAATTTGCCTTCCATTGGAGTTCTTGAATTTTTATCCATATATATACTTATATATTATGCATTTCCTTCTGGTTTAGGAAATGCTTTTCTGCATATGGGCTCCTGACTGTGTTTTTGACTGTTATTTTAAGACTAATTGTTTAATGTTGTTATAGCTTGAAATGTTTCAATTGATTCAGCCTCACATAGTCAGTTATTTAAATTCATGCATATGTGAAAACTAGCTAAAGAAAGCATTTTGCATCTCAACATTTACTACTCAAGAATATTTTTTATTCCTTTGCCTTGTAGTACTCTTTTTTGAAACTCAACAAAGTTGTCAGATTTAAGTATAGGTGATAAAACATTTTTCTCTGTTTGTGAAATGTATATGTGTATATACTCCTTTAAGTAGAAGTAATACAAACAGCAGAATTTACTTAGTGTTTAAAGAGGTAAGTTCTGAGTCACACAATATGACAAGTGATGTGATTGCTTTATGACCAAAGAGAGCATAATTTATACTAATTGAAAATGATAAAATATAGGAGTGTATAAAAGCATTGAAATAAAATTTCTCTGGATAACTTTCATTTATATTAATTATTTGAATGTGTGATTTTCAGAAGTAAGATGTATACTGTTTCAACAAAATAGTTATCAGGTTAACATTTATTAAACATTTTGGATGGATTCTGATTTCTAGGAAAATAACCCATGCAGTAATGTATAATTCTTCTGTATGGCTTTGAAAAGTATTTCACTCTTGACTTTTAAAGGAACATACTTTGTTAATATAAAATAAGAATGATGGTTTTAATATAGTTAAATAATTTCAAAATTATAGTTTTGATGTTTGTTATAGGAAAGGAGTTCCAATATGTGTAACAGAAGCAAAATTTTCATTAAGAATTTTTCTTTGCATTAAGTAATAAGTAAAATCTTATAAAGCGCATTACAAAAATTAATGTGGCACATGGGTACCAAATTAAGTATTGCCATCGTATTTTGACTATATCATCAGCCCTTTCTGGCATTACCTGTGAAAAAAACACTCAATGTTTTATTGTGTCTGTATTAAAAATGTCTGTAGCAGCATTGTTTGCACTTCTGCTATCTTGAGAACTTGAATGGAGTTGTTTTCACATCTCTACATTTTTAAACGCATTTCTCTCTTTAGGGCTCAGATGTGATCACTGCAATTTTGGGTTTAAATTTCTCCAAAGTTCTAATGATGATGGATGTGAGCCCTGCCAGTGTAACCTCCATGGCTCAGTGAACAGACTCTGCAATCCTTTTTCTGGGCAGTGTGAGTGCAAAAAGGAAGCCAAAGGACTTCAGTGTGACACCTGCAGGGAACACACTTACGGACTGGACGCCACCGGTTGTAAGGCCTGTGACTGTGATGTGGCGGGATCCCAGCCTGGGACAGTCTGTGACGCTTGGACAGGACAGTGCGTCTGCAAGCCCACCGTTGGGGGGAGACGCTGCAGTGAGTGTGTGGAGGGGTACTTCTACCAGCCGCAAAACCATTCTTTCCTCTGTCTGCCTTGTAACTGCGATAGAACTGGGACCGTGAATGGCTCTCTGCTATGTGACAAATCGACAGGACAGTGTCCCTGCAAATCAGGGGTAACAGGTCTTCACTGCAGTCAGTGTGAGGCTCACAGATACCATCTGACCATTGGCAGTTTTCAAGGCTGCCAGGTGTGTGAGTGTGACCCCCTGGGGACGGTACCTGGGACCATTTGTGACCCACTCAGTGGCCAGTGCCCATGTTTGCCTAATCGTCAGGGAAGAAGGTGTGATCAGTGTCAACCAGGTAAGAGAAATGTGTTACATTTTCAGTGCAAGACGACTTACTTTTTATTCTGCTTCTCAGTCAGGACTTTGAAAATATTAATCTACAATGCCACTGTTGCATTTATATTGTTATCTAATAGAGGGATAACTATTTGGTCTATTAAAGATTATGTGGCATATTTGTATTTCTGTATTGGGGTGACCGTTCAGATAAATGCCACATTCAGACACTTAATAATTGAGACTTTTATTTCATTTCTCAACTTGAGGTAAATCCCCTTTTAGCAACTAAATAAAAGCTAAGAAAAGCAAGGATATATTTTATATTCCAGACAAAGGAAACTTGAGTTGATTATCTGGACAATGCTAGATATTCAGATGAACTTTCTCAATAAAAGTTAAGTGGTTTTTATTGAATGAACTCTATGTTCTGGCATCATATAGAAACATCTAAAATTACTTTTTTTTAAATTAAATTTTAAGGCTTTATTTACATTTTCCCTGGTGACTCACTGGTAAAGAATCTGCCTAGGGTGTGGGAGACCTAGGTTTGATCCCTGGATTGGGAAGATCCCCTGGAGAAGGGAATAGCTACCCACTCCAGTATTCTGGCCTGGAGAAGTCCATGGACTGTATAGTCCATGGGGTTGCAAAGAGTCAGACACAACTGAGCAACTTTCACTTTCATTTACTTTTTTTTTTATTTAATTTTTTGGGCTCTTCTGGTGGCTCAGTGGTAAAGAACCTGCCTGCCAATGTGGGAGACATGGGTTTGATCACTGGATCAGGAAGATCCCTTGGAGAAAGAAGTGCAACCCACTCCAGTATTCTTGCCGGGGAAATCCCATGGAGGAAGGAGCCTGACAGGGTACAGTCTATGAGGTTGTGAAAGAGTCCGACACGATTTAGTGACTAAACAACAACAAAAGTTGATTTACAGTGTGGTTTTAGTTTCTGCTGTACAGCAAAGTGAATCAGTTATATGTATATAGGTATCTACATATATGTATATGTCCATTCTTTTTTAGATTCTTTTCCCACAGATGTAGAAAACAAACTTATGGTTACCCAATGAGTAAGGGGGAGGATAAATTGGGAGATCAGGATTGGCATATGCACACTCCTATACATAAAATAGATAACTAATAAGGACTTATTTTATAGCACAGGGAACTCTACTCAGTACACTGTAGAATTATTTTTAAAAGCCATTAAATTAATAAAATAGGCTACTATTTAGTCCTACTGCATACATCTTTCCAGATTTCCCAACTGGAAGAAAAATGGACCCTATCCATAGTTTTCTCCTTGACTTTATGTGATTTAATGATTTAATTAAAGCAGTATACTTTATGGTACATTCATTATAATGTTATGATAAATATAAATATTTATCAGTTGTTTAGCAGCTGTACTAATCTTTGTCCTGTCTAGCAAAATCAACTCTGAGTTATCTGAACCTGTGAAAATGAGGGTGATACAAATTCAAAGGGGTGATTTGCCTGCCAGAGAGGATAAGACTAAAGTCTTAGTTTGCATAACAAGGAATTCAGTTCAGGAGAATCGGACAAAACCTGTCCCTTGACATTGGTCAGTGTGACAAGTAAACCCAAAGAGACAGAAAAGAAATGATGAATAGTTAATTTTCTTTAAGACAAAGTATCAGAAAAAATTTTGAACTAGCTTCAACATAAGTGGAGGCTTTATTATCACTGAATGTTCCATGAAACCTGATATGGAGCAAATGCAGTCAGGACTTAGAAACTAGAGAGCTCCAATTGGTATGGATTCACTCATTCGTTTATCCCCACCCTCTGTCTCTTCCTGCAGATGGGCACCTTTTGCTTCCCTTACCCTCTCTGTGTGATTGTATGGTCACTGCTGTCCCCCAGGTGTGCTCACAGTTCTAATTCCAGCCATACAGAAAGACATTAGCTGCTGCTTTGTTGCAATTTCTGAAGGGAGATTCTAATTGACTCAGTTTTGTTAGGGTGGCCATGTCTGTGGCAGTTCACTGTGACCAATGTCAGGATCACCTAAAATAAGCATGGCTTCTAGGAACCACTCCTTCAGGTAGGAGCAAGGTGCTAAGTATCCCAGGAAACAGAAAGGTAGTTGAGAGTTAAGCAGATAAGCTACCTGACAGCTACAGCATATTGTGACTTTCAGCCTCACATTTATCCTTCCAAATATGCAATCATTTTTTCATATTCTAAGATTTTTTTTAACTACTTGTTAATACTTCACTTCTGGAAATAATGTAATCCATTTCTGCACAAATAGCCATGATTTATATATCCTTCTTTGTAAGTAAGCCAGCAAAAGTTAATAGGGCAAATGTAATATGCTTTTGAGTTGTTCATTGTTAAAGTTTATTTAGTGTTTCATTCTGACCCAGAATATAGCTACAGTAGAACTAGAGATCAATGGACTCACATCACAACAGGAGGGTCAGGGCTTCAGATCCTCCTGTGGACAAATACATTCAGTGGAAAAAAAGAAATTGATAGATTCCTTGGATAAAGTTCTATTGGAGAGTTTTAGTGCCTAGACATGTCTAAGAGATCCCTAGAAAATTAAGCACAGGCAGATTCTTCAAGAAAAGAAATATAATCAATCATATTATAGGGTATAACTGTGAAATAGATTTACACAGTCATAATAAAATAATCTGTGAATACTGATTTAAGCAACTAATGGGATTATTGAGGAGGAGGTATAAAGAGCCAAATATTCATTTTCTAAAGTGGAAAAACAGTATTATAAATGTTAGAAGTTGAGATGTAACAGTATATGTATGTTATTCAGAAACAGAGAAATGAAAGTCAGAAGAAACAGCTATAGGAGTTGAAGGTGGTTACCATAGGCAGGGAAATTTTCTGGGAGAAGGGTGGAGAAGCAGGCTGCCACTTTACATTGTGAGTCTTTAAATTCTATTCTATTCTATTTTTTTTAGATAGATCTTCATTTTTATTTCTTTCTTAAAGATGAATGTGATTAATAAGACAATAGATAAATTGAAGCAACCACAGCATTTATAACAAAAACATGTTTTAAAATATCTTTAGTCATTGGAGCCAGGTACCAAACCACGCTGGCAGATGACAAAAACTAACAGACAGATCACCTTTTACATAGGCAACAATTTTTATTACATTGTTTGGCATTGAGTGTTTTACAACTATACAAAGATTCTCACTTCCAAAGAAGAAATGCAATTTGGATAGTATTAGCAGATCTTTAATTTCATTTATAAGTGGCTACATTAGGAATAAGACGTTCTATGACAATAATCACTTTTTGTGGTTGTTATTATTATGGAAAAATGAGAATTTCTGTTAAAAACAGGTTATTGTGGACACTTGCTTGACTTGTAAATACCGTGAAAAAGGAGTAAGCAGAGCTGAGGAAAATGACCATCATGGGAGCAGTCAGCCTTTGGAAAGGATGTTCTTGACTCAGTCATCTCCTCCACAGATCTTCAAGAGTCTGATCTCATAGTCTCCGGAAGTATCCAATTTAATTGCTGAATACAGGGAGTAGCCAGAAAGCTTCTTAAACTCTGCTCGAATGTCCAGAAGGTCAATTTCTGATCTGGAAACCATTATTCGGTTCAGAGTAAACTCATCAGTCCCGGCACCCTTCAAAGCTTGGTATAGTCTTTCAGCTAAAAAGGCAGGTGTGTTTCTTGCACAATGAACTATGGCCAGCAGTAAGTCTTCAAAATGCCCAGACAATTCTCCTTTTATGCTCTCCTCAATGTCCTTCTGGCTGATATTTCTGTATTCATCAAATGTCAGTTTCAATTGAGGAAAGCTCCTTAGACACAGGATGTAGGTGAAAGCATCTTCATCCGTGCCCCATCTCTCTTCACCAGCATTGTAGAGAACCTGAGCATCTTCTCTGGCCAGCTGCTCATCCACTTTTAGACTCTCATCTCTTCTGCCATTTGCCAAAATCAACAGAGCTTTCCAGAAATCACCAGATGTTTCAGAACTAATCTCATCTCCAAGACTCTTCTTGTACACTGTATAGTAGGCATGGCCGATCTCCTGCATCTGCTTGCTTGGCCTAGTGGTTAGAATTTTAGTCAGAGCATCTTCATTTGTCCCTGTGCCCTTCATGGATTTCTTCAGCTGTTTTGCATCAAACACTGCCAGTGGGGTCACGAGGGCTACCACGAGACCCTTGAAGTGGCCAGAGAGATCACCCTTCAAGTCATTTTTCAGTTCCTTTCCACATACTGCTTGATATTCCTTAGCAATCAGCTGCCATTGTGCATTCGTCCTCTCAGTCAGAATGCTGATCAGGGTTTTCTCATCAGTTCGAATTCCTCTGATGGCCTTATGAATCGCTTCAGCATCCACTGATGGGTTAAAGCCAGGATAATCTCTAATTGTCCCTCGCTTTCCAACCCAGATAGATGCCATGATATTCCACCTTTCTCCTGAGTTGAGATCACACTAACCTGGGGAACCGCCCTGGCAGCTGGCGAGCGGAAGAGCGGCCAATGAGCGAGTGCCTCTATTTGATTTTAAAAACTGTATGTAAATGTTGATAAAAATTAAATTGCAGTATTGGAAAATCATGCTTAATCCTCATGGTCTCATGACCACTTTCTTTTGGGGATTTATCTGGTATAGTGTTGTTTTTTAGGAGAATAGTTTCTTAGTAACTATTTGCCTAAGTAGAGATGTCACAAAACTCTTCTGCAAAGGTACATGGCAAACTGTCCTCTCTTTTAAAGAGGATACAGAATGGGAATCATCACTATTAATGAAAATCATTATCATATTTAAAGTAACTTGTATTTTATGTCCTTGTACAGTGGTCTTATTGCCTGTGAATTCCATGGGAGGATCTGAACTCCTGACCTATTGTTTTGATTTCAGCCTATCTACCTGTAGTTCTGTTGCACAGCTCTATTCTAGTAGTTTTGCAGCTTCCTGACGATTTCCTTCACTTTTCTCCTATATTGAATACCTAGTGTCCTGAAGCGTATGTTTTCTTTTTTTTTTCTTGGTTTATTTGTGTGTTTGGTAGAATAAATACTTCAGTAGCTTCTAAGTAGGAGTACAGGGAGGAAAGTGGTTTGTTCATTATTTTTTAAAAGAATTTTGAACATCTGAAATTATCTTTCTAATACTCAAAGCTATTTGAAAAGTTACCATTATATAGAATTATTTTCACTCAACAAATTTATTTCACCATCATCTTCTGGCAGCACCAACCTGATTCTTGCTTCTTTCTTGTTTTTCTTTTTTTTTGAACATTCCAGAAGTTTTACTATTTCTATATCCTTAATTTCAGAAAATTTCACGATGAGATGCCTTTTGTTAAATAATTTTTCTGGGAGTTCATTGGGGCCTTGTTTCTGTAGATTAATATTCTTATGTTCTGGGAAAATCTATAAAACACCTTCACAGAAACATCTAGACCAGTGTTTGACTGAGCAGCTGGACAGCAAATCTCTCCAAGTGGACCATAAAATTCACCATCACAGATACCAGCTCATATCATCCCTGTGTTCAGTGTAGCACTTCATCCCTGTACCTGTTGAGTACAAATCCTCTCCGGTTTAATTTCTAAAGAGAAAACTCACTGTCTTCTCTTGAAACATTAGAGGGAGAACCTTCTGTTTGGGGAGAGTCACACCTGCCTTCAGAACTCTCTGGAGCCTTCAATTTCACATCCCCCCTCCCCCACCCAAGAGGTATGCAAACTTGCATCAAGTAGCTTATTATTGGCCTGCCTACCACACATGCTTGGCTTTTACTTGTAGATATCTGTCCTTGACTGCCATTTCCTCTTCTGTTCTTTTTTTTATTTACTTTTATTTACTTTTTTGGACGTTAGAAGGAAAATGATTCAATCAACCATGCTTAACTGAAAATGTTGCCACAGTATTTTCTGGGTTGTAATCTTTTCAGATCAAATCCTTGAAGCCATCCTTGGTGGTTTTCCCACAACTCTTGTCTCTTCTATCAAAATCAGTCTTGTTGGTTTCATCTTTGGATATATCCAGTATTTTACCACTTCTTACCACCCTCAATTATCCATCTGGGTCCACGCCGTGGTCATTTTCCTCTTGGACTATCCTAGTAGCTGCCTGAAGTCCCTGTTTCTCCTCATTATGCTTCTCCAGTCACTCCCCAACATACAGCCAAAGTGATGCTGTTCAAGCTTCAGTCAGATTGCATCACCCCACCATGCACTGGCTTTCCATGACTGTAAGGCAACAGCAGAGCTGATGGACTCTAATGTGATGCTCATGAAGTCATTTCCAGAAGATGGTTTATTCCTCTCCAGCCTTCAAGTCTCACTGCTTTCTGCAGATTGTTCAGTGTTCTATACCCAGGCTTGGAACACCCCTCCATAGTGGGGGTCCACATATAGTTCCTGAACTAGTGAGTAACTGCATTGAAAAACAACCTCAATGCTCTGCTCTCATTAGCATGAGATTATTGCAAACCAGGGAGTGCTTCTTTAGCTACACATAGGGAGAATATGGCATTTTACCTTGCAAGGGAAGAAAGAAAAGGGTGGCTTAAGGAGTTAATGCATTTTTTGGACAATGTAAGATAGTTTGTACACTTATATGTAGCCAATGAAAAAATCAAAGTGTGTTTGTGGACTGCTTTTTTTTTTTTCTGTTCTGTATTCTTCTAGCTTCAGAAACTACTCTGAATTTTGTTTTCTGGGTTTTATTATCTCTTCCCATGAAATTTACATTGAAAATAGAAACCTGAAGCCTGAAGTATCTTCATTATAAACAGATGCCTCACAGTTGTCAGCCCTGCAGTGGGCACATTAAAATGCACTGCTGCAATCAGAAACTTTCTCTCTACTTCTTTAAAGACATTTGAGACATCTAGATCATATTCTATGGGAAGACAACTACGCTGATGTATGTGCGTGAGCCTCGGGGCGTGGAGGAAGCAGTGTGGCGTAGAGGGGTGAACCTGTAGCCCAAGGATCCAGCCCGCCTTTTCCATCTGTGACTGTAAATGTTAGTGACCATCCTAGACCAGTACACATAAACTCCTGTCCTACTTTCTTAAAAAACATTATTAAGGAAGGTGCGTATAATGGAACCTCATGTATTATTAACCTAACCATACTAGGAATGTACAAGGAATAGGCTTAATTCAACGAAAATTTATAGGCAATTTGTTAAAGCAGCAGTGCACATTAGAAGGTACATTAGAGCCACATTGGTTTTAATATGCCATTCAGTAACTCGAACAGAGGTTAAAAATGCTGCTTAACCTCCATTAAGTATTTTAAAAATGCTTTAATTTAAAATTATTTGGAGTGTGTATACATATATGAATGTACACATACCCACTCTCATAAATAGAGCACTGAATATGTTTTCTTGCTTCGTTTCTTCAGCACTGGATGACCTCATAACATTCGGCAGCAGGCACTTAATCAGAGGCCAGGCCGAGAAAAGCAGGGAATGGTGTCAAGGCATTCCCAGCCAGTGACCCACCCTTGTCCTTGAGAACTAGAGGCAGAGAGGGTTTATTGAGGACTCTGCAGCTTTGGAATAACATAAAGGCTAATTTATAATGAAAACAGCTTCACATGACATGTTTTGTGTTAATAGGACAATTCCTCATGCTTCCCTCTGGTATTTACTTTGGGTTTGCTTTTATAACTCAAACAGACCATTAGAAAGTAAAGCAAAGTATCTTGTTTCATTAACAAGCATATCATATTTGTTAAGAAATGAGTTCATAAACCAGGATTGCAGGCAAGACCCCACCAATGGAACTGGAATTAGATGACTGATTCGCCATTAAAAATCAGTGCCTCAAAGTTGAAGTCTGATTATGACACATGTCCCGGTGTTTGGTGAGATGGCTTCTCCTGATTAACATGTTTTTCACAGAAAGACCACAGGATAAGAGCCTTTTCCTTAAGAAACCACCAGGAAAGGATATTGTCAGAGGATATATGGACCATAATCCTACCCACATCTGGGGAGGAAAAAAGGGTTTTGATACGTCATTATTTAAATTTTAGGAAAACCTCACTTTCATTGAAAACTGCCTAGTAAAAATTGCAGTGATGGAATGGATAATATTTACTGAATGTATGTTTGTCAGACCCTGGATTGAGTGTTATCTAAAAAATCCATTTAATATACACACTATTTCTATGATGTAAGGAGCGGTATTGTTTTCTTAGGGAAACGAGATCTCATTAAGTGGAAAAGTCATTTACAATTCCAAGTCCATCTGACCTCATGTCCTGCACTCTGAAAGAGTAAAGCTTTTCTCCAAATAGCTCATTATTTGTCATAAACATTCACTTAACAAATATTTGAGGGTGGGTTGAAATACATACTCTTACAAGTGTTTGTAACCTTTCCCCACCCTCAAGCTCATGTCAGTCCATGATTCCTTCTACTGCTTCAGGTAGGGTATTTCTTTTCTTTTACTGAATCCGAGTAACAGTCACAAAGTTAAAATTAATGGAGTTGTGGAAGGTGATCAGATAATGAAGAGCTGACTGAAGAGTCTAGAAATGGGATTACTCCATGGACTAAGTTGAGGAAATGTTTGGGATGGTTGCCATGGTACAGGGTACTTTGGAACATACATCTGATAAATATTGTGACTGAGAAAAGTGAGAACAAAGAAAACAAAATTTTGCTGTGCTGTGGATTATGAATATGCATATATATCTGTGCTCTGTAATGTCTAAGACTTAGAGCTGCCTTTATATTCTTTTATGTTACTGGATTTAATTCTTAGAGAATAAACATATGAAAGTTTCTCATGGATACTCACATAAATATGAAAACCAGGATTTTTATAAAACAAAGTCCAATAGAATAATTTCCCTTATTGGAAGATATTATTAATATTATACTCTCCATTCTAATAACTGGAGAAATATTTTGGGGGTGAGATTTTCTTTCTGAAACTCTGTTCCACTCATTGATATATAAGGATTACAGTTTTAATTGATCAATTTATCATGCTTATTCATACACATTTCCTGCTATTTTCCCTGATAGCCGACCTCTTCCAGCCAGTCACTCTTATGACTTACAGATTTATGTTTATCATCTTCTTTTCATTATTAAAGAGATCATATGATATTGTAGAGAGTAACATATCCTCCTTTTCATCCTTTCAGCCATATGTCCATTTCCTTCACATATCCCTTTTTCAATTAACATATTGAATAAATTACTGTACACCAGGGCCTCTGCTGCTATAAGATATACAGACATAAACATATTAAAGCATTACAGTTTGATAGGAGAAACTGATTCATTTAAATATAACACATTTGTGATAAGTGTGATATTAGAAATGCAAAAGATACAGAGTAATAAAATGAAGGGACTGATTAACTCTTGAAGGAAAGGGAGACCTGAAGATCTTAGTTGTGTTTCCTGAGCTGAATTTTTAAAATAAAAAAATAAAATAGAACTGGGCAAAGTATTCAAGTAGGGGTAGCAGTCCAGGAAGAAGCAATAGGAGCAGGGAGTTGTGGGAGGTGATCAGTCAGTTCAGTTGCTCAGTTGTGTCCAGTTTTTTGTGATCCCCTGGACTGCAGCATGCCAGGCTTCCCTGTACATCACCAATTCCCAGAGCTTGATCAAACTCATGTCCATGCCATCCAAACGTCTTGTCCTCTGTCATTCCCTTTTCCTTCTGCCTTCAATCCTTCCCAGCTTCCGTGTCTTTTCCAATGAGTCAGTTCTTAAGGTGACCAAAATTTTGGAGCTTCAGCTTCAATTAAATATATATCTAATGGAAAATGAGTTTTACAAGTGCTTGAAGAGAAATAATAGCTTGAGATTAATAATAATATTTATGCATTTGTTTACATTTGGTCAAATCTGTGAACAGTAATTTTAGCATTTTGTTGTTCAGTCGCTAAGTCATGTCTGACTCCTTGTGACCCCATGTACTACAGCAAGACAGGCTCCCCTGTCCTTCATTATCTCCTGGAGTTTGCTCAAATTCATGTCCAGTGAGTTAGTGATGCCATCTAACCATCTCATCCTCTGCAGTCCCTTTCTTCTTTTGCCTTCAATCTTTGCCAGCTTCCAGGTCTTTTACAATGAGTTGGTTCTTTGCATCAGGTGGGCAAAGTACTGGAGCTTCAGCCTCTGTCCTTCCAAAGAATATTCAGGGTTGATTTCCTTTAGGATTGACTGGTTTGATCTCCTTGCAATCCAAGGGACTCTCAAGAGTCTTCTCAAACACCACAGTTCAAAAGCATCAATTCCACAGTGCTCAGCCTTCTTTATGGTCCACCTTTTACATCCATACATGACTATGGAAAAACTGTAGACTATGCAGACCTTTGTTGGCAAAGTGGCATCTCTGCTTTTTAATACTCTAAGTTTGTCATAGCTTCCCTTCCAAGGAGCAATCATCTTTTAATTTCATGGCTGTAGTCACCATCCCCAGTGATTCTGGAACCTTAGAAAATAAAATCTGTCACTGCTTCCACTTTTTCCCCTTCTATTTGTGATAATTTTAGTATTATTTTTGAACAAAACCCCTAAATGGAGGAAAATTTTTTTTATTTTAATTTGAAAATTAGCATCATCTTCCCCACTTCATTTTAAAGTGATTGATTTGAAAAATCACTTCCCTGATAATCTTGCTGCCTGGGGTAGATGAGTCACACATTCCTCCCTAGACTCTTCTCTTAATATAGTGTCCATTCTCTGGTTTAAGGTGAGAATTGTATCTTCTAAATGGCTCATAATTAGTGCTTAGCCTCAGTTCTGCCCTCCTTTTCTGCTTAAGGCCTAGAGGTTAAACTTGTTTTCTCTCTCCCATTTCCAGACTTCAGCAAAGCCTAGTTGTTCATGGTCCTCAGGAGGGACATTGCTAGGAAATGGGCTCTTCTTTTATGCCCAGGACAGGTACTGTGCTGTGCAAATAGCCACTACAGAATAGCGTACCGACTGCCTGGCTAATAACCTTGAACTCTAAGGATGCTGTAAGCCTCGATAAGCAATACTCTTTTATGATACGAACGACTTTTTACCTTAGCTGTATAGCACATTGTTTCCCACCTGAGACTTCTCTTATCTGGGACCAGGAATGGGCAAAAGAAAACTGAGGAAAAGAAGAAACTTTAGTGGGCTCCTGTGTGCTCTCTAGTGTGAACTCTTAGCCCTGAGTAACGGAAGGTTAATACTTTCGTCCTAATGACTATGTTTTAGAATGTGGTACAAAGTCACCTGTGGAAAGAAATTTCTTTTTTTTTGGAAAGAAATTTCTAAAAGACCAGTTAAAAGGATGCAGACATGCAGATGGGGAACATGAAAAAGAGCTAATGGAGGGAGATCAGGAACGTATTGAGTTAAAAAAAAAAAAAAAGAAATTAAGGTCAGTTATCTTTAAGCTGCATTCCAGAGTTGAAGTTTAAGTAGGAGGGAAGGGAGAATGTTTTCTATAGTTAGGAGTCATAAAAGTAGCAGTAATGGTCCAGAATTAGGCATATTTAGGTAAGGCAAGAAGTAAGCATTGAGCAGGAAGGTACCTGAGTCATCCTAATTAGAACTGTTTAAAAATAGGACAACTAAAATACTGGTGGAATTAACCTTTATAATCATGCTGCTGAGAGGAGGAGGGGAATCAACCCCAAGACAAATTCCAACACAGACTTTTCCTTGAAACCCTTCTGTCCAGTTTGCAGTCTCCCTGTCTTGTCCTTCTTTGCTTATACCTATGCTTTTTCTCTGTTCTTTATTCTCTAAAACTTGGGCAACCCAATGTTCTGCACCCGAATCTACCCTGCCACTCTTTACAGATTCATCTAACAAATCATTTCTTGTAAAAATCATTCCTAATTTTTCTAGAATTCTCTGTGGCTTGAATGTATTGCAATAAGTCTAAATTGACTCTGTTCCTCACTATCTGTGTTAATGGATCATTTATCTGAATTGGAGAGCTATTAGGACCTGCATGATGCCATCATTATGAATCGTAAGAACTTAAGTACTTTTGTGCATGCTCAGTCACTTCAGTTATACCCAACTCCATGCAACCCTATGGACTGTAGCCCACCAAGTTCTTCTCTGTCCATGAAATTCTCCAGGCAAGAATATTGAAGTGGGTTGGCATGCCCTCCTCCAGGGGAATCTACCTGACCTAGAGATCAAACCCACATCTCCTGCATTGCAGGTGGATTATTTTACCCACTGAGCTACCTCAGAAAAGAAAATACATATAACCCACCCACAATGGTCTTGAGTCCAAAATAGAAGCCTTCTATACTTGTGACTTTGGTTACACAATGAATCAGGTAGGAGAATATATAGTAATTGCTATGGCTATAGTCTATTTCTGGAAACATATATAAAGAAATTTTCTGTCAGTAGATGCAAAGAAGCATAATCTTGTTATACATTACTATTAAAAATAATAGACTTGGTTCTTTCCAATTGAATGGCACAGATTTTGAGCTTCTTCCTTTCCTATTTTATTCTTCCTAAAGCTTTTAAAAAGAGAGTATGCAGGGTCTAGGAGAAGAAAAAAATTGTTAATGCATATGAAACAATGGCTTGTTTTCAACTAGAGCTTCAAATGAATTTTACAGTGTTCCGATTACTTTCTGTTTTTTCCCTAAATGATAGATAACACAGAGTGATTCTCTTTGTGCTCATGTTCTTTTTCTCTCAATATCACTAATATTTTTATGTACCTAAGTTAGTGATTGTGAAAACTGTGCGATTTGTTTTCATTTGCCAGAACTTTATTGTTTAAATAAAATATTTTATTAAGCACACACCTGTGTGCACATTTTTGTGTATGTGTATATATATCTATACATACAGGTATATATGCACAAACACATACATCAGGCAACACCCAGAACCATTTCTCCCTCATATGCCTGCTCCATCATCCAAATGTCCAGCATATTCCTAATTTTATAGCTGTCAATTTCTTCCTTCTATGTCCAGAAGTTTAAGTAACTTGAAAATATTTTTGAATCATATTTTTCTCTCTTTCTATAAGAAAAATATGGATTTTATAATTAATCTAAACTCTGTTTTTTTTTTAAAAAAAAACAATGCCTGCCTAATCATTTGGTGCAGTTTTATGAATTCCAATATTTGAGTAGCCTACTTTGTGACTAGCACTGTACTGGATGCTGGGGAGATAATGGTGAATTAGTTGTATGAGGTTCCTGCCTTCACAGAGATTAAAATTTTGTGAAAATGAGTTTAGCTATGCTTTTCATCAGCACTCTATGGGAAATAGACAGGACACTGTGAAATATATAGGCACATCTAAACTAACCTAGAGCAGGTTACTGGAAGAATTCATGAGACCTGTTATGCATAGCATGAGCTAAGCAGAAAAGATGGGTCCAAGTCATTTCAGCAGACAGAACTGCCCATGCAAAGGCTTTCAGGCACCAAGCCCATGACTGGGGCAGGCGGGATGGGCAGGGAAGTGAAACTGGGGGGATAGATGGAACCAGACTGCGCAGCTGGATGCTGTGCTAAGGATTTCTTCATTTTCCTAAAGGGAATAGGAAATTATCACATGATTTTAAACAGCAGAATGAGATCTTCAATCTGCATGCTGGAAAATATAGTTCATAGTTTCACTATGAAGAACAGGAGGAAGAAAGGAGGGGTGCTAGTAGGTGAGAGTCTCTGTAGTAGATGTGCCTGGGTTTGAATCTGCTATTTGTCAACTCTGTCAGTTTAGGAAAGTTTGTTAATCTTTCTAACCTTCAGTTTTCTAATTTATATAATGGACATAATGCCGAATTATGAGCATTGTTCTGAGAACTAAATTCGATGATTGCTATTAAGTTTTAGCATAGCCTTGGGTGGTTTTCAGTCACTAAGCTGTATCTGATTCTTTGCAACCCCATGGACTGCAGCATGCTAGGCTTCCCTGTCCTTCACCATCTCCCGAAGTATGTGCAGATTTATGTCTATTGGGTCAGTGAAGCTATCTAACTATCTCATCCTTTGCCACCCACTTCTCCTTTTGCCTTCAGTCTTTCCCAGCATCAATGTCTTTTTCTGGTACATAGTGTTAACGATGAAAAAGTAGGTAGTGATTTTAACTAGGGGGGTGGGGGTCGGGGTGGAGAGTAGAAGTCTTACGATTCTTAGAAGACAGTATTCCTAGAACTTAGTTATTAGCTAGGTGTAGGAGCAGAGTGAAGTGAGAGACTCAAGGGTTGCCAGTTTTAGCAAAAAGCAGGAAAGTGAAAGTGAAAGTTGCTCAGTCGTGTCTAACTCTTTTTTTTTTTTTAATTTTCTTTATTGTGTTGATTTTGCCATACATTGACATGAATCTGCCATGGGTATACATATGTTCCTCTTCCAGAACCCCCCTCCCACCTCCCTCCCGATTCCCTCCCCCTGGGTCATCACGGTGCACTAGCCCTGAGCATCGAACCTGGGCTGGCAATTGATTTCACATATGATAATTAACATGTTTCAATGCCATTCTCCCATATCATCCCACCCTTGCCCTCTTCCACAGAGTCCAGGAGACTGTTGTATACATCTGCATTTCTTTTGCTGTCTCACATTCAGGGTTCTCGTTACCATCTTTCTAAATTCCATATATATGCGTTAGTATACTGTAGTTTTGTTTTTCCTTCTGGCTTACTTCACTCTTTGTCTAACTCTTTGCAACCCCATGGACTCTAGAGTTCATGGAATTCTCCAAGCCATAATACTAGAGTGGGTAGACTTTCCCTTCTCCAGGGGATCTTCCTGACCCATGAATCAAACAGGGTCTCCTGCATTGCAGGCGGACTCTTTACCAACTGAGCTACCAGGGAAGCCCTAAAATGCAGGATCCTCAGGTAAGTTTGAATTTCAGATAGTATCTTTGAATATAAGGAAATACCATATGGGACATATTTATATCAAAATAATTGTTTATTAAAAATTCAAATTTAGCTGAGTATCCTGTGTTTGATCTGGCTATCCTACCAAAGGTGTCTCAGGGATCTAGCTGAAGCAACTGAATAGTAAATGGTGGTGCTATTTGCTGAAATGGAGATGATCAGAGGAGGGACCGGTCTTTAGTGGAAAGATTATGAAGTAGGTTTCACAGGCACTGAATTGTAGGTGCCAAGAATACACCCAAGCACAACGTCAATTATTTACTTAGCCTTTCTTTGGTCATAATTGACATATTGGTAAAGAACAGCTATAACAACATTTGTACAGGAAATTAGATAGCATTGTGGTAGAATGTTCGGTTTTTCAGTGTAATCAAAAAATTATTTTTTTTAAGAAAAAACTGGATAGAAAGTATAATAAGAACTTTTCATTTCTCTATTTCCAGGTTTTTATATTTCTCCAGGCAATGCCACTGGCTGCCTTCCATGTTCATGCCACACCACTGGTGCAGTTAATCACATCTGTAATAGCTTGACTGGTCAGTGTGTTTGCCAAGATGTTTCCATTGCTGGGAAAAGTTGTGACTATTGTAAAGATCTTTACTTTGGATTTGATTCTCTAACTGGAAGGTAAGTATTTATAAGAATTAATAATTATATATTTTTACTGAATTATACTTGCAATTACTAACAGAAATTTTTTGGCCATATATTTTGTAAGAAGCAATATTTTATATTCTCCTTAGTTTGCTAATATATTCTTCATTCCTGTGTTGGGAAGATCCCCTGATGAAGGGAACGGCTTCCCACTCCAGTATTACCTGGAAAATTCCATGGATAGAGGAGCCTGGTGGGCTACATATAGTTCATGAGATCCCAAAGAGTCAGATAGAACTGAGTAACTGAATATGCAGAGTTATCTTTCCAGATTTCCTAGAGATTTAGTGTATAGGTTGTCATACATTGATAAATGTGCCCAGTGTTAGGGCCTGGGGATAAAATACTTTTTCTGCAAAGAACTCAAAATTTGGATGTGAAGGAAGGTGAAGAGATATCCATAGCACAAAATACACATGCACGTACACACACACACACAAGCTAGGAGAGGTAGCGTGTGTGTGTGTGTATACTTTGTTTTGCGTGGACCCTGAATTTATTACAGCATTCTTTTATGTTCCTTTTGCCTTTCTAATTTAGATTTAAAGACCAGCAGATGAGAAATATCTTTGAATTCAGTGATAAGATTTTTTTCCCAGTGTGTAAAGTAACTTGTGAAAGTAAATTAGCCACTTTTCAAAGTTACACTGTCTTTAATGTTCTACTTCATACTTCCTATATATCTGTGAGCATTTGCTTCCATGCAAATGTTTTCATTGCTATATTTTTGAAGGTGTGCTGGAATGCCAGTTCCATGTCTGTGTTTTGGGGTCTGGTCAGATTATAAATTTATCCACTATTGGGCCTATATCCATGAATTCTCTGACATTCCTATCCCCAAGAAACTAATGCTGTGTCTGCATATACCAGTCAAATCTGTTTCTCAATATGTGTGTGTGTTTAAAAATATGAATGCTAATTATTCAAGGATTGGAGATTATTTTTTCACCTATTGTCCCTTTGCTACCTGCCTTTTGACTGTTACACTCCTCATTAACACCTCAATTAGACTGTGGACAGGGTGATGGGGTAAATTATTAAAAAAGAACTCAAACTATTTCATTTGTTCTTTCTACTAAAATTCAACTTAATTAAAAAAGTTAACATATTCCATAAGACAGTCATTAAAAAACGTTTAAGTTCTTATAACATATCTTGTGTTTCAATACATGCTGTTCGACTTCTGTTACCATTGGATATCATCTTGGTTAGTCTGAGAGCATTACTACTCTTCTCTACAAACACTAAATCTCTCTGGACAAGTGTATAAAATGCATGGTACAGTAAATGTTAAATAAAAAGTATAACTATGATCTTGATAGTAAAATCAGTGCCAATGATTACACCTTTTACCCCTCTACATATTTTTTGTTGAATGACCATCTCACAAATTCCCCAGTTGGAACTCTGGGGTCAATTAATTTCACCCCTGGCCATCTCTGTCTTTAGAATTCCCATCTTTTCCATAGTCTTTCTGATAGCACTTTATTACCAAGAGAAAAACATCTTCCCTGTCAGCTGTCGTCCCTGGACTACTCATGCCTATCTGTGACATTTTGCGCCTGTCTCTTACCTATTTTCCACCTACCGATCTCCCTGTTATTCCTGCTAGTGTTGTCACCAAACCCCTACTTAATGACCAAGAGATGTATAATTATCTTGGCTTTTTCACATAACTTTCTTTAAGTGAAATCTGATCCCCTTCATTACACCACTTCCTATGTCCTTCATTGTTTTAAAATTCAGTCCGACTTTACCCCTTTCTACTTCCTGCTCATTTATCTACCGATCTCTGTCCCCACCTAGTCTTATCCAGGACTAAGAATCACTTACAGATGGTGCTCTATACCTGCCACTCGTCAGTAGAATTGGCTAACACTGGAATTGGACTCCCTGGGTTAAAAGCTGGCTTGAGATGTTAACCTAAATTAATGAGAAATAGAGCCAGAAAAATAGGTATAAAATACATCATCATCATACAACAACAACTACATTATTAGAAGGTGCCTAGGTTAAAATTAGGAAAGCAGAAATCATTCAAAGAAATCATTCAAAGAAAAGAGATAGAAATCATTCAAAGAAAAGAGATAGTTGCAGGTTGGAGTCTAGGAGATGGAGCCAACATTTGAAAATTGTTGGGTGGATCTTATAACTGTGGGTTTATAACCGTCATGATGGCCATAGAGGAAACGGTTCAGAGTGAGTGTGTGTTCAGAGAAAAAGACTTGTGACAAGTTTGTATGAATGCAATTGTATGTTTTTACATATTAGATGACTTACATCGAGTGAAGTAAGGAAGGGCACACAAACATATACACACACACACACCCAATATCTTCTTTATCCACTCACTCACTGATGGACACGAAGGTTGTTTCCCTATCTTGGCTGTTGTGACTAGTGCTGAAGTGAACTTGGAGGTGCAGATAGCTCTTCAAGATCCTGATTTCATTTCCTTTGGATATACTCCCAGAACTGAGATCGCTAGAATCATAGGATAGTCCTATTTTTAGTTTTCTAAGGGCCTTTCATACTGTTTTTCATAGTGGCTGTACCAACTTGCATTCCCACCAGGAGTGTAAGGGGTTTCTTTTTCTCCACATCCTCACCAAAACCTAGCTTTTCTGTTTTTGATAATAGCCATTCTAAGAAATGTGAAGTGATATTTCATCATGGCTTTGATATGCATTTCCCTGATGATTAGTGATGTTAAGCAGCTTTTAATGTATCTATTGGCCACCTGCATGTCTTCTTTGGAGAAATATCTATAAATATCCTTTGTTCATTTTTTGACAATTAGAGGACTTTTTTTCCTATTGAGTTGTATGAGTTTCTTATAAATTTTTGATATTAACCCCTTATTAGATAGATGGTTCACAAATATTTTGTCATATTCTATAGGTTGTGTTTTCACTCTGTTAGTAATTTCATTTGCTGTGTAAAAGATTTTTGGTTCATCTCTTGTTGCTTTCTAGCCCAAGCATTGGTGTCATAGCCACAAAATTATTGCCCAGACCCATGTTAAGAAGCTTTTCTCCTGTTTTCATCTAGTAGTTTTAGTTTCTGATATTATCTTTAAGTTTTTAACCCACTTTGAGTTGATTTTTATATATGGTCGTTTTAAGGGTCCAATTTCATTCTTCTACATGTGAATATTCAGTTTTGTCAGCACCATTGGCTGAAGAGAACACCCTTTCCTCATTTTGTATTCCTGATACTCTTTTTGAAAATCAATTGACTGATAGGTGTGGGTTTGTTTCCGGGTTGTCTATTCTATTCCACTAGTCTGTATGTCCACTTTTAATGCCAGGACCATACCATTTTGATTATGATAACTTTGTAGTATTTTCTGAAATCATGATATCTGATACCTCCAGTATGGTCACTATTGTTGGATCCATAGTTCGCGACTTAAAATAGCTGTAGGACTTTCTATTACCTAAGAAAGACCAGGAAAGCTGTACAGTTGACTCACTCTGTCTTCAGATGGTGACAAGGGAATTAGCTTCATGCAATATATTTGAAGGATCAGTGAAAGATGAAAGAAAATTAATTTGTAATTGCTTCTTATGACTCATGGTTTTCCAATGAGCCAATAATATTCTCCTTTTTTAAAAAAATAATCTCTTCCTTTGGATCCCAAGAGTCTACTTCTCTGAATTGTTTTATATTTCTGTCACTAACTAGTCCTCTTTAATCTGACTCTTCAACTTACATATCAGCATCTATGATTTCAATCACTGCGTGCATATACGTGAATCCCAAATATATTATCATCTCTCCATATCTCTACAGTGGGCTCTAGGTCTATGTCCAGCTGTCTCTCTGAATTTTAAATTCGCATGCCCCTCATCCATCCCATTCCTAATGTAGCCAACACCAAGAAAATTCTCATTTGCATTACTCTTATCACCTTCACCAATTTTTTTTTAAAGTCTCATGCCATTATAATCTTTGTGAAAGGGATATAAATCTTAAAAAAAACTATTTAAGTCCACACTATCCCTGTGTGAATGGGGCTCAGGATGCTCTCAGATTAGGCAGGGTTGACTCTGATATTGAGCATAGGCTGCTGCTGAAAAGAACTACTAAAAGCAAGAGCCACTGTGGATAATGTAGCTTCTCTGGAATAAACAGAAAGAATAAAGCCTCCCTTGACCACACAAGGCCCAAGGAAATCAGATTTGTCCCTTGTTAAATCAGTCATATAGAATGCCTCTGTCTAGTGTTGACCCTTCTATTCCACTGATGAATTCTACTGTCATGCTTCATTTTAACATTGATGATTGTTAAAGAAGAAATCCTCTAGCACAGAAGGTCATAGAGAAAGATGTTTCAAAATATGACTCTCAGAATTGCTTGAGTTTATACTTTTGCTCATTATTGAGAAGAAAAAAAATGGATTTTATTATTTTTATGTTTTCCATTACTTTCCTGAATGATATTGAAATCTCTTTGTTGACTTCTGATTGTTCTTGGATGTGTGTGTGTGTGTGTGTGCGTGTGTGTGTATACACAGTAACATTCACTATTTTGAAAATGTGTATGAAGATGTCTAAAACATATGGGAGTCCATTTAGTATTAGGAATTTTTGTTCCCTGAGGAAAGCACTCATTGTCTAAATATATACAGACACATAGAACAGAGGAATAACTATTGCAACCTAATGTTAAAGTTTTTAAAAAGTAATCATCTAAAATCATTTGAATGTACTTTGAATCAGGCACTGTGTTAGGTACTTAAAAGAATAATTTTTTTCATTAATTTCCAAAAATTTGCAAAGATTATAAGTATTTTATTGTTAAGGAGAAGATACAAGCATTACTGTACCTCTTCACTGATTTTGAAAATGAATTGACTTTCTCATCTGCTTTTACCATGTATTTATTTAACCCCTCCGTGAAATCCACACATATACTGTTACCTTACCCTACTCTGTCTGCTCTTTGTTGTGCATTACTGTGTTTGCTCTATTTTTCTCTTGGCTTATTTTTTTTAATACTCCCAAGGGCAAAAATAAATAAAATAGGCCCTTAACCTAAACTTCAGCAACAATGATGCCAATGCACCAGACACACAGTAACAGGCTGGAAAATCATTTGCCTCTTTTCATCCAAGTAGTTCATTCTTTGGAAGTTCCATATCACAAAAAAGGGGCATGTATTTGAGAAAGCCGATCCAAGTGCAAAAATCACTCCATTTACCTTTGACACATAAAGCAAACATGATGTAATCAGTATTGAAAACAATGAAGCAAAAAAGCCTGCCCAATGAAAAATCAATAAAGCAAAATGAAAAAGTATATCATATTTTTCTAAACCTAAAGTGAAACAAGAAAGGGCCGCATTCAGTTTGTTTCAGTGGGTTGTTGAGACCCGTAGGTGACACAGTGCACTCCCTGGTACTGTCATCAAGTTGACCTGTGGCTGTGGGTCCTCTTTCCTGAAGCCCACAAGATGACTCCAGTTCAGCCGGGCATCACCATTTTCATCCACACCTCACAGTCCCCCACAGGATTCTCCCCTAATGACCTCTTTTGTCTATATGTATTCTGTGCATGTCATCTTTTTTTTTTTTAACCTAAAGAACTAGAAGTATCACTATTTGTCTCTTACTGACTGACCGACCAAAACACAATGAACTGGGATTCCTCTCAGATGGGAGAGAACTGAGATCTAGGGTGGCCAGGGCATCAAGAGACTTAGACTTCTGAAACATAAAGTAAAGTTCTTCTGTGACCAGATTACTTTTGGTTTGGCTACAAAAATTCTCCATTTCAACACTCAGTCATAGAGTTGGTCTGGCCATCTTATCACAGGTGTATTTCCAGGGCATCTTAATTGGTCTTTTCTTGAAAACCAGATCAATGACTTCAAAGGGAAGCAGATAACTTTCTTGTTCAGTTATTTCCTTTTGTGGTATCATACTGGAATGTTGGGAAACATGCCTCACAGATTCATGGTCTTCAGTGACTCTTTGTTGGACAGCTAGCTGTTATCTAGAGTGAAGGGTAAAAGGATCGCATGCCCTTAAGCATCCAGTCATCTAGCCAGGGCTCACTCAAAAACTGGTGGATGAATTCCCAGGAAAAAAAAACAGAAGAATGATGGGACACCTGATACGTCTTCTCAGAACTGCCGCAAACTTACTTTTGCCCTAGTGTATTAGCCAAAGCAAGTCACAGGCCAGCACATTATTTAGGAGAGGAGAAATAGATTCTACTTTTTTTTTAGATTCTACTTTTTGATGGAAAGAATTGCGCAGTTAGTTGCAGAAGACCTGCATATAAAGAGAGGTGAAGAACTGTGATCATTTTTGCAATCTACCATGACCAATAAATGCTGTATTCTCCTTTAATGCAGATTCTGTATGGCTCCCTAAGAGATGTCAATTTTTATAAATCAGTAGCATTCATTCAATGTGATATTATAGGAAAAGTTCAGTAATGGGCAACGAGATATTTAGGTTCCAATTATAGCTTTTCTACTAGACCAGGTATATTCATATCCTGTTTTATGTTCTATGTACTCAGTCATTCAGTTGTGCCTGACTCTTTGTGACCCTATGAGCTTGCAGCCTCCTCTGTCCATGGGATTTCCCAGCCAAGATTACTGGAGTAGTTTGCCATTTCTCCCTCCAGGGGATCTCCCCTACCCAGGCTCATTTCCTGTTACTGTTATGATAATTATTTGCTACAAACGTAGTGGTGTAAAACAATATGAATTGATTATATTCCAGTTATGGAAGTCAGAAGTTCCAAGTTAGTTTCACTGGGCTAAAATCAAGGTGTCAACAAGACTATATTTATTTTGGACAGCAGGAAAAGATCTGCTTCCTTGCTTTGCCAAGGAAGACACCACCTACATTCCTTAGCTCATGACTCCATTACTCACCACTCTGTCTTCCCTGGTCTCCACTTATGTTCTGACATCCTTGCTCTGATGCTCACATCTTACCTTCCTTCTTGTGATTATGTTAGGCATTTTCTAATAATCCAGGGTAACCTCTTCATCTCAAATCTGCCAAGTTCCTTGTGCCAAGTAAGCTAGCATACTCACGAGTTCTGGACATTAGGGATCTGACTCTGTTTGGGGTCATAATTCAACCCACTATACCAGAGATAGAAAACTGTGGCCTGTGGACTAGATCTGGCCTGTCACCTGTTTGTGGAAATAGCAATTTTATTGGAAGACAGTAATAGTCAACCTTCACATACTCTCTCTAACTGCTTTCACACCAGTAAAGCAGAACTGGGTTACACCAGAGATCATTTGGCCACAAAGCTTAAAATATTTAGGATAGTTCTCTTAGATAAAAATTTCTGACTCTATAACCAGAGTCACTGTCTCCCTGAGCAAGTTACTTAATCTTGCCAAGTCTCAGAATCATCTCTACAGACTTGGAAAGAAGCTTAAAAGTAACTTTGGTTAAACAATACCCTATACGTTTCTCTACAGCAGTCACCTCTAAGACTAACCTGTCATTCAGCTTCTGCTGAAAACATGGGACTAAAAAGAGCTTATTGGCTCATGACACAGCTCTTGTTTATTTCAAACAACTCTAATCTGAGAAGGGTGGAAATCTTATTCTTCATATTAAGCAAAATTTTCATTCCTATGACTTTCTCACCTGGTGTTATTTCTGCCTCTGGGGTCACAGAAGTAGTGTGCTTGCTTCTCCTTAAGAGTGCTTTAAGAATTTTAATCTACATTCAGACCTCAAAGTTACCATATTAATATAATGGGAAAGTTAAGGAAAGGAAGACTAGAGCTTCTAGACGTAAATGTGTGAACACTGTTATTACAGTGAGTCTTCTGGGAGCTCTTTCTCTTTGATATGTCTGGCGTGGGTGACCAGTGTGTCAGATGTGGCCTACATTCCCTGTGATAAGGTGCAGCAGCAACAAAGGAGGAGCTGCCAGGCACCATAGCAAGCTCTTCTCTGGGTGACAAGGGCGTCTTCACCCTGGACTCAGATAGCACCGTTGTCTGGATGTAAGGGAGTCACAGCCTAAGCCCAGCTCTTATGAACCCCTTTATTTGTAGGAAGGCTTCACTAGGGAGGGTGGACTGAACACTGTTGACCTCTTGCTTCTTGATGAGGCAATACCACTCACTTCCTCTCCAGTAAGTCATGTGAGTACAGTTTTTGGCTCACACACAGAGGATTTCCTAGCCCCAATCCCCTCTTATAATTCTGGTTGTCATTTCTAGGAGAATCTGACGTTACTAGTAGGCTGTGAAGAAAGGAAAACTAAGAACCTAAGACCACACATCCACTGCAGAGATCGAATAAAATCTTACCTATGGTAAAACCAAACTCCTCTTGAGGGCACTCATGGGGTCCTGCACAAAAGAAGCCAGCAGATAACTCTTCTGGCCTTAGGGAGTCAGAGTAGAAGGCCAGCCCTTAAAAAAGAATGGCCCCTTTCTTGTGGAGGCTAGCAGAGGGATGGCTATGCCAATCAGAAAGGGGTCAAAAATTGTTATTAAAGCTACATGTCACATTCAGATATATCTGTGGTGTCCTAAGTCTAAAGTTTTCTAGTGCTTTATTCATCCTTTTATTCAACTATATTTATCAAACACTTACTAGTTGCTAGTCTTTGTGTTAGGAAAAGATGGAAGAAAACTCTGTCCAATTTCCCCAGTTCACCCTGAAGCCTCTTTCTCTTCTATTCTTTAATAATCATTAATAATCCTTGTCCAAAATCCCTCAGCAATTGAATGTCTCTTCTTCCTTTGTTCTGTATATTAAATGATGACTACATTGTCCACCATTTCAACAAATTAGAAAACTAGGAATAACTCCAGGCTCTTCTTCCCTTCTCTTTTCCATTAGTCCACCCTATCCTACTGATTTTATGTTCTAAACATTTCTTAAATTTATCCTGTCCCTTCTATCAGTGTTGCACCTAATCTGACAATATCTTACCTCTTCTTCACTTTCCAGCATTATCACCACCTTCCTATTCAGAATTTAAATCAAAACTTTTTGAATGACTTGAAATTTCATACACTCTCCTGGCTGTGTCTTGTCTCTATTTTCTCCCCTCCCTGTTTGCCTGGCTTATTCTAGTCCATCTGTTAATATTTAACTCACACATCTCTTAAGATTCCTCCATATTAGTTCTTTCCCATCCTTTCCCACCAAACTTCCCTTTCCTGTGTCCCCCCAGAGTCTGCATATATCCTTATTAATGCTCTTTCCACTTTTTGTTCACTAGACTATGAACTCCTTGAAAACAAAGACAGATCTGTCTTATTCATCTTCATGTCCTGCTCCAGCCCTGTAACATAGTTGGCCCTCAGTGAATATTATTGATGTCAGTCAATATCTTTAAATCAATTTGATGGCCCCAGACAGAAGAGAGTTCTCCAAAGAGAAACATCAGTAAAGTCATCTTTATCCTGGATTGTATCCCTGGACCCCCTCTGGTAGGAGCTCTTCCTCACATGATGAAGTTTCTGATAGTGAAATCCAGTATTGAAACACATCCCCTTCATTCATGCTGTTGTTTCTGAGTAGTGATAAGCAAGATACCTCATTTTTCTTACTGTTTGCCCAAATGGAGGAGGCTCCCTAGAAAGGAAAATATATGAGGTTTAAGATTTAAGAGACTGAGGCCAACGAACTTCTTTCCCATTGAATTCAGCAGACACTGGGGTAATACAGGGGCCCATGCAGAACTGCAGTAGCACAGAGCTAGCAGAGATTAGCACTGCTTTCCTGCTATTTTGTTTACCATAATGAACTGGTCAATAAACATCACAAATTGTTTATCTATATAAATCTTGACAGATTACTCTTTATGAAATCCATTTAGCAAGTGAGGTTTTCCCATAAGGATGAAAAATGAAGATTTTAAACAGATTGTGGGAGAAGCCCTTGCTGTATCAGGAGAGCCAGTGTAATAAAGGTTTCTTTATATTAATATTACAAAAACCATTTATCCTGACAAAATCAATATCACAATTCACCTTAGTTTGGTGTTTCTCTTTCTAAGCTTAAAATGTCTTTTTCTTTATTACATATAATTTTGTTTTAATAAATGTGAAATGTATTTCATTTAGGAGATGCTCTTGAGGAAGGATAACTTATAAAATGACATCAAACCTGTAGCTTATTTGCTAAGGAGTCTTGGAAATGTTTAAAATTATATTTGCGAGGCAGAGAAATTTAAAGGAATCATTTTGCTTAAACTTTAATTACAAAATTATCCCCAGTGTCCTTTAGGCTGGAAACAAACTATAATATTCAGAAAAGTCTCCTGTAAACTTCATCCAGGTAAAAATCTCTCTTACTAAAGTCAAGCAATTATAAGAAGTCAGAGAAGTTACATATAAATAGAGTTGGGATAAGAGACTGTGAAACCAGTAAGAGTCATATTTAGTTACTCAGAACACTGTGTGGTTTCCTAAGAAGCAGTTTATTTATTCCATTTGGATTTGGAACTTAATATCCCATGGATATTGACAGAGCTGACTTGGAGTTAAGCATGGTAGCAGTTAGCGGGAAGAAAATAGATCTCCATCAAGGAAAGGAATTATACACTGGAAACTATTACTCTAAATGTACTATATGGAAAATAAATGTAGATTGTCTCATGAGTGAATGGTAATAAAAGCTGAAATACTCAAGAGATACTTACTCATGAATGGTGTAGTGATAGATATGTGCATTGAGAGAAGCTTGTCTCTTATTGTTTATGCTTACCAATATTATACTAACAGCCGACAAACAATATATTCTAAGTAATAGCATATAATGAAGTTAGGAGCAAATTAAATATTTTGTTGCTTCTGTAATTCCATTTTAATTTCCATGCATAATTTTCGTCAGCTCTAATACTTGAATAGGCTAAACAAGATATCTGTTTGAGATGGAATTCTGTCTACACATAAAGGACACACTGTAGTTGTTTGGAGGGGAAAAACGTCCTCTTACCATGACATAAAAAGGGCAAACCACGGTATAGTAGTTTTCGAGACAAACTGTACTTTATTTATTCCCAAGGTGATATTAGTCCATAAAACAAATTTGCAGCTTATTTAGCAGGCTTAGCTTTTATCAGCTTTTTTAAGGGTGTTGAATGATTACCCAGGAGATCACACGGTAAAAGTTGCAGTGAGATGAAGTAACTCTATCCATCCAGCATCTTTATTAGAAAATATAGGTGAAGCCATACTGTTCATGTTGTTTTCAATGTGCCCTATGGAAAGCTCCTCTTTAAAGGTCGTGGTCTTTATGTGTGATGTTTTGCTTAATGCTGCATGCTGTGCTGGGCTGTGCTGGGCTTAGTTGTTCAGTCATATCTGACTCTTTGCGACCTCATGGAATGTAGCCTGCCAGGCTCCTCTGTCCATGAGGATTCTCCAGGAAAGAATACTGGAGTGTGTTGCCACGCCCTTCTCCAGGGGATCTTCCCAACCCAGGGATGGAATCCAGGTCTCCCACATGGCAGGCAGATTCTTTACCAGCTGAGCCACCAGGGAAGCCCTTTGGCTTCATGGTGGTACCATCCCAGTCTATGCACTGAGTGAAAAATTCATTCTGAAGAAACAAGTCTTAGTTACTCTCATGGGAAAATGCCAAGACTGATTTTTACAATCAACTCTGAGTCCAAGAAATTTAAGTTGAAATGAAGTTCTTTCATTATGTTTGTATCGATAGCTTCTTTTCATAGATCAGAATAGTCCTCTATTCTCTCATCATTTTGGGTAAATGAGTTTAATACAAAAGTTAAAAATGATATATAACATTTATAAGGCATCAGCAGTATTTGAGCATATCTCCCTCAAACTGTTTTCTTAGCAAAATTTAATCTTTATAAAACTATATAATTTTGACTTTTTAAAAGACTATAGGAATTACAAAACTTTTAGGGGGAGCAGTAATTATCACACCCAGTTTTCTATTTTACAGCTTGAAAGATACTTAAAGAAATAATTTTATGGGTGCACCTTCAGTCACTCAGCTGGGACCAGCTCTTTGCAATCCCATGAGCTGTAGCCTGCAAGGCTCCTCTGTCCAGGGGTTCTCCAGAGAATACTGGAGTGGGTTGCCATTTCCTCCTCCAGAATGGGTATTGAATCTTAAATTTTAGCTGTCGGGAGAACTGCTTTTTTGAGGATGAGAACTTTATAGTGTTCTTGACAGAGCAACTAGTATGCAAAATAAGTCACAAGATGTATCATTGCATATAAAAAAGCAATATAACACTTCCTTGCTATTAATGTACAAAGAGAAGGCTTTGTAGAGATTTTATTGTGAATAGCATTTTGATAAAAGTATCTTTCTGTTTTGTTTTGTGTTTGTTTAGCTCAATAATCTTTTTCAATATACCAGCTAAAACAGACTATTTTATTCCACCGTGTTATCAATAGATGAAACTTTTTCCATGGATTGCTAATCAATGCGTTATTTTCTTTAATGATTTATTTGTCTTATTTTCAGATGTCAGCCTTGCAATTGTCATCTCTCAGGAGCCTTAAATGAAACCTGTCACTCGGTCACGGGCCAGTGTTTCTGTAAACAATTTGTTACTGGATCAAAGTGTGACACCTGTGTTCCCAATGCAAGCCATTTGGATATCAGCAACCCCTTGGGCTGTAGCAAAAGTAAGTGAACTCTGGTCTATGTATAAAGCAACATCACACAGAGCAGTGTCTCATTAATTTCTTTCTTCATTGAGAACCCTTCAAAAAGGCTTAGGTACAACGTTGAGAATTTAAGTGAAAAATTAAAAAAACAAATAACACTAAATGAAATTTGGGTTCTTTTCCTTGATTGGAGCATTGAATATGGTTATACAATTATCTGAGTAGTGGGAAATTTACACTGGTCTGTTGGAATGGTATTGCTAGCAAGGTGACTATAGTCTTGGTTTACCCCAGACTGAAGGTTTTCCCAGAATGTGAGACTTTCCATGTAAAATTTAGGATAGCATTGTGAAACTGATATGACTGGTTACCTTGCCACTTAAGGACATTTCCAGGTGATTTCTATAGGAAATGGAAGACTTATACTTATTTGTTGTGAGTTTTATGTCCTTCTATCCTCCCAGTTTTATGGACACTATGCTACTGTTGGATATTTATTGATATTGTAGCAATTATTATCATTATTTATCACTGCATGTTACTCATGTAATTGAGATTCCTGTCTTTCTACTTTAAGTTACATTAGTTCTTTCAACCTCTCACAAATTTTTGCTTTAACTCTTAGAAGCCAAAAGTTGCATCATAGTATCTTTTGACTTCTCAACATTATTCTTCAGCTCCTTGAAGTGATTTCTCAAGGTCACTTGCAATATGCTACAATTTCATAGCATATTGGTGATTTCTTTATATTTACTTCAAGATAGTATATCCTTTCCTTTTCCAGAATGCCCAAGAAATGCCTCCTAAGAACATGTAGTCAGGATTCCTCCATAATGTAATGCACAATGCGTTTCCTCCTTGAGGTGTCCTGAGAACATATCATGAGTCACTATGCTAGGAAATGCCACAAGTCCAGACAAATCATCATAAACAAGCATGCCTGGAAGAGTGCTATCTATATTTAAGGGAGAGACAGATAAGTAACAAGATGTTGAGTTCCACAGCAACTATTCTAGATTTTGAGGTAGTGAAAGGCAGGGTGTAGCTCATGATTAAAAAGACTTATTCAGCTTTTGTACCTGTGTGTTTTATTTCAGTATCCTGTGTTTCATTGATCTCTCTGGATTTTAGTATAAGTAAAACCATAGGTATTTATGCTAAACTTGGGAAAGGAGTGTAACAATTGCCTTTGTGTATAAATATAGTCTAAACACCAATCTGGATTCACTGAACATTTAATTAATATTTATTATTCATTGATTAGCTATATAATTGATTGACTTGTGAGCAACAGAAATTCCAGTATATTTCCTTGGTTGCCAGTCATAGAAATCATTTATAATAGAATTGTGACAGTTTTACATTCGCATATGGAATCATAGCAATTTTTTGATCGGTTCTGCCACAAATGTTGTATGAAAATACAAGCATCTGCTCCATTTTCACTACCTGGGCTCACAGCTGAGACACAGTCTAAGAATTACACCTCAGGCGAAAGTGGATGGTCTGCTCACAAAACCTGGCCTACATTTCTTCGTAGTGGTAGGCATTTACTTTTATGTTAAGGTTTTTCTTCTCTGGGCTAATTATTTTTAGTCTGTCCAAATGCTTTAATTCTTAACAGGTAAAAAAAATTGCACATTTATAATTACTCTTTTCTGGATATGGTCCATTTGACTTTTTATCTCTCTAATATTGTAATCCTTAGTATGGAACACGTTCGTCCAGCTTCGTATGGTGGTGATTTTGCTGCTTCTGTTTTAGGCTGGGGTTTCAACAGTATTTACAAAACAAAGTTGAAAGCTCACCATCAATAGAGGTAATACATTTTAAAAATTAGACAGGATTCCAGCCTGTAAAGAAGCACAAAGCACAGTCAACAAGCGTGATGAGCAGAGGAAGAACAAAAAGGAGTAAATGAAGGGTGCAGGAAAGAGCTGACTGTGGGATGAATGTTAAGGGGGGTGCGTTCTGTCCTGTTCCACAATGATTTTCCTGGGATCCTGGCTTTTTATCCCAGCAACAGCCAGAACAACCAACTGCACCAAGATAGGATGCTATTGAAAGGAATGTAGTGCTATCTATTGTTGAAACTGTGAACTACCTCGGGCATGTATTTTTCTGTGTCCGACTCATTTCAAGAATGTGATTTGGGAACCACAGTATTATAACTATTTTACACTTGCTTAGCCATTGACAAAAGCTTAGTGATATCATCTGTGATCATTTTTAAGACAGAGAATCAGGATGGGAATCCTAGGATATACTTTCTAGAATGCAGGAGAATTGAATTAAACTAAAGTAGCTAGACCTTCTCCCATAGTCTAACTTATGTGATTTAGTTTCCCTATTATGTGATTTAGTCCTTTCCTGTGAATAACTGTCTTATGCTTTTAAAATGATAGTCATTCTCTTTGATATAGAGACACCAACAGAAGGTATTAAAGAGTTCTGCTTTCTGAATGCGTTCCTACTGAATGACATACCATTTGCCTTATACCTCTGGCTCTGAATTTAACTAAACAAACAAATATGTTTAGGTATGCATAGGTCATATATGTACTTAAAGCATTTTTATACTTAACTCACATTTATATTTATTCTTGGTTATTTAGCAGTCTTCTTTCACATTTTTATCTCTACTTCTCAGAGAGGATCTCATAGTTCTCCTTTAAAAACTGTTTTATTGTGATAAAATATGCATGCATTAAGTTTACCATATTAACTATTTCTACATGTACAGTTTGGTGGTGTTAGATACTTTGATAATGATGTGCAGCCATGACTACCATCCGTCTCCATTAACTCCCTTCTGCTTGTGAAACTGAAACTCTATACCTATTAAGCAATAATCTCCCTCCCCTACATTTTACCCTACCTCCTGGCTACCATAATTTTACTTTCTTCTCTATGATTTTTAATAATATAAGTATTTCATACAAGGCATATCATAAAGTATTTGCCTTTTTGTTACTTTTGTTATGTATTCTGCTTATTTCACTTAGCATATGTCCTCCAGGTTTATCCATATTTTAGCATATGCCAGAATTACCTTCCTTATAAGACTGAACCATATCCTATGATATGTATATACCACCTTTTGCTTACCCATTCATCTGTTAATACACAGATACTATGCTTTAGTTGCTGTCATGCTTTAGCTTTTTTGAATAATGTTACTATGAATATGGGTGTACAAAGATCTCTTCAAGATTCTGCTTTTAATTCTACTAGGTATATTCTCAGAAGTGAAATTGCTGAATCATATGGTAATTCTACTTTTACGTTTTGGAGGAAGCTGCTTTTCACAACAGCTTTACCATTTTACATTCTTGCCAACAGTGCACAAGGATTCCATTTTCCCTACCATTGTCAACGTTTTTTTTTCCCGTTTATTTAAAGTAGCCTTCCTAATAATATAAATGTTATCTCATTGTGATTTTGTAGATGTGCATTTCCCCAGTGGTTACTGATATTGAGCATCTTTTCATGTGCTAACTGGTTACTTGTGTAGATTCTCTGACAAATATCTACTCAAGTACTTTGCCCTTTCTTAATTGAATTTCTTGTTGTTTTTGTTGAGTTTTAGGAGTTCCATCTATATTACGGATGCTGATCCCTTGGCAGGTATATGATTTGCAAATATTTTCTTTTAGTCTGTGGGCTGCCTTTTAAATCTGTTGATAGTGTCTTTGGTGAGCAAATTTTAAAATTTTTTATGGACTCCTACTTGTCTGTTTTTCTTTTGTTACCTGTGCTTTTAACATGTGAGAAATCATTGCCAAACTCAATGCTGCAAAGCCTTATCCCTGAGTTTTCTTATTAGAATTTTATAGTTCTAGGTCTTGCATTTAAATCTTTGATCTATTTCAGTTAATTTTTATAGATGGTGTTAGATAAGGATCCATCTACATTCTTTTGCATGTGGATGTCCAGTTTTCTGAGCACTGTTTCATAAATAGACTTTACTATCCCTATTGAATGGTCTTGGCTTTCTTGTCAGAAATCATTTGACCATATAGGTGGGTTTTTATTTCTGGACTCTATTCCCTTGTTTTATATATCTGTCTTTATTCCAGGGCCACATTATTTGATTGTGGTAGTTTTGTTGTATGTTTGATATCAAAAAAAGTGTACATCTTCCAGTTTTGCTCTTTTTCCAGATTGTTTTGATTATTTTCAAGTCCCTGCAGGTTGCATATGGATTTGAGTATTTCTTACTTCTGCAAAAAAAGTCACTGAGATTTTGACAAAGATTCTATTAATTTGTAGATTTGTTTGGGTACTATTGGCATCAACAATTTTAAGTCTTCTAATCCATGACTGGGGTGTGTTTCCATTCCTTTTGTCATCTTTAATTTCTTTCAACAAAGTTTTATAATTTTTGGTGTGTCTTTTATCTCCTTGATCAATTTCATTCCTAAGGATTATTTTTGATGCTATCATAAATAATTGTTTTCATAATTTTCTTTCCAGATTTTTCATTGTTAGTATATAGAGATTCTATAGACTTCTGTTTGCCATGCCTGCTATTCAGTTGTGTCTGACTCTTTTGCAACCCCATGTACTGTAGCCCACCAGGCTCCTCTGTCCATGGAATTTTCCAGGCAAGAATTCTGGAGCAGGTTGCCATTTCCTCCTCCAGAGGATCTTCCTGACCCAGGGATTGAACCCATGTCTCATGCATCTCCTGCATTGGCAACAGATTCTTTACCACTGAGCCACCTGGAAAGCCCAGTGGCTTGTTTATTGACTTTGTATTGTATTTTGCAGCATTGCTTAATTCATTTATTAGTTCAAAATGTTTTGTGTGTGTGTGGAAAATATCATCTATAAACAAAGATAATTTTCCTTTTATATTTGAGAGTCTTTTCTTTTTCTTTCATGTCTAATAGCTCTGGCTAGAACTTGCAGTACTATATTTATTGAATAGAAATGATGACAGCAGGAATCCTGGTGTTGTTCCTGATCATTGAGAAAAAGCTTTAAGTCTTCAACCATTGAGTGATATTTGCTGAAGGTTTTTCATATATGAATTTTATTATTTTCCTTCTATTCCAGTTCATTTATTTATTTTTTTGAAAGGGTGTGACTTTTGTCAAATTGTTTTCCTGTATCAGTTGGGATGATTATATGGTTTAATTTTTCCTCATTCTGTTAATGTGGTGTGTTGATTTATGTGTGTTAATTTAAGTGTGTTGAAACATCTTTGCATTTCAGAAATAAGTCCCACTTGATCATGGTATATAATCATCCCAATATGTTGCTGAATTTCATCTGCTAGTACTTTGTTGAGGATATTTTCATCAATTCATGAGATGTATTATTCTGGGTCATTGTCATTTCTTTTGCCTTTTTCTGGCTTTGGCATCAGGGAAGTATTGGCCTCAGAGACTGAGTTAGGAAGGGTTCCCTCCTCTTCAAATGTTTGGAAAAGTTTGAGAAAAAGTGGTATTGGTTTTTATTTAGTTTGATATACTTTACCAATTAATTCATCAAGTCCAGGACTTTTCTTTGTTGCAAGATTTTGATTACTGATTCAATTTCATTACTAATACAGATGCTTTACTAATCAGATGCTTTATTTCTTTGTGATTTAGTCTTGATAAGTTTTATCTTTCTAGGAATTTGTCCTTTTCATTGAGATTATCCAGTTTGTTGGTGCACAACATTATGAAAGTGTTTAATATCACAAAACGGTACATTTAAAACTGGTTAATTTGAGCATCTTTTCATGTGTTTGTTAGCCAATTTTATGTCTTCTTTGGAGAAATGTCTGTTAAGTTCTTTGGCCCACTTTTTGATTGGGTCGTTTATTTTTCTAGAATGGAGCTGCAGGAGTTGCTTGTGTATTTTTGAGATTAATTGTTTGTCCTTTGCTTCATTGGCTATTATTTTCTCCCATTTTGAAGGCTGTCTTTTCACCTTGCTTATAGTTTCCTTTGTTGTGCAGAAGCTTTTAATTTTAATTAGGTCCCATTTGTTTATTTGTGCTTTTATTTCCAGTATTCTGGGAGGTGGGTCATGAAAAGATGCTCAACATCACTCATTATCAGAGAAATGCAAATCAAAACCACAATGAGGTATCACTTTACACCAGTCAGAATGGCTGCAATCCAAAAATCTACAAGCAATAAATGCTGGAGAGGATGTGGAGAAAAGGGAACTCTCTTACACTGTTGGTGGGATTGCAAACTAGTACAGCCACTATGGAAAACAGTGTGGAGATTCCTTAAAAAACTGCAAATAGACCTGCCATATGACCCAGCAATCCCACTGCGGGGCATATAGACCAAGGAAACCGGAATTGAAAGAGCCACGTGTACCCCAATGTTCATCGCTGCTTTGTTTACAATAGCCAGGACATGGAAGCAACCTAGATGTCCATCAGCAGATGAATGGATAAGAAAGCTGTGGTACATATACACAATGGAATATTACTCAGCATTAAAAAAAATTCATTTGAATCAGTTCTACTCAGATGGACGAAACTGGAGCCCATTACCCAGAGTGAAGTAAGCCAGAAGGAGAAACAACAATACAGTATACTAACGCATATATATGGAATTTAGAAAGACAGTAATGAGAACCCAGCATGCGAGACAGCAAAAGGAACACAGATGTATAGAACAGACTCGTGGACTCTGTGGATGAGGGCAAGCGTGGGATGATATGGGAGAATGGCATTGAAACATGTTAATTATCATATGTGTAATCAATCGCCAGCCCAGGATTGATGCTCGGGGCTGGTGCATCGAGATTTCCTGGGGGGAGGGAGGAGGGAGGGAGGAGGGAGGGGGGTCCTGGAGGGGGAGCATATGTAAACCCATGGCGATATCATGTCATTGTATGGCAAAACTAATAAAAAAAAAAAAGAAAGAAAAAAAAATTATTTTCTTATCTCAGAAAAAAAAATCGTTAATTTGCTAAATTTTATGCTACGTATATTTTACCACAGTAAAATTGCTTTAAGGAAAGCTCTAGGATCCTCTGTAAATGGTGATTTAAAAATGTGAAGATAAAAGAGGATAAATATAAATGTGAGTTGAATATAAAAAGATTTAAGTACATATATAACCTATGCATGTATAAATATCTGACTGACTACAAAAAGGGTACGAAGAGAAAAATAAAAGGACAGAGTACTGGCTTTTAAAATTCTTCTTGAAGTCCTTTTGATCTCTGAGGGGAGTACTTGCAGCAGTGCGGATGGTTGAACAATGGCCACTGTCCTTTTTGTCTGCAACTCTGTGATAAGAAGCAACAATCAGCAATCAGAACACAGATTCCCTGTGTTTGGACAAAAGGGTCTTTTTGCCCACTCTGGTTCCTACAGGCTGTGTGTACTCTGTTCCAGAAACACGTGCACAGCTTCCTTTCATGGAGCAGGGGTGGGAGATGGGTACTTCTACTGTACAAAGAGCTGCAATTGATCAAAATTAACTGCAATTTACCATTCAACCCTTCCCCTGGAAGTTGCAAGCCTTCAATTGACTCCAGAGTTCCAAGGTAGTTATATTAGATTCTGCCAGTGCAAACTGTTGTCTTGGTGGGAAAACAGACTCCTGGTTCTTCCTATGCTGCCATCCTCTCGGAATTCTATCAGTCTCTTATTATATTAACAGATTTATTGAAGTATGATTTATATATCATAAATTTAACCATTTTAAGTGTACAGATTGTTGAATATCAGTAAATTTATTGTTGTGCAAGCATAGCTATAATCCAGTCATAAAATATTTCTATCACTTCAGAAAAGTTTCCATATACCCATTTTCAGTCAATTCCCACTTCAACTTATAGCCTCAAGTAACTCGTTATCTAGTTCCTGACACAATTTTGCCTATCTAAAATATTTTATATAAATGAAATCATACAATATTTAGGTTTTTGTTTCTGACTCCTTTCTCTTAGCACTGTATTTTTGAGATTCATCCATGTTTTTATTTATCTCAGTAGTTAACTCTTTTTAATTGCTGAGTAAGATACCATTTACTATATTTTGTTTTTTTTCAT
Organism: Antilocapra americana; assembly: GCA_007570785.1. Lineage (NCBI taxonomy): Eukaryota > Metazoa > Chordata > Mammalia > Artiodactyla > Antilocapridae > Antilocapra > Antilocapra americana. The sequence goes on along the minus strand of ML660213.1, from coordinate 1,995,785 downwards.
TTCATTTTTATTTATTTATTAATTTTTTTAATATTGATTTTTTAATTTTTTTATTTATTATTATTGTTTTTGCCATACAATGCCATGATATCACCATGGGTTTACATATGCTCCCCCTCCAGAACCCCCCTCCCTCCTCCCTCCCCCCGGGAAATCTCGATGCACCAGCCCCGAGCATCACTCCTGGGCTGGAGATTGATTAGACATATGATAATTAATGTGTTTCAATGCCATTCTCCTATATCATCCCACCCTTTCCCTCATCCACAGAGTCCAGGAGTCTATTCTATATATCTGCATTCCTTTTGCTGTCTCGCATGTTGGGTTCTGCAAATAGTCCTGCCATATGACCCAGCAATCCCACTGCTGGGCATATACACCAAGGAAACCAGAATTGAAAGAGCCACGTGTATCCCAATGTTCATCGCTGCATTGTTTACAATAGCCAGGACATGGAAACAACCTAGATGCCCATCAACTGATGAATGGATAAGAAAGCTGTGGTACATATACACAATGGAATATTACTCAGCATTAAAATAAAAAATTCATTTGAAGCAGTTCTACTCAGATGGACAAAACTGGAGCCCATTATCCAGAGTGAAGTAAGCCAGAAGCAAAAACATATATTTTCTTTATCCATTGAGTTGTTGTGCATATAAATTGTTTCCAATGTTTATCCATTATGAATAACACTATCATGAACACATCGGTACAAGTCTTCATATGGACATGTTTTTGTCTCTTAGGTTTGTCTTAAGAGTATAGTGAGTATATGTTGAGTATGTTTTGAAGTTTTTCAAAAACTTTCAAATTATTTACCATCATGGCTATACTATTTTTCATTTCTACCTACAGTTTTTGGGAGATCCAGTTTCTCAGCAGCATTTGGCATTGACCATGTATTATTATGGGCTTCCCTGGTGACTCAGACAGTATAGAATCTGCCTGCCATGGCAGATAGACCTGGGTTCCATCCCTGCGTTGGGAAGATTTCCTGGAGAAGGGAATGGCTACCCACTCCAGTATTCTTGCCTGGAGAATCCCCATGGAGAGAGGAGCCTGGCAGGCTACAGTATATGGGGTTGCAGAGTCAAACATGACTGAGTGGCTTTCAGTATATCATTATAGTCACTTTATGTGTGTGAGATAGTAGTATCTCATTGTAGTTTTTAATTTGCATTTTTTTTTGTACTGACGAATGCTTTTGAGTACCATTTCATGTTTTTACTTACTATTCCTGTGTTTTCTTTAGTAAAGTGTTTTTCATGTCTTTTGCCCATGTTTTAATTGAGTTGCTTATCTTACTGAGTTAAAGAATTCTTTATATACTTGAGATACAATTGTAAATATTTCTTTCATTTTGTGAATTATATTTAAAATCTTCTTAATTATATCTTTTTAAATCTAAGAGCTTTTAATTATTATGAAGTGTAATTTACCAAAGTTTTTTTTTTATGGATCATAAGTTTTTGCATTTTATCTAAGAAATTTTTCTTGACCTAGTGCAACAAAGATTTTATCATGAATTATCATATGAAATTTTGTATTTTTGGCTTTCACATTAGGTCTATGATTAGCATCGTTCTTCTTTATTTCATTTTTATTTTTTGAAAAATGGATAGTCAGATGTTCCTTTAACATACTTTTAAAATGATTATAACCTTTCCTTATTAAACTATCCAGGTATATAGGCAAAAAATCAACTGACACAATGGCTAACATTATACTCATATTCATATAGTACAGTTCAGTACAGTTGCTCAGTTGTGTCCAACTCTTTGTGACCCCATGAACAGCAGCATGCCAGGCCTCCCTATCCATCACCAACTCCCAGAACCTACCAAAACTCATGTCTATTGAATCAGTGATGCCATCCCACCATCTCATCCTGTCATCCCCTTATTCTCCTGCCCTCAATCTTTCCCAGCATCAGGGTCTTTTCAAATGAGTCAGCACTTCGCATGAGGTGGCCAAAGTATTGGAGTTTCAGCTTCAACATCAGTCCTTCCAATGAACACCCAGGACTGATCTCCTTTAGGATGGACTGGTTGGATCTCCTAGCAGTCCAAGGGACTCTCAAGAGTCTTCTCAAACACCACAGTTCAAAAGCATCAATTCTTCAGCGCTCAACTATCTTTATAGTCCAACTCTCACATCCATACGTGACTACTGGAAAAACCATAGCCCCTGACTAGATGGACCTTTGTTGGCACAGTAATGTCTCTGCTTTTTAATATGCTGTCTAGGTTGGTCATAACTTTCCTTTGAAGAAGTAGGTGTCTTTTAATTTCATGGCTGCAGTCACCATCTGCAGTGATTTTGAGCCCCCCAAAATAAATTCAGACACTGTTTCCACTGTTTCCCCATCTATTTTCCATGGTGATAGGACCAGATGCCATGATCTTAGTTTTCTGAATGTTGAGCTTTAAGCCAACTTTTTTACTCTCCTCTTTCACTTTCATCAAGAGGGTCTTTAGTTCTTCTTCACTTTCTGCCACAAGGGTGGTGTCCTCTGCATATCTGAGGTTATTGATATTTTTACCAACAATCTTGATTCCAGCTTGTGCTTCTTCCAACCCAGCGTTTCTCATGATGTACTCTGCATATAGTTAAATAAGCAGGGTGACAAAATACAGCCTTGACATACTCCTTTTCCTTTTTGGAACCAGTCTGTTGTTCCAAGTCCAGTTCTAACTGTTGTTTCCTGACCTGCATACAGATTTCTCAAGAGGCAAGTCAGATGGTCTGGTATTCCCATCTCTTTAAGAATTTTCCACAGTTTGTTGTAATCCAGACAGTCAAAGGCTTTGCTATAGTCAACAAAGTAAAACAGATGTTTTTCTGGAACTCTCTTGCTTTTTTGATGATCCAGCAGATATTGGCAATTGGATCTCTGGCTTCTCTGCCTTTTCTAAAGCCAGCTTGAACATCTGGAAGTTCACGGTTCATATATTACGGAAACCTGGCTTGGAGAATTGTGAGCATTACTTTACTAGTGTGTGAGATGAGTGCAATTGTGCGGTAGTTTGAACATTCTTTGGCATTTCCTTTCTTTGGGATTGGAATGAAAACTGACCTTTTCCAGTCCTGTGGCCATTGCTGGGTTTTCCAAATTTGCTGGCATATTGAATGCAGCCCCTTCACAGGATCATCTTTTAGGATTTGAAATAGCTCAACTGGAATTCCATCATCTCCACTAGCTTTGTTCGTAGTGATGCTTCCTAAGGCCCCCTTGACTTCACATTCCAGGGTGTCTGGCTCCAGGTGAGTGACCACACCATCGTGATCAACTGGGTCATGAAGATCTTTTCTGTATAGTTCTTTCGTGTATTCTTGCCACTTCTTCTTAATATCTTCTGTTTCTGTTAAGTCCATACCATTTCTGTCCTTTATTGAGCCCATCTTCATATGAAGTATTCCCTTGGTATCTCTAATTTTCTTAAGAGATCTCTGTCTTTCCCATTCTGTTGTTTTCCTCTATTTCTTTGCACTGATTGCAGAGGAAGGCTTTCTCATCTCTCCTTGCTATTCTTTGGAATTCTGTATTCAGATGCTTATATCTTTCCTTTCCTCCTTTGCTTTTTGCTTCTTTTCTTTTTACAGCTATTTGTAAGACCTCCTCAGACAGCCATTTTGCTTTTTTGCATTTTTTTTTTCTTGGGGATGGTCTTAATCGCTGTCTCCTGTACAGTGTCATGAACCTCCATCTATAGTTCATCAGTCACTCTGTCTTTCAGATCTATTCCCTTAAATCTATTTCTCACTTCCACTGTATAATCATAAGAGATTTGATTTAGGTCATACATGAATGGTTTGGTGGTTTTCCCCACTGTCTTCAATTTAAGTCTGAATTTGCCAATAAGGAGTTCATGATCTGAGCCTTAGTCCACTCCTGGTCTTGTTTTTGCTGACTGTATAGAGCTTCTTCATCTTTGGCTGCAAAGAATATAACTAATCAGATTTTGGTGTTGACCATCTGGTGATGTCCACATGTAGAGTCTTCTCTTTTGTTGTTGGAGGAGGGTGTTTGCTATGACCAGTGTGTTCTCTTGGCAGAACTCTATTAGCCTTTGCCCTGCTTCATTCTGTACTCCATGGCCAAATTTGCCTGTAACTCCAGGTGTTTCTTGACTTCCTCCTTTTGCATTCCAGTCCCCTATAATGAAAATTACATCTTTTTTGAGTGTTAGTTCTAAAAGATCTTGTAGGTCTTCATAGAACCATTCAACTTCAGCTTCTTCAGCATTCTTTTCAGGGCATAGACTTGGATTACCGTGATAGTGAATGTTTTGCCTTGAAAAGAAACAGATCACTCTGTCCTTTTTGAGACTGCATCCAAGTACTGCATTTCAGACTCTTTTGTTGACTATGATGGCTACTCTATTTCTTCTAAGGGATTCCTGCCCACAATAGTAGATATAATGGTCATCTGAGTTAAATTCACCCATTCCTGTCCATTTTAGTTTGTTGATTCCTAGAATGTCGACGTATTATTATTGTATTCAATAGTATTAATGGTATTCCATAGTATTAGTATTGTATTCAAATACTAATAGCTTTTCCACTCAGATCAAGCATAAGAAAAGGATGACCACTTTATGGCTGTTATTCAACATTATACTAGAAGTTCTAGCCAGAACAATTAGACAAGAAAAAGAAACAAAAAGACATCCATATTTGAAATAGTAAAGCTATCTCTGTTTGCAGATGACATGATCCTATATTGAGAAAAATCACAAAGAATCCACAAGAAACCTACTAGAGCTAATAAACAAATTCAGCAAAGTTGCATGATATAAGATCAATACCTAAAAGCAGTTGTTTCTAGCAATGAACAAAAGAAAAGGAAATTAAGAAAGCAATTCTAGTTACAATGGCATCATAGTGAATACAATTCTTAGTGATAAATTTACCTAAGAAGAAAGACTTGAACACTTGAAAACTATAAAACATTCCTAAAAAATTAAATAAGGCATAAATTATTGAAAGACATTCCGTATTGTGGATTGGGAGACTTAATATTGTTACGATGTCAACACCTCCAGCAGTCTACAGAGTCAATCGAATTCCTATCAAAATCCCAATGGCATTTTTTTTTGCACCGTAGGAAAACCCATCTTAAATTCTAATGAAATCTCAAGGATAAAACAATCTTGGAAAAGCAGACAATTGGAATACCTTTTCATGTTGGAGGACTTATAGTTCCTGATTTCAAAGATAATGAGAAATCTACAGTAATCAAAATAATGTAATGGCATAAATATAAATATATAGACCAGTGAAATAGGTTAGTGGGCCCACACATAAACCCTTATATGCTGGTCAGCTGATTTAAACAAGGGTGCTTAGAATGTTTAATGACTAAAGGACAGTCTTTTGAATAAGTAATGTCGAGGAAACTTATTCACATGCAAAGATTGAAATTGAACACTTACCTTTCACCATATATAAAAATTAACTAGTGGTAGATCGAAGACCTAAACTTAAGAGCCAAAGCCATATGAAAAACATAAGATAAAAGCTTAATTACTTTAGATTTGGTAAGGTTTTCCTTGATATGACACAAAAGTCATAGAGGAAAAAAAAGGAAAAATATAAATCTGAGTTCTACAAAATTCAAAATTTTGGCATCAAAATAGACTATTAAGAGAGTGAAAAGACAACGTACAAAATAGGAGAAAATGATATAAATCAATATCTCATAGGGGATTATTATCTAGAATATATAAAGAACTGCAGCTCAGCAACAAAAACCAAAGAATTTAATTTAAAAAAGGACAAAGGATTTGAATAGGCCTTTTTGAAAGAAAATATACATATAGCCAATAAACACTTGAAAAGATACTCACTATCATTGCTTATTAGGGAAAACAAACCAAAGCCACAATGAGATACTACTTTATACTCATTTAGATGCCCCGTCTCAAAATATGTAAAATAACAAGTTTGGCAAGGCCACAGAAAAATTGGTTCAGTTATGCATTGCTGGTGGGTCTGTAAAATGGTACAGTCATTGTGGAAAATAGTTTGATGCTTCCTAAAGTGTTAAACACAGAAATACTATATAATCTAGTAATTTCTCCCCTTAGGTAAATACTCCTAAAATTAAAAGCCATAACTTAAGCAGATATATGTATACCAGTGTTCATGTAACAATAGTCACAATACTCAAAAGGCAGAAAAAAATTTAAGTGTCCATCAGAAGATGAGTATATAAGAAGAATGTGATTTATGCACACAATTGAATATTATCAATCCATAAAAATGAACAAAATGCTAATATACATTATAATATGTTTCCCAGGGACAGAGGAGCCATGTGGACTCTACAGTCCATGGGGTCACAAAGTGTTGAACACAACTTAGTGACTGAGCATGCACAACACTGTTAAACTTTGAAAACATTATGCTAAGCAGAATAAGTCAGACATGAAAAAAATGTATTGCATAATTGCATTTATATGAGATAGCTAGAATAGGCAAATCCATACACATACACAGGGCTTCCCAGGTGGTGCTACTGGTTAAAAACCCATCTGCCAGTGCAGGAGACACCAGAGATGTGGGTTCAGTCCCTGGGTTGGGAAGATCTCCTGGAGGAGGACATGGCAACACACTCCAGTATTCTTGCCTGGAAAATCCTATGCACAGAGGAGCCTGGCGAGCTACAGTCCAGGAGGCTACAAAGAGTCGGACATGACTGAGCACACACATGATATACACATGGAAAGTAAAATAGTCATTAATAGGGGCTATGGGAGGGGAATGAAAAGTTGTTTAATGGGTACAGAGTTTCTGTTTAGGATAATTAAAAAGTTTTAGAAATGAATAGCAGAATGGTTACACAACATTCTAAATGTACTTAATGCCTCTAAAACATACTCTAAAAATGGCAAATTTTATTATTTATATTTTACCACATAAGAAAGTCAATTGACCATACTAAGTTCTCTCTCCTAGTCCATTTATCCTTTTGTCTATTCTTATGCCATGTTGTTTTGATTACTGTAGCTTTAGTCTTGAAATCAGGAAAACTTCAATATTTATCCACATAATTTACCAACATATTTACCACTTCTTGTGTTTTTTTCCTACCTTCACATGATTCAATATACTCTCTTTATTATTTCCTTTTAGCCTGATGGATTGCTTTATTATTTTCCATCTGTATCCAGTATTTCTAGGTTTTGTAGGGCTAAATTGCTAACAATGAATTTTCTTAGTTTTTTTTAAAAAAATACTGGAGAATACCTTTATCTTATTTTTGATGAGTAGTTTTTTCTAGATAGAGAATTCTTGGTACCAAATAATATTTTTTCTTTTAGGACTTTAAATATATCATTTACTGTTTTCTGGCATTCATTGTTTCTGTAAGACTTTAGTTGTATTTTCCTTTGGGTGTGTATGAATCATTTTTCTCTTGCTGCTTTCAAGATTTCATCTTTGTCTTTCTCAGGTTTAATTGTGCTGTGTTGAGGTCTGAATCACTTTGTGTGTATCCTACTTGGATTCACTATGCTTTTTGGAACTGGAGATAAGTGTTTTATATGGGATTTGAAAAGTTTGAGCCAATATTTCTTCAAATCTTTTTTCTCCTTTCTGTGTCTTTTCTCTCTCTTGTGGTTCATTCCTATTGCACATATATTGGCCCATGGTATATCTGACATTTTCTCTGAGGCCTCTGAGGCTCTTTTCACTTTCGTTCATTTTTTTCTTTGTTATTTGGATTGGATAAGTCATATTGGTGTATCTTTAAGTTCTGTTTGTTGCTTTTATATCAAGTTTACTGATTCTTGTGTTAATATTTTTTTGCATTGCTGGGTATTAGTTGTAGCATGTAGGATCTTCAGTCTCTTTTGCAGCACGTGGGATCATTAGTTGTGACATGCAGACTCTCAGTGGTGGCATGTGGGATTTAGGTCCCTGACCGAGACTCAAACCTGGGCCCCCTGCATTGGAAGCATGGAGTCTTACCCACTGGAGGACCATGGAAGTTTTGTTTCTTCTTTCTCTTCTGATTTTTTTCTTCTCTCATTTCAAATCTGTCATTGAGCCCTCTTTAGAGAACTTTCCATTTCAGTTATAGTTCAGTTGTTCAACTCTGGGTTTTGGTGTTTTTATGCATTCTGTTTCTCCATTGAAATTCTCTTTTTATTGAAACATAATTATCATACTTTCCTTTAATTTTTAGAACATATTTATATAGTTTCTCTGGCCCTCAGAGGTAGACATTATTATATTCTTATTATAAATGAGGAAAGGTGCAGAGCATCCAACTAAAATTTGGCTATAATCATACAGTTCCCAAAGTCCCAAAGCTGGGATGTAGTCCACAACTGATGGATGTAGTCACAATATTATACTTTCCTTCCTTGAAAGAGAGTCTGTATACAAATAACATTCTTTACTATTTTGACTAATGAGTGTATGGCCATTTTCTTAGAATCTTACTTTCAGCACATAAAAGTGGGTTGAAGTCATCTCATGCCCAGGATTTCCAAAGAATTATTCTTAGAGTGGTATTGAACTATCTAAACCTCAGGTCTTTGAAAATTCTCATTTAAATGTCAAACAAGCACTATTCATTTATACTGTGAAGTCAGACAAGATTGTTGTTAGAGATGGTCATAGAAAATCGTCAAATTTAAATATTTGAAAATGCCTAGGTGTGTATATATGTGTGTGACTGTGTATATTGCCAAGGAGATTTTCATGCAATGCAAATCATTTTCTCCATCCTTTGACATGGGACTGAAATATCTCTGTTTCAATCATCCCACAAAACACTAAGATAGTGTTTTGCTATCTTAGAAAATAGTCTGAAGGTCAATTCTGATTGCTCTAACTCTGAAATCTTTTGTGTTCCTGAGAGCATGCAGAGTTTTAGATGTAATCACTAATATTCTCTAAAAAAACATTATGTTGCCATGGATTACAAGACTCTCTGAGAGTACTGTAGATGAGACAATTTATGAGTCTTTGAAGTTCCACCAAGAAAAATTGGATTTAGAGCCCTAAATTAAATTCACTGAAAGTTCAGATGTGCTGTCACTATTAAACCAACCAAAGTGACTGTATTAAAAAATGGCAGGTCTTTGAATTAAAAAATATAAGGTGCTATTTGGAAATATTTCTCTTTTTGTATGTCATTTTCAGATTGCTAATACTCTTGTCTTATACCTAAATAGGCATACAGACAGTTGGAATTTTAACATAACAATGTGAAAAGTGATAGTGAAAGTCAATCAGTTGTGTTCAACTCTCTGCAACCCCACGGACTTTACAGTCCATGGAATTCTCCAGGCCAGAATATTGGAGTGAGTAGATATTCCCTTCTCCAGGGGATCTTCCCAACCCAGGAATCAAACAGGGGTCTCCTGCACTGCAGGCAGATTCTTTACCAACTGAGCTACCAGAGAAGCCCAAGATAATAATGAACCCTTCCCCCCTAAAAAGATAAAAGAAGAAGAATGAGAATGTATCTATGTTGAATATTTTTCCTCAAAAATATGACATCAATATTATCTACTATAGGTCTGGAGACATTGTCTTTAGGGAGCCTATGTATAAGATATGGAATTTTACACATTTCAAATTCAGTGGTCTTGATATACTTTCTTAAAATGTTATTATTCGCCTATAGCATGGCTTTAAAGTGGAGTGTATGAGGACCAATGAATTAGTAATAGCTCTTTGAGAGTCTTTGCCTGGTGTGTAGGATGACTTAACATTGCTACTCTATACTTCTAACTGTACTCTGTCCCCCAAGATTTGGTATGGTCTGTGTTAGGAGGTTCCCGTGTTCCATGATTTTCAGTTGGCTTTCAGCTACAAGTAGGAACCTTCCAGTCATCTGGAAGAGGACTGGGAGAAATAGAAGTCAGAATATTTAATCCCTAGCCCCCTGACTCAGTGTAGGAGTGGCCTTGAGTTGGCGCTACCCTTCAGTGAGTGGTCAAATGATGCTCTTCTCACATTCCTCTGTGTCCCTGAGAGCTGTGCCCCTTTGAGCTAGGTTTAAGTGTAGGAAGAGCTGACATAGCAGGCTTGAATGCTTATCTTCAGAAAGATTTGCTTACAGAGTTGGCATTTGGCGGCCATCTGTGAACTTGGATTTTTTTTTTTTTTTTAACATTTTCCACCATCCTCAGAATTGTCACGTGGCTCACTGTCCCTTAATTTTGCATAAATGATATGGTTTTTGCTTAACACCTGCTTTCCTTCTGGGAGTCTGAAATTATGGTATGTGGGAGATAGAGGCTGCCTATCATGAACAGTTTCCTGTATGAGCCCTGGGTGCTGAGTTTCTAATTAGCTTCCCTGGTTGGCAACATTTCATGTGTGTGTTCATGTTTTGCTGGGGGAATTAAACACATCCTGTGTGACAGGAGGCTTGTGCTTGGCTTCCCCCAGACTTCCCCCATGTGCCTTTACCCTATGTTGACTGTATCCTTCCTCTGTAATGAATCTTACCCAAGGGTAGGACTTATGATGAGTGAATGAGTTTCTAGTGAATCACTGAACCTGGGGTTGGTCTTGGCCCATGACATAAAGAGTGAAAGCTTTGATATTACTTCCCAGAGCACTGCTCCATGCCTTTAATTTCTTTACCCTCTGCCCACCCTTTTGAAAATAGTTTTAGATCTTTATTAAATTATGTGAGTGCACTCTTGCCTTCTGAAACATTAACTATCACCTAGTGACTGTAGATATTTCATATAAAATATTGATAATTATTTGATTCATGATTTAGCTTTTTTTCCAAGAGAAAAAGTGATGGCTTTAAAAATAAGGTAACAGTAGCCTGTGCCTTTGTCATCTTCTTTAATGAGAAAATCTGACTAGATTATTCTTCCCTAATGGATGAAGGGTTATGTATCTTAAAACAGAAAAGGATAAATAAACTGGTGATTGATTGCCCTTGAAATATAGCTAGATACTGTTTTTCTCCTTCACCTTTATATATTTTGGAGAAAAATGTAGACTTATTCTTCAAAATAGACTAAGAAAAAATACACAGTGATAAAAAAGGTGTTCATAAAATATATTTATATACTATAAAGATATCACTAAAATCATGAGATGAATGCTGTTCCATTCCTAATGGAAGCAGTCATATAATCTCTAACAATCACAGCATTTTTAAATTGAAGAATAGTTGTTACAATGTTGTGTTAGTTTCAGGTGTACAACAAAATGATTCAGTATATATATGTGTGGGTGTTTATGATTTTTCCCATTATAGACTATTACAAGATATTGAATATAGTTCCCTGTGCTAAGCAATAGGTCCTTGCTATCTGTTTTATATATGGTAGTATGTATCTTTTAATCCCAAACTCATAATTTATCCCTTAACGCCCCACTGCTCCCTGCTTTCCCCTTTGGTAACCATAAGTTGTTTTCTATGTTACAATCCCAGCATTTTTAACAGGTATTAAAAGCAGTCATGGCACCTCTAACAGGTACTTTTTGTGTTCATGTAGTACATTTAAATTGTTTCTTGCTAATGCTTAGACTAACATCCTTAGCATCCATAGCTATTTGTATCGCTAACTTTTATTCTTTCACACTGTGCTCTGTGGGGCTAGATGAGACATTGCGCTTAATGGAATGGAAAGCTTTCTCTTATAAATTTAAAAACTGTATGGCTTAAATTTCAAATTTCAACGTAATTTATGTCAACTTTTAAATTAAGTAGAAAATAAATATGCATCTTTGGATGATTTCTCAAAAAAATTCAAAGAAAGAAGAGTAAGACAAATACTATATGTTTCCATTTATATGTGGAATCTTAAAAAATGAACAAATAAAGCCGATACAGACTAACAGATACAGAATAAAGTAGTGGTTGCCAAAGGAGTAGGGTGGGGGTAAGGGTGAGGGAATGGGTAAAATAGATGAAGCGGACTAACAAGTTCAAACTTCTTATTACAAAATAAGTCATGGGGATGTAATGTACAACACAGGGGGTATAGTTAATAATACTGTAATAGCTCTATATGGTACATAATCTAAACAAGCATCAAATCACTATGTTATACATCTGAAATGAATACGTCAATGATACTTCAATAAAAGTTAAGTGCTTAATGTAAACTTTTGTGGTTTCTTCCCCCAACCATATTCATGTCAGCTGTGTTGACCTACAAATGTGTTTTATATTTATAGATAAAAAGCTTTGTTTTAGAGAACACATGATGTATGCCCTTTGTTTATTAATGTCTTGGTAAACCACATGTCTTCTTGATAAAGTCATCCTGAATCAGAAAGTCCTCTTTGCTGGGTATCTTACTTCAGTTTGCTTGTGTTGTTATTGATTGCCTTTGCTAATACATGCTCTCTTTATTGTAATTTAGCTCCATCCCAGCAACCTCCACCCAGAGGACAAGTTCAAAGTTCTTCTGCTATCAATCTTTCCTGGAGTCCACCTGATGCTCCAAATGCCCACCAGCTTACTTACAGTTTATTCAAGGATGGTTTTGAAATCTACACAGTTGACGATCAATACCCATACAGTGAGTTTCAAGGTTTGGTGTTGGAAAGATAAAATAATTGATATATTAGTTAAGTTCCTTGACATTGAGGAGAAATGCTGTTGTTTATCAGGGAATGTTTCAAGCAGAGAGAGACTCATAGATCTCACTAGTAGTCAAAGAAAGCCAGTGAAAATGAGATGCTTATTATTTGATAAGTCATGAAAGCTTATCAAAGCTTCAAAGATGAAAAAAAATACTCTTTACAGCATTGATGAGGATATGGAGAAGCTAGAACTTACATAAACTGCTGGGCTATCTGTGTGAGTTCGCTGGTATGACTTTTCATGTGGGACAACTTGTTAAAATATATAAGAATCCTTACTCTTTTGTAAACCATTTGACTCAGCAAACCTAATTTAGAAAATTAGTTTCAAATGAAATCATAAGTGGATAGCAAATCACAAAATACTTCTAAAGCTCCACTATTTGTAGTAGCAAAATATTGGAAAAAGTCAGACACTCAGAAAGCTTTCAATAAATTATGGTACGTGGCATGATAGAATTTGATACATTACTAAGTAAACTGTAGAATGTGGTTACCTATAAAAATGCTGTCTTAGTTTCCTTATCCGTGAATAGAAAATGTCCATGACATACTGTTTAAGGTATTGGGTTAAGATCTTATAGAAAATACTAAATGAACCTTTTAGCCAACCCAATAGGTTAATTCAGTAGTAAAATCAAACGTCAATTATACCCTTCAATCTAGAGGCAGAGGCATGTTTTCCAGAGTAACATATTGTGATCTATGGATAACCAAAAGATATGAAAAACAACCTATCAATTATATACATTTAATTAAAAACATAAAATACAACAGACTGATATGTAGTTTTCTCTGTGTATAAGGATTATACGAAATTTATCAAATATTTCTGTTATAAGCATTTCAGATTTTAAATTCTCAGGTTGAAAACTGAACTCCTCTAAAACAGAAAAGAGAGTGTTAACATGAAAGCAAATAGCTTAAATTTATGCACACATTGCCATTTCACAGAGGTGGAACCCAGCAACATGAAATGAAATATGGAAGGGAAGGATATGAACAAACCATGAAGATTATCTTTGCACCTGTAACTTGTATGAATTTTAAAGGATCTTGTAGAAATCAAACTATAGAGACCCATTATCTTTAAAAAATTAGACTCAGATATATTAGATACAGGTATTTCCCAAAAAGCAGAATGAAGATTTGGAAATTTTTACATTCTTCTAACTCTGTCTTCTCTGATGTTTGCTTCCATTATGTTTAGCTATAAGCTATTTTTGGAAACTAGTTCTAAGTATAATACTGAAGCATTTATTCCAATTCAGGTTTCTATTTCATTCTCTTTATATAAGACCCAATTTTCCAAATTCTTGTTTAACATGCATAATTAGTTAGAAAAGTATATAGAAACACTGAAGTTCTATAATCTTCCTCAAAATGATTAGTAAGATACCTTGTTTGACGTATAGATTGACATTACAATTTTGCATAGCATACATTTTTATTTATATATATTGCAGTAGGTTACACTTTGCACCCACCCAGTTCAGTATGACTTTCATTATTGCACCCAGTACTTTGTGTTATCTCTAAGTGTAGCTTCAGTATTCCAAGTCTTCTTTGAAGTTAATGGAAATTCTGAACTTCACGATGCAGATTGCAAACGGAAATGAACATCTGTCTACATCTGCCATGTTGGCAAAGCATCCTAAAAACCTGCTACTAGGATGTTTATTTTCTTCCAAATATCAGCATGATCCAGGTGTCCTGAAACTTAAGCTTTTGTGATAGGAGAAGAGAGGGTTATACTAATATTGAAAGTGATTTAGAAGATGACGGTACCACTGGTTGGATTAATTCTACAGTTGTGAATTAGGGTCACTCTGTTTTCCATATATCCATATTTTATAGAACACTGCATGTGAACACCACACTCTGGCTCTTTTACATGATTGCACTAATATAGAATCTAAATAACAGTTTTTTTTTACATAATGTGTGCTTATTGACTAATCAGACATTTATATAATCCCATTAAACAAGGTATTATTTCTTAAATCCTTATCGTTCATTAAAAAAATGCTGCTCATGGCATTTCTTGACAGTGACTATAATTAATGATGTGAAAATTATCTGCCTGATGGCATTTGAACAGTAAGAACAATTGGTTAATGTTGTCAGAACATTGTATCATTCTAATAATACCTTCATGTTTATTACTCTATTTCCAGTGTGTGGATAGTGCATGTAATATGAAGAGGAAACAGTACTTATATTCAGTCGGATGAACACAAATCTTTGGGTTAAATAAAGGCATTTGGAATTATAGGTGGAGAATCACTGAACTTTTCAAAGAAAATTAATAGTGTCGTCTTCCAAGCAAGTTTGACCATTTGGTTGAGACTATTATAGAATTCCTTGTTAGAATAAAACTTTTTCTAGCTGGCCTGATGCACTCTGGGATTCTCCAGAGTGGTAGTTGCCACCCTAAGATCATAACACACTGATATTTTCATCTTTGGAACTTGGAAATTATTTGTTCTTAATAATACCCACTAATAAAGTTGAAATCATTTTAAAGTTTATAAATAAATTTTTTTAAAGGAAGTTAAGGTATAGTCAGTGATTTCCCTCAGTAACATTTCACTTGTTTTTGCCTCCTCTTTAGTTTTCAAGAGTAGAAGAAAAAGATGTAGGGTAAAGTTAGTACATTGGGAATTGCACATAATCAGCACTTTTAATATTATTTATCCCCCGTGCAGCATCAATCAGGGTTGCCCACTGGTATTTTATGTGCCATAGCAGTGAAGGGAGGGCTTCCCAGGTGGTGCTAGTGGTAAAGAACCCGCCTGCCAATGCAGGACACATAAGAGACATGGAATTGTTCCCTGGGTCGGGAAGATCCCCTGGAGAAGGGCATGGCAACCCGCTCCAGTATTCTTGCCTGGAGAATCCCATGAACAGAGGAGCCTGGTGGGTACAGTCCATGGGGTTGCAAAGAGTCAGACACGACTGAGTGACTGAGCACGCAGGGGTGAAGAGAACAGCCATCATAGGACATAGCATGCTTGTGATTGTACTGAAGTTTTAGGGGGCATTTATTAAATCATTTTTTCCTACTTGAGTTTCAAACTAAAGACAAACTAGACATAAGAATTCCGTCTATAAGATGGAAATAAAAAATAAAAGTCTTCTTCATTACTAAGAGAAGCCAGACTGGAGAGTATAACTTGTGTCTTACAGGAAGACAGATTAGAAAAGAAAAAAAAATCAATGAGTTGATTGAGTATGCTTTGCTTTTTCTCCCCTCCCCAATTCACAATCAATTAAATCTTTCCTCCTTTGGGATACCATGAGTGGGGCGAATAGTCCTTAATTGTTACTCTGGGGAAATGTTTCCACAGGAAAACTAGAGGAAGATTATTTCTGCATGTGACCACTGGTTACATCACTAGGGACATTAGTATAGTTTAGATGGAGAGTTTTAGACAACACTGTATCTTAGTGAACTCTAGGATTTCATTTCTACCTTTAATGTCTTTATCATTTATTATTTCACACTATATCAAGGGATCAATGTGATAAGTGGAAAGAGAATTCAGTCACCCCTGAGATAAATCAATCAACCGACCAAACAAACAAACCCAGAAAATATAAGCAGGGGATAAGGTTAGAAACAGAACCGAAGATGAAAATCAAGGGTTTTTATGATAAGGCTTCTTAATACTACTTCCTAGAAAAAAATAGTTCATATCTATGTGAAGGCTTGTTCATTCAATTATACTTTGTTCTTTGCTTATTGCATACCAGCAATAGTATCAACTACTAGAAATACAAGGCTTGAAGGAATAGTTCACATTATTGAAAAGAGACATAGATCAATAAACCAAAATTACAATGTAGTATATTAAATATTGAATTAGAATTGACTTAAAAGAGTATTAAATCTTTTTAGAATATTTCTAAGTATCTTATAAGTGGAGAATATATAAATATCTTATATAAGTATACTTTAAGTATCTTATAGAATATCTTATAAGATATATAGAATATATCTTATAAGTAGAGGAGGAGTAAAAAGCGACCATGCTTTTAAGGGCAAAGACAGTGATTGAAAACCACTGTAAATTTCTGAAAAGCAGGTGACATGAGCTGAATTATGCAGATACTGCAGTAGAGGAAGAATTAGTCTCATGGAAGAAATTGTATGTGACAAGGCATGAAGGTGGGTGAAAAAATAGGGTTAATTCAGGAAACTCTCAGAGTTCCGTGTAGCTCTAGTGAGTGGT
Organism: Antilocapra americana; assembly: GCA_007570785.1. Taxonomy (NCBI): domain Eukaryota; kingdom Metazoa; phylum Chordata; class Mammalia; order Artiodactyla; family Antilocapridae; genus Antilocapra; species Antilocapra americana. The sequence goes on along the minus strand of ML660213.1, from coordinate 1,978,965 downwards.
GACACACACGGGGGTGGGATCCGTCAAGATCATGACCCAGGGCATCTCTAAAGAGAAATTGCTGATGATTTTGTGCAGTAGTTTGTCTAAACATTTGACTTTGATTTGAGTGTATGTAACTTTTTATTATAAATGTGGTATATAGAATTAAGAAAATTTAAAACAGCAAAAATTAAAGTATCTCAATTCCAGCATTTTAATGCAAAAACTAATTTCATTTTGAAAAATTTCTGGGAGGGAAAATATGTACTCCAGTTTATTTTTCATAACAAGCCTATGCACTATTACATTTCCTTTTTTTTTCTCATGTTGCTCTTTGATCTTCATCACTTTTGCTTAAAATAGCTACATAACATCCTATTAATATAGTATTAGAATAATATAACTCATGAAAAAATTCTGCTTTAAACATTTCCTATTATAATATCAGATGCATCATTTTATAGGCTTCCCAAGGAAATGTTTCCCAGGAATTTGGCTAACAGTTGTGTCTTATAAAAGATTTCTTACTGTATACTTGTGCAAGTTATTAAGTGGTTCCCTCTAGGTTTCAAAGCTTTTCTTCACTGCCTGCTTTGTGATAATAGAGCTGGAACCTATAAACATTTCTCCATAACTCACTGGGATGATGTTGAATTTTATCAGTGGAGGCTGTGGGAAGGCACCCTGAGGAAGCGGGGGGTTTCTTTTCCTGGTGGTGGTGTGCATTACTCTCAGAAGGTGATGTTCAGCCATACACAGCAGCACAATTGGGCAGCTTCCCCTGAGGACCCTAAAAGGCAACTTCCCTACATGCTGGCCTCATAAGAATGAGTTATACAGGGAAAACTCAGGAAGGTAGCAGATGACAATCCCAGTAAATTCTGCTGATGTTCAGGTGGCACCTTCCACTACCACTGTAGATGGTGACTTTCCTGTGAATTCTCCAGTACAGCCCCTTATCATGGGCAGCTTTCCTTGGGACTCTGCCAGTAAGTTTTTTTCCAGTAAGTTCTTTGGTGGAGCAACTCAATTGCTAGAGATCAAGTACCAAAGGATTTTTACCTTCCTGGAACCTCAGCAAATTTCACCATCAAGTGGGCTATGTCTGCATCCTCTTTAACAAAGTCTGGTCTCATCCCAGGTCTCAGCTCTCTGAGTTCTGTTCCATCCCTGGTTGCTCTGCCTCAGTCTTGGGAGTAGTGACTTTTCCATCTCTTCACTTCTGCATTCATTAGAGATTTCTGGTCTTCTCAGTAGGTAACACCCTTGTGTACTCAATCATACTTTATATTCAACTTTCCTTTTTTAGGTTACTCTGTGGCTTCTGTGACCCGATTGAACTCTAGTCTAAACATATATTATTTCTTCATGAAGAATTGGCAATGACATATGGAACAGAATATCAACAATACCCTTCACTCAGATGTTCAATGTCTTAGTATATTCAGGCTGCTGTAACAAAATACCACTGGCAGTTCAGTTCAGTTCAGTAGCTAAGTCATGACGAACTCTTTGCAACCCCGTGGACTGCAGCACACCAGGCTTCCCTGTCCATCACCAATTCCTGGAATTTACTCAAACTCATGTCAAGTCAGTGACGCCATCCAACCAACTCATCCTCTGTCATCCCCTTCTTCTCATGCCTTCAATCTTTGCCAGCATCGAGGTCTTTTCAGATGAGTCAGTTCTTCGCCTCATGTGGCCAAAGTATTGGAGTTTCAACTTCCAGCATCAGTCCATCCAATGAATATTCAGGACTGATCTCCTTTAGGATGGACTGGATGGCTCTCCTTGCAGTCCAAGGGACTCTCAAGAGTCTTCTCCAACACCACAATTCAAAAATATCAATTCTTCGGCACTCAGCTTTCTTTATAGTCCAACTCTCACATCTGTACATGACTATGGGAAAAACCATAGCCTTAACTAGACAGACCTTTGTTGGCAAAGTAATGTCTCTGCTTTTTAATATGCTCTCTAGGTTGATCATAACTTCCCTTCCAGGGAGTAAGTGTCTTTTAATCATTACTGCAATCACCATCTGCAGTGATTTTTGAGCCCAGAAGAATAAAGTCAACCACTGTCTCCAGTGTTTCCCCATATATTTGCCATGAAGTGATGGGACCAGATGCCATGATCTTAGTTTTCGGAATGTTGAGTTTTAAGCCAACTTTTTCATTCTCTTGTTTCACTTTCATCAAGAGGCTCATTAGTTCTTCACTTTCTGCCACAAGGGTGGTATCATCTGCATATCTGAGGTTATTAATTTCCCACCAAACTTGATTCCAGCCTGTGCTTCATCCTGTCCAGCATTTCTCATGTTATACTCTGCATATAAGTTAAATAAGCAGGGTGACAATATACAGCCTTGACGTACTCCTTTCCCAATTTGGAACCAGTCTATTGTTCCACGTCCAGTTCTAACTCTTGCTTCTTGACCTGCATCCAGATTTCTCAGGAGGCAGGTCAGATGGTCTGATATTCCCATCTTTTGAAGAATTTTCCACTTTATTGTGATCCACACAGACAAAGTCTTTGGAATAATAGATAAAGCAGAAATAGATGTTTTTCTGGAACTCTCTTGCTTTCTTGATGATCCAGTGAATGTTGACAATTTGATCTTTTGTTCCTCTGCCTTTTCTAAATCCAGCTTGAACATCTAGAAGTTCACAGTTCATGTACTGTTGAAGCCTGACTTGGATAATTTTGAGCATTACTTTGCTAGCATGTGAGATGAGTGTAATTGTGTGGTGGTTTGAGCACTCTTGGGCATTGCCTTTCTTTGAGATTGGACTGAAAACTGACCTTTTCCAATTCTGTGGCCACTGCTGAGTTTTTCCAAATTTTCTGGCATATTGAGTGCAGACATTCACAGCATCATCTTTTATATTTGAAATAGCTCAACTGGAATTCCATCACCTCCTCTAGCTTTGTAGTGATGCTTCCTAAAGCCCACTTGACTTCGCATTCCGGGATGTCTGTCTCTAGGTGAGTGATCACACCATCATGATTATCTGGTTTGTAAAGTTCTTTTTTGTGTAGTTCTTCTGTGTATTCTTGCCACCTCTTCTTGATATCTTCTCTTTCCATTGGGTTCACACCATTTCTGTCCTTTATTGTGCCCATCTTTGCATGAAAAGTTCTCTTGCTATCTCTAATTTTTCTGAAGTGATCTCTAGTATTTCTCATTCTATTGTTTTCCTCTATTTCTTTGCATTGATCACTGAAGAAGGCTTTCTTATCTCTCCTTCCTATTTGGATCTCTGCATTCAAATGAGTATATCTTTCTTTTTCTCCTTTTCCTTTCACTTCCCCTATTTTCATCACTGTTTGTAAGTCCTCCTCAGACAACCACTTTTCCTTTTGCATTTCTTTTCTTGGGGATGGTCTGGATCTCTGCCTCCTGTACAATGTCATTAACTTCTGTCCATAGTTGTTCAGACACTCTGTCTATCAGACCTAATCCCTTGAATCTATCACTTCCACTGTATAGTCATAAGGGATTTGATTTAGGTCATACCTGAATGGTCTAGTGGTTTTCCCTACTTTCTTCAATTTAAGTCTGAAAATTACAATAAGGAGGTCATGATCTGAGCCATAGTCAGCTCCCGGTCTTGTTTTTTTCTGACTGTATAGAGTTTCTACATCTCTGGCTGCAGAGAATATAATCAATTTGATTTCAGTACTGACCATCTGGTGATGTCCATGTGTAGAGTCTTCTCTTGTGTTGTTGGAAGAGGGTGTTTGCTGTGACCAGTGCATTCTCTAGGCAAAACTTTGTTTACCTTTGCCCTGCTTCATTCTATACTCCAAGGCCAAATTTGCCTATTACTCCAGGTATTTCTTGACTTCATCCTTTTGCATTCCAATCCCCTATAATGAAAAGGACATATTTTGGGGGTGTTAGTTCTAGAAGGTCTTGTAGGTCTTCACAGAACCGTTCAAATTCAGCATTACTAGTCAGGGCATAGACTTGAATTACTGTGATATTGAATGGTTTGCCATGGAAATGAACAGAGATCACTCTGTCATTTTTGAGATTGCACCCAAGTACTGTATTTCGGACTCTTTTGTTGACTATGATGGCTACTCCATTTCTTCTAAGGGATTCTTGCCCACGGTAGTAGATATAATGGTCATCTGATTTAAATTCACCCATTCCAGTCCATTTTAGTTCGCTGATTCCTAAAATTTCGATGCTCACTCTTGCCATCTCCTGTTTGACCACTCCAATTTGCCTTGATTCATGTAACTAACATTCAAGGTTCCTTTGCAATATTGCTCTTTATAGCATCGGTCCTTGCTTCTGTCACCAGTCACATCCACAACTGGGTATTGTTTTTGCTTTGGTTCCATCTCTTCATTCTTTCTGGAGTTACTTCTCCACTGATCTCCAGTAGCATACTGGGCACCTACCAACCTGTGGAGTTTATCTTTCAGTGTCCTATCTTTTTGCCTTTTCATACTGTTCATGGCTTTCTCTTGGCAAGAATACTGAAGTGGTTTGCCATTCCCTTCTCCAGTGGACCATGTTTGTCAGAACTCTCCACCATGACCTGTCCATCTTGGGTGGCATCTACTACATGCCATAGCTTGTAGTTTCATTGAGTTAGACAAATCTATGGTCCATGTAATTAGATAGGTTAGTTTCCTGTGATTGTGGTTTTCAGTCTGTCTGCTCTCTGATAGAGAAGGATAAGAGGCTTATGGAAGCTTCCTGATGGGAGAGATTGAAACTGGGTCTTGTTTTGATGGGCGGAGCCATGCTCAGTAAATCTTTAATCCAATTTTCCATGACAGGCAGAGTGGCTTCTAAACCACATAAATTAATTTCCCAGTGTTCTGGAGGCTGGAAGTTCAAGGTCAGGGTGTCAGCATGGTCGGGTTCTAATGAGGGCTCTCTTTGGGTTTGCAGTCTGCCAGCTCCTCCCTGTGTCTTGACATAGTGAAAGGAACAATGAATTTTTCCAGATTTTTATTTCATAATTAATCCCATTTGTGGACTCCACCCTTATGACCTCATCACTTTTCAAAGGCCCTTCACCTTAGGCATTCTGTTCCTACTATCTGAACTTGGGGAATATACAATAGTCAGTCTGTAGAAGTCATTCTTGTTCAGTCTTAATTATTCCTTTTCCCAACCATCATGATAGTGCTGAGGGGAAGGACATCTTCCCTCTGGTCCTTTGCATTTGCAGAAACATCAGAGGATGCTGGCTCATTTAAGTGGTGATGCTCATGTAACTCTAGTGACATCCGATGCATGAAGCTAAGGAGCATGCCTTCATCCTTATCTTGCTTGGGTCCTCATGAGTACCTTGCTTTCTTATCCTCCTGTGGTCTCTAGCTATTGCTGAGAGCTCAGTGGGATTGGTTTCCCACATTCTCCATCCAACCTTTGATCCACCCAAGTCTGGAGGGTCACCGTGTCCCAGTCATGGAAGGTCAAATTGCACACTTACTGGATCTCAACCCAACATCCTCATCACTCAGGAAACAAAGCAAAATGACACTTTACACAGTGAACTATTTTTCTTTTAGCACTTAAATAGTGCTACGTCCTCCCTCTAATATAGGCGACCTCTGCATGATGAACCTTTCCTCCCCTTCCCCTACACATGAGCAGGAGGGATTAGACATTTGTACGCCTCACAATCCTGCTATACACTCTGTGTCCCTTAGGGAATGGAAAGTTTCAGGCATGTACCTGGTCGTGTCCACTCCCCATCATTTTTTTTCTTTTATTAATACCTCATTTTTCCACCTCCTTCTCTCTTCAAATCTTTCACGTATGAATTCTCCATTGCTGATAAAAATAAAAAGAGTCTCTACAACATAGCAGATAAAAGCAACAATGCTGCTGCTGCTGCTAAGTCACTTTAGTTATGTCAAACTCTGTTCCACCCCATAGATGGTAGCCCACCAGGCTCCCCCCATCCCTGGGATTCTCCAGGCAACAATACTGGAGTGGGTTGCCATTTCCTTCTTCAATGCATGCATGCATGGAAAGTAGCTTCAGTCATGTCCAACTCTGTGCCCTGTAGACGGCAGCCCACCAGGCTCCTCTGTCCACGGGATTCTCTAGGCAAGAATACTGGAGTGGGTTGCCATTTTCTTCTCCAAAAGCAACAATAATCATCTATATTTCAGTTTCCATGGGTTATAAATTCAGGAAAGGCCCTACTCAAGATGGTGGGTAGTGACAGACATGGCCTGTGGCAGTAGTTTGCTAGTTCTTGATCTAGTGTATCAAACCGTATATCTATCTAATGAACAGTATAGTATATCTAGTATAACGAACAGTCTGATTAAGTATAAGAAACTTGCGTGCATACATGCTTAGTTGTGTTCAACTCTTTGTGACCCCATCCACTGTAGCCCACTGCCTCCTCTGTTCATGGGATTTCCCAGGAAAGAGTACTAGAGTGGGCTTCTATTTCCTACTCCAATAAGAAATATAGTTATTTCTGTTTCAGAGAACTGCAAGGATGCTATAAAAAGTATACTGTATCATGTAAAGAACAAAACAAGTTTAAGCTTCTAAGAATGAATCATTACAAAAGGCACTTTTCTTACATTATACTACACAATAAAAATAACTTGTGTTTGTTTTATCTCAGTTTTTAAAAATATGAACCATATTCTTATTCAAAAGAGTAGATTGTTGTGGTTATGTATTGATAATTATGTTATGTAACAGAAAAACAATTAGAAATGATTCCCTACCAGTTTGTGGAATATAAATCTTCTTTTTCTTCTTTTGTTCTTTTAATTTCAGACATTCAGTACTTCTTAGATACTGCCCTGGAGCCATATACCTCGTATTCCTATTACATCTTGACCAGCAGCGTGCATGGTTCAACACGAAGCGCAGCCGTCACCTACAGGACAAAACCAGGGGCTCCAGTGGGAAGTTTGAATTTAAGTTATATCAGTCCTATTAGCTCAGACTCTGTGACACTTACCTGGGCTTCACCTTCAAATCGTTCTGGCCCTATTGAGAAGTATATTTTGTCCTGTGTTCCTCTATATGGTGTCCAGCCCTGTTCTCCCTATGAAGGCCCTGAAACCACCACTACCATCTGGAATCTGCTTCCATTCACCAAGTACCGTTTTGCTGTGCAGGCATGCACTAGTGGGGGCTGTTTACACAGCACCCCTTTGACAGTGATCACAGCCCAGGCAGCTCCAAGAAGGCTGGGTCCACCCAAGGTGCAGAAGATTAGTTCCACAGAGCTTCACGTACAATGGGCTCCACCAATGGAACCAAATGGTAGGAATTCAAGGCCAAGATTTCCTGTTTTGGGGTAGAAGGAGATGAATCTGGATATTTGGAATTTTTAGTAAGATTCTGGCAACTGTTTCTCTTTTCATAACTGCAGGATGTTGTAATTGGGAAACAGTTTCTGAAGATGTAAAATACTATTTGTCCTGGTTAGTGAAATAAGTATATTTCTTTAATCTAATAACAAATTCCACTCATTTAAATTGCCCCCTAAAAGGCTAATATTATCTTTGCTCTTAATGACATCTGCCATAACACAAATGATGTTTCTAATTTGAAACTCACTTAGGAAATGCATTATATTTGACTGTGTCACAAGTTAGGGCACCCATAAGTAGTAAATTTTCTTTTAAGCAAGAAAAAGATATGAAATAATACAAAAAATATGTATGTAGGCTAGCCAACTCCATTAAGTTAATTTTTGTGCTCATATAATTGAACCCTGATTGTACAGGCTAGCATACATTCATAGATTTTTAATAATTTAATATCATGTACATATTATGGCAAAAGTTTTTTTCTTGGAGTTTTTAAGATACTTGATTAAAGTAGATATAAATAAACTGTTATATCTTAATATTTGTGTAAATAAGGCTTATATTAAGCAGATAATAAAATTTAAATCCCCAAATTTGGAAATATGCACATTGATCAAATTTCCAAAAACAAATAGCCATTCTTAGTAGAAATTATAATCAATCATCCTGAAAAATACTGTATTTACCTATCATAAGTTATCATTATTTTGTGCACTTTCCACTTGTTTTTCACTTTCCATGAATATGCTCTTTAGTAATATTTCATACTTTCACATAGCCATGAGTTTTTATTTTTTAAGAAGTCCCTGTCATCTATGTTACCAAGGAAATGGACAGGCAATTGAGTCAGAACAAAGCAAGCAAAGACTCTTCAAATAATCTAACCTCACACCATCAATAAAATAGATCATTTGTCTAATACGTCATCTTTGTTCACTGTCTCACTTTTATAGGCATAATTATAAGATATGAACTGTATATGAAAAGACTGAGGTCTAACGGAGAAACAAGGTCAGCAGAAAGTCAAGTTTTTCAGAGCAGTGGCTGGCTCAGTCCTCACCCACTTGCAGAATCAGCCAATGAAAATGCGCTAGAACCTCCAGCAACAGCCACAGTCATCACTGGCTTGGAACCATACACCAAGTACAAGTTTAGAGTCTTGGCTGTGAACATGGCTGGGAGTGTGTCTTCTGCCTGGACCACAGGGAGAACGGGAGAATCAGGTGAAGATCAGTGCTTTGGACTCTACTTTGAGAACACCTGAATTAAAATATGTCCTCAAATTAAAGTCATCAGTACTAACTACATTGGAAAAGCAAGAGTTTTTAATAAACTTGCATAAGCCACGGAAATATTGAATACATGGATTCGTTACATATATAATTCTAAGTCATGAAGTTCTTGCAGCAAGTTTTAGGGAAAATTTAATGTTTTAGCTATTACCTCAAGGGAGAAAAATGACCAAACTATAGTCATATTCTTTTGGGAACATTTATCAAAAATAGCAGTTGGTTTCCAGTCCTGAAGTGGGTTGGCCATATGTCCCATCTTGCTCCAAATTTGGTACAGTTTATGTTCAATGAAAAAGATAACTGTTTCCAGTTTCATAAATCTGTTTTCGTTTTTCTTTCTCTTTCTAATACAAATAGTTTAGGTACTAAATCGGACCTGAAAATATAATCCCAGACATCAAAATTTGTAATTCACAAGTGCATTTACAAGCAGTATGGTAAGGAAAGATGGTGAAAAGTTTTAATTTTTCTAAACTATCATTACTAAAGCAAGTGAGATATTTTTAATCCTCCACTTCATTCTTTATATTATAAACACTTCAAATTTCACGAGCCCTTAACAACAAAAAAAAAATATACACTTTTGCTATGCTTTTGAAGCTATAGATATCCAAAGAGACCCAAATGCCAACTTCAGTGGGATATGTTAGGACTGTGAAGGGTAAAGGAAACTTCAGATTTGATGTCCAAAGGAATCATTTCATAAATAAAATGTGCATTGGGCTTGAGCATCTCTTAAGTGATTTCCGGCCATCTTGGCCAAATAATAGTGCCATGATAGCACAAATGATGAGCCACGGCATTGTGGAAGGGGAAAATCAAGGTCAGAAATGAAAAGTAATGGATGAAATAGCAATACCGAACCCTCGTAATCATATGGGTCACTGGCTAATGAAAGTGCAATGAGGTCCTTTAATAATATGCCTTTGCTTAGCACATTTAAAATCCATATTAAGATCTCAAGGGTGGTAGGTAGAGAATGTGTGTATGTACATCCCTGAACATTTCTATCAAGATTTATTGAAAACTTATCAAATTTCTTCAGGATTATTTAGAACATTTTTAATTTTCCTCTTTCTAAAGAGTAATATTCTCCAAAAATTTCAGTGAAATATTTGTATATATAAGAAATCCAATATGTCACTATGTATTGTTCTAAATTTTGTGGACTGATATGTATTCTGTTTTGTGGTTTTTCCTTTTAAAGACTTCATACACCTTATGACTTCCTCCCCCATTACCTACTAGTTTTATTTGTGAACACAGGTCAATTCCTATTTTTATTTTGTAAATGGAAAATATCTTTGTTAGTAATGTGAGGTAGAGAACATAATTGAAGATATATTTTTTAAGTCAGTAGTTTTTTATATACATACCAGCATATTCTTTGATTTATTTTTTGAGATTTTTATTTTTTTATTAGTATTGCCATACAATGACATGATATCGCCATGGGTTTACATATGCTCCCCC
>ML660213.1:1835554-1965903 GCA_007570785.1 Antilocapra americana | reverse complement strand
GTATTTCTGTGTTTTCTGTTGTGATCTCTCCGTTTTCATTTCTAATTCTGTTGATATGGTTCTTCTCCCTTTGTTTCTTGATGAGTCTGGCTAATGGTTTGTCAATTTTATTTATCTTCTCAAAGAACCAGCTTTTGGCTTGGTTGATTTTTGCTATGGTCTCTTTTGTTTCCTTTGCATTTATTTCTGCCCTGATCTTTAAGATTTCTTTCCTTCTACTAGACCTGAGCTTCTGCATCTCTTCCCTTTCTAGTTGCTTTAGGTGTAAAGTAAGGTTATTTATTTGATTTTTTTCTTGTTTCCTGAGGTGAGCTTGTATTGCTATGAACCTTCCCCTTAGCACTGCTTTCACAGTGTCCCATAGGTTTTGGGCTGTTGTGTTTTCATTTTCATTGGTTTCTATGCATAACTGTATTTCATTTTTTATTTCTTCTGTGATTTGTTGGTTATTCAGCAGTGTGTTGTTGAGCCTCCATATGTTGGAAGTTTTGAATGGTTTTCTCCTGTAATTGATATCTAATCTCACTGCATTGTGGTCAGAAAAGATGCTTGGGATGATTTCAATATTTTTGAATTTACCAAGGTTAGATTTATGGCCCAGGATGTGATCTGTCCTGGAGAAGGTCCCGTGTGCGCTTGAGAAAAAGGTGAAATTCCTTGTTTTGGGGTGGAATGACCTATAGATATCAATTAGGTCTAGTTGGTCTATTGTATCATTTAAAGTTTGAATTTCCTTGTCACTTTTCTGTTTAGTTGATCTATCCATTGGTGTGAGTGGTGTATTAAAGTCTCCCACTATTATTGTGTTGTTGTTAATTTCCCCTTTCATACTTGTTAGCATTTGCCTTACATATTGTGGAGCTCCTATGTTAGGTGCATAAATATTTATAATTGTTATTTCTTCTTCTTGGATTGATCCTTTGATCATTATGTAATGTCCATCTTTATCTTTTTTCACTGCCTTTATTTTAAAGTCTACTTTATCTGATATGAGTATTGCCACTCCTGCTTTCTTTTGGTCTTTATTTGCATGGAATATCTTTTTCCAGCCTTTAACTTTCAGTCTATATGTGTCCCTAGGTTTGAGGTGGGTCTCTTGTAGACAACATATATAGGGGTCTTGTTTCTGTATCCAATCGGCCAATCTTTGTCTTTTGGTTGGGGCATTCAACCCGTTTACATTTAAGGTAATTATTGATAAGTATGATCCTGTTGCCATTTATTTTATTGTTTTGGGTTCGAAATTATATACCCCATCCGTGTTTCCTATCTAGGAAAGGTCCTTTAGCATTCGTTGGAGGGCTGGTTTGGTGTTGCTGAATTCTCTCAGTTTCTGCTTGTCTGAAAAACTTTTGAATTCTCCTTCAAATTTCAATGAAATCCTTGCTGGGTACAGTAATCGGGGTTGTAGCTTGTTTTCTTCCATGACTTTAAGTATGTTTTGCCATTCCCTTCTGGCCTGAAGCGTTTCTATTGAGAGATCAGCTGTTATCCTTATGGGATTCCCCTTGTGAGTTATTTTTTGCTTCTCCCTCGCTGCTGTTAATATTTGGTCTTTGTATTTTATATTTGTTAATTTGATTAATATGTATCTTGGGGTGTTCCGCTTGGGGTTCATTCTGTTTGGGACTCTCTGTGATTCTTGGACCTGAGAAGTTATTTGCTTTCCCAAATTAGGGTAATTTTCAATAATTATCTCTTCAAGAATTTTCTGATGGTCTTTCTTTTTGTCTTCTTCTTCTGGGATTCCTATGATTCAAATATTGGTGCGTTTAATACTGTCCCAGAGGTCTCTAAGATTGTCCTCATTTCTTTTAATTCTTTTTTCATTATTCCTTTCTGTTTCATTTATTTCTGCCATTCTGTCTTCTCTCTCACTTATCCTGTCTTCTACCTCTGTTATTCTACTGTTGGTTCCCTCCAGGGTGTTTTTGATCTCATTTATTGCATTGTTTATTGTATTTTGACTCTTTTTCATTTCTTCTAAGTCCTTGTTAAAGCTTACCTGCATCTTCTCGATCCTTGCCTGCAGGTTATTGAACTGCAACTCCAACTTATTTTCCAGGTTTTGAATCATTTTCACTATCATTATTCGGAATTCTTTATCAGGTAGACATCCTATCTCTTCATCTTTTGTTTGGTCTGGAGGACATTTATCCTGTACCTTTACCTGCTGGGTATTTCTCTGCCTTTTCATTTTGTTTATCTTGGTGTGTTGTCCCTTTATTGTGGGGGTTCCCCACTATGGGAGGGGTTGGATATGTGTTTTGTCAAAGTTTCCTGGTTGGGCTCTTAAGCGGTGCGTCCTGCTTGTTTTGGTGTCCTCTGCTGGCCCCTGCAGTGTCTATTCAGCGCTCTGGGGTTTGCCCTGCTCCCGGTGCCTGGGCTTTTCTCGCCCCCTCTGCTCAGGCTCTCCGTCTCTTGCCCCTCACGATTGGGGGCTGTGGCTTCTCCTCTCCCCCTGCCCAGCTGCTCGGCTCTTTCTGCTTGCAGCTGGGCGTGTCTTCTCAAATGTGCAGCACGGCGGTCTCTGGCGGCGCACTCTGGTGACGCAGTTGGGGCTGCGGCTTCTCTCCTCCCCCGGCCCAGCCGCTTGGTTTTTTCAGTGTGCAGCTGGGCGCATCTTCTCAGATGTGAGAAGCGCCGAATTCTGGCGGCGACTGTCCAGAGTCCCCAGAGGTCTTGGCTAGCACCCAATTCTGCCCGCGGTTTGGGAGCAGAAGCCTCGCTGGGGCGCTCTCCGGCGGGGGCTGGGCCGGTCCGTAGTCCGCAGCTGCCCAGCTCCACCCGGCTGTCTCGCGCCGCGGTCCGAGTCCCCGCTGCCCTTTGTTCTGTGTGCGAGCCTGGCGGGGGTCTTCCTCGGGAAGGCTACCCAGCGGTCTATCTCCGGTTAGCACCCTCGGTTAGGTCCCTCAGTCCCAGGCGTTCAATCTCAGTCTTCCCTCTAAGCGCGTGGCCAGCCCCTCCCTGGGCAGACCTGCTTGCTAGTGGGGGATGGGGCGCCCGGGCTGCTGCTCCGCTGAAGTTTGCAGTTAGAGACGTTCTCTGAGGGGCTTAACTATTTATCTACTTCTACTCCTGGCTATTATGCTGAGATTCGCCTCAGATCCCTCAGATCCGCCAGGGAGAAAGTTTCCTGACGTTCGAAAACCTTTATCTCTTTCGAGACTCCCCTTCAGAGATGGATCTCCGTCTCTAACTCTTTGCCTCTCTTTTTACTTTTTTTTTTCCTTTGGTCCTACCTTCTTTCGTCGGCAGTGGGCTGTCTTTCCAGATGCCTGAAGTCCTCTGCCAGCATTCAGATGTTGTTTTATGGAGTTTGTTCGGTATTTAAATGTTCCTTTGGTGTATTTGTTGGGGAGAGTGTGGACTCCCCGTCCTATTCCTCCGCCATCTTAGTTCCTGGCCCCCCTGCTTGTATATTTTTGAGGTTAATTGTTTGTCTGTTGCTTCATTGGCTATTATTTTCTCCCTTTCTGAAGGCTGTCTTTTCACCTTGCTTATAGTTTTGTTGTGCAGAAGCTTTTAATTTTAATTAGGTCCCATTTGTTTATTCGTGCTTTTATTTCCAATATTCTGGGAGGTGGGTCATAGAGGATCCCGCTTTGGTTTATGTCAAATTAGAGTATTATGTAAGGAATGTGATATTTCTGAAATTATTAATAGGATAAACTTGTGATTTCAGCTTGAAAACCTGTTATTGTGACATTCATTGTTTTGCCTGTTATTACTGTTGTCGTTAACAGTGCCTGTGTTTGTGATGCCTCCTTCAGTCTCCCCACTCTCTCCTCACTCACTCAGTGTGTCCTGGGAGATGCCACCGGACAGTGTTACAAGAGGAAAAGTTGTGGGGTATAACATCAGTATGATTTCTGAACAGTCACCTCAATGGTCTCATCCAGTGGTGATTCCACAGGTACTGCTATTTCCAATTCATGTCCTTCTAGAATTGAATTATGTCTTCATTTTTATAGTTTCTGCATTTGCAGAATTCTGGCAGAATTTTCACCTATACAACCCTTAAATGGGGAATTTTTTTCTTAATATTATGTATACAAGGGTCTAAATATATCACTAGTTTTTTTCTGGTATAAAAGGAAATAATATGGGTATAAATTTGTTTCATGAAACCTGCTTTTTCTACTTAGCATATATCCTCAAGTGTCTTTCAAGAGGCTGACGTTCAGTAGCTGTGTCCTATTGTTTAGGTACACAATAATGATTCAACCAATGCAGAATCAATTGATATGTATATTGTATGAACTGTTTTGGAAATGTAAAAAACATTGATAAGAACATTTTATATGTACATTTGCCTATTTCTGGTTCCTAGGAAAATTTTCTAAGGGATGCAGTTTATTTTTCAGCTTATAGCAAAGTTATGAACATTTCAAAGTTTAGGATATGTAGTGACACATTGCTTACTAGTGGGTCATCTCCAGCCAGAAGTAATGCAAATAAGAATCATAGATAACAGTTACTGAGGCTTTCTGTGTACAGAGACTAAATCATGATATGTATAACAATCCTGGAAGGTGAGAAGCTCATGTTACTCTCCATGATATGGTGTGGCAAGTGTCCTTTCTATCAGCACAAGGGTCGTTTAGCCTCTCAGTCATGTCCGACTCTTTGCGACCCATGAATGCAGCATGCCAGGCCTCCCTGTCCATCACCAATTCCCAGAGTTTACTCAAACTCATGTCCATTGAGCCATTGATGCTATCCAACCATCTTATCCTCTGTCATCCCCTTCTCCTCCTTCCTTCAATCTTTCCCAGCATCAGGGTCTTTTCAAATCAGTCAGTTCTACACATCAGGTGGGCAAAGTATTGGAGTTTCAGCTTCAGCATCTGTCCTTGCAATGAATATTCAGGCCTGATTTCCTTTAGGATGGACTGGTTGGATCTCCTTGCAGTCCAAGGGACTTTTAAGAGTCTTATCCAACACCACAATTCAAAAGCATCAATTCTTCAGTGCCCAGCTTTCTTTATAGTCCAACTCTCACATCCATATATAACTATGGGAAAAACCATAGCTTTGACTTAGATGGACCTTTGTTGGCAAAGTAATGTTGCTGCTTTTTAATAAGCTGTCTAGGTTGGTTATAACTTTTCTTCCAAGGAGCAAGCATCTTTTAATTTCATGGCTGCAGTAACTATCTGCAGTGATTTTGGAGCCCCTCAAAATAGTCCATCGCTGTTTCCACTGTTTCCCCATCTATTTGCCATGAAGTGATGGGACCAGATGCCATGATCTTAGTTTTCTGAGTGTTGAGTTTTAAGTTGACTCTTTCACTCTCCTGTTTCACTTTCATCAAAAGGCTCTTTAGTTCTTCTTTACTTTCTGCCATAAGTGTGGTGTCATCTGCATATCTGAGATTATTGATATTTCTCCTGGCAATCTTGATTCAGCTTGTGCTTCATCCAGTCCAGCATTTCTCATGGTGTACTCTGCATATAAGTTAAATGAGCCAGGTGGCAATATACAGCTTTGATGTACTCCTTTCCCAATTTGGAACCAGTCTGTTGTTCCATGTCCAGTTCTGACTGTTACTCCTTGACCTGCATCCAGATTTCTCAAGAGGCAGGTCAGGTGGTCTAGTATTCCCATCTCTTGAAGAATTTTCCACAGTTTGTTGTTATCTGCACAGTCAAAGGCTTTGGCATAGTTAGTAAAGCAGAAGTAGATGTTTTTCTGGAACTCTTGCTTTTTCAATGATCCAACGGATGTTGGCATCTCTGGTTCTTCTGCCTTTTCTAAATCCAGCTTGAACATCTGAAAGTTTATGGTTCATGTACTGTTGAAGCCTGACTTGGAGAATTTTGAGCATTACTTTGCTAGCGTGTGAGATGAATGCAATTGTGTGGTAGTTTGAGCATTCTTTGACATTGCCTTTCTTTGAGATTAGACTGAAAACTGACCTTTTCCAGTCCTGTGGCCACTGTTCAGTTTTTCTAAATTTGCTGGCATATTGAGTGCAGCACTTCCACAGCATCATCTTTTAGGATTTGAAATAGCTCAATTGGAATTCCGTCACCTCCTCTAGCTTTGTAGTGATGCTTCCTAAGGCCCACTTGACTTCACATTCCAGGATGTCTGGCTCATCAGAATTGTGGACATGGGGTCTGAACACAGCATATTATGCCTTCTGACTATTACTTGTATTGTAATATTCTATTCCAAGAAAGTAAAATAAAAAAAAAAACACATAGATTATAAAACATATCCCAGAAATCAACTTGTTTTGATCCCATTTTTACCAATTACTAGGCATACCTCACATCTCTGTGGTTGAAATTTCATTAATTTATTAAATGTAAGAACAGTTTCTGCTTATCTATAGTTTATATGGAGCTTAAAAAGCTTAACAGATATTAGATATTATTTTTAATGGTTGTAATCAATGGGGTAGGACTACATACATTTATAAAATATTTAGTAGGTCAGGAAAATATTTTTATATTGAGAAAACAGGTATATAAAAATCTTTTATCATTTTAAAATAATTTTATTTATATATCTTGACTGTGCTGGGTCTTTGTTGCTGAGTAGGGCTTTCTCTAGCTGTGGCAGTCAGGGGCTACTATCTAGTTGTGGAGCTTGGGCTTCTCATTGCAGTGGATCTTCTTGTTGCAGAGCATGGGCTTCAGTAGTTGCGCCCATTGGCTCAGTAGTTGCGGTTCCTGGGCTCTGGAGCACGGGCTTGGTAGTTGTGGTGCATGTGCTTAGCTGCTCTGCAGCATGTGGGATCTTCTGGGACCAGGGATCGAACCCATATCTCTTGCACTGGCAGATGGATTCTAACCACTAAGCCACCAAGGAAGTCCCCTTTATTTGTTTAAAAGTCTGTTTTGTGTGTGGTTGAATTAAAATAAGGATATAGATATGTCACTTTATTTTCTCTCTTGTACCCTCTCCTGCAAATATTCTATCATATATTCAAGAAAATTAAATCACAAGTGGCAAAGTCGAATTTTTTTTTTTACATTCTCAACAATTAAATTTATATCCACACTGACCCAAATGTGTCTCGTTATAATCTTGATAAATAAATAGCCAAAATTTCTGGGGAAATTTTGAAGGCCTACTGTAAAAAATAACACTTAAGGATTTTCCCCTAAGAATGTGGCAGAAGACATTTATAAAAGTGGTGATGTTATCATTGTAGGATTTTAAGCTTTGACAAAGTTCTTCACACTCCTTATAAATTAATCCCCCCCAAAAGTTTTCAATTAAATATATCCTTTAAAACTTGTTAAGATGATTCTGTATACATAATAAAGACACAGTTTATCTGAGTGATAATTTTACATACCCCAAGCTCTAGGATAAATGTCTTTTAAAAATCATGTAATTTCTATTAACTATATGTAGAGAAGTAAAATTTAATCAAAATTAATATTAGTCCACACTTTTTGTCTATTATATTTCATTATGTGCTCTTGAGACAGAGAATACTTTGTTCAAAAAGATACAACTTTTAAAATTAAACAAAAAGTTTAATGTATTTTATGTTAAAAACAATTGCATTTTCTAGAAAATCTACATTAAATTTCACCAGAATTGTTCTAAATAGGATAAATTTTATAGCAATATTAACTAAGTTTTACTCATTTCCAAGTTTTTTTGGGGGAGGGAGAAACTTTAAATCACATTGCACAAAGGAAAGAAAATTTTTATCTTCAAACCTAAGTAGCCATTTTGAAACTAGAAAAAGGATTAGTAAATCAGTTTTTGATGCTTTTCTGATTTCTAAATGTAATGGAAGGAAGTGGTATTAATGTTTTTACATTTTCTATATTTTTAGAATCTTTAAGTCACCTTTATTTCTGAAAAATGTTATGTTAACAATATAATTTATATTCTAATCACACTGCTTTCAAGAACTACTCAACTTATGAAAATTTAAAGTCAATACTCAGGCATATAATCCAGATGAATTTTATTGTACTCCTAAAGGGAAAACAAAATCTGGAATTTGACTTCAAATGTAACTAATATTTAGTTATATGTAGTATTTATATGTATGGATGATTATTTGATATACTGTTATCAGTATCTCTTAGGAAAATAGTTTGTGCTCATACCTGTTGTCAGACTGTTGGTTAATGACTTTTTTCTGAATATAATCACCAGGGGCCTTTGTATCTATAGACTAAGCAAATTTACATGGTTGCTTTTGATCAGTTCTAGTTATATCGGGCTAGCTCTTGGTGTTGATTGTTTAATTATTTGTTTATGGACCATAGAGTCTCCTTTGCTCACATCTGCTATTTTCTTTTGAAATTGTGTGATAAAGGCTGTATTAAAAAAATGTAACCATTTGATCAGTATGCTTATACTTAGTTGTACAAGATAGGCAATTGAGAATTGACTTCATGTGGATGCTCAGTAATCTTTCCTTTTTTCTCCTCTTCTTTCTTGCAGCTTTATTTCTTTCTTTTTTTTTTTTTAAAGAGCAAATGATGAGATTGATTTAATGTAGTGAGGACATTTTTCTGTACCAGCTCCATCAGCTCGCATGTGGACATTACTGCACTGGGTTCATCTTGGCCAAGCCCCGTGGTTTTATTTGGACTTTTTCACAATAACAATGAGAGTGCCACCATTCTTTATCTCCACTGTCAGTGACAAGAGCCACACCACCATGCTGCTTTATGAGGCAATAACTCGGTTTCCTCATTTATCCACTCAGGAACTGGATTATTACCTCATAAAACAGTGTGATTGTACAATTATCAATTAAATCCTAGCTTGTTGAGTCCCTTCAAAAAGAAATTCCATTTCCTAATTGTGGTTGGCAGTAATTCCCTCTGTTGAAATTTGTGGAACTTGCTGGTCAAGCTTATATATTTCACAATAGATATCTATTACCTGACTTTTTTAAAATTTTCTTACCTTGCAGGTATTGTACACTGCTAACCCCCAAGAACTATCTTATATTGTAAAAGGACTAAAACCTTATAGAATATACAACTTTACTATTTCTCTCTGCAATTCAGTGGGCTGTGTAACCAGTGTTTCAGAAGCAGGACAGACTTTAGCATCAGGTAAGCAAGTTTTAGCAGACGTGAAAAATATATTGTGTATTTATAAAGTAAACACCTACAAAGCTCAATAGTGTCTCTAGTTTGGACTTAATATTTATCTTTTCCGCTTTCTCTTGCTCTCTCACAAACTCTGATTGCTACTGTTCATAGTTGAACAGAAAAATAAATTTAAGAGCCTGGAGGATTCCTGAGTTGCTGGGTCATAATAAATATAATTAGATGCAGAGTGACTCTAGGACTCAACCACCACCCTAAGTCCTAAAGATGTACCAACAATTGTTACAAGTATTTAGGAGGCTTCTTGTGAAGATTCGGAATACTTCTCCCCTCAGTCTTAACCTTTCGTGTGGGATTGAGTCTACCCACTTCTGCCCCATGGAGCTAACAGCAGACATCCGGAAATTAGTAGGCTGTCCTGGTGTCATATTTTGCCTTTATTGGATAGGCAGTAGTGTTCTTATTATCTGTTTATTATAAATATAAAGTTCCTAGGTGCATAAAATTGAAATAAAAACTTATTATTAAGTATAATCTTAGTAGGAGACGGCTTATATAATTTTTTGTTTGCTTCACTTAGAACAAATTAAGTTCATACAAACTTGATTACATGTATTATTAACCTATATAACCCAATTACTTACAAGTTAAGGTATTTTCAAATCAGTTTTTCTGTCAGCATCCAACAAGGCTTAGTTTCCTGGTGCTCTTTAAGGAAATGTCCAGATGTGAAGAGGTTATGAGATTTCTAGCACACATATTTAGCTATGAAAATATTCCTCAGACCTTCTTCCTTACTGTTCCCATATAAACTTCCATAGTTTTTGTTATATTTTGTTGTAGTTCTGGAAAACTTGTTTGGCCCAAATTATCTTATATTAATATACAACAAATACCAAATACAGCAAGTAATTTTTCTTCAAATTTTCTGTCAGCAAGGAAGACTCCAAAGTTTCAAGAAATTATGTTTTAATATCTGCATGAGTGAACTCTGTGTTTTTCACATATTTAACCTATATGTACAAATATTTATGGAGTACCTAGCTTGAACAAAACACCATTTTCCTGTAAGACTGTACATTTATTTATTTTTATATATTATGTTAATTAGAGAGCTACAGAGTGTGGATAATAGTATCTGTCTCATTTAGGAAAAATGATATAACTGGGTGATGGGAACAAAAATTAAAAGAGTAATCAGTCCTGAAGCCAGAGAAAGTGAAAGCAGAAGCCACAGGAGCTGAAGATTAGCCTGAGGCCTAGCGGAGGATAGAGAGACCCTGATCATGTGCTTAAGCAAAACTGAAATCACAGCTTCTCAGGGCTTTAAAACATTTAAAAGTCATCTAGGGTGACCATCTCGCCAGTATTAATACATCTCTGGCAACATTCCTTCCAAGTGTGTGTTTGCCATGTGTTTGATCCTTTAGTGGTAGAGAAACTACTACCTCTCCAGCAAATCAGACCATGTGTAGTGACCTCTTTGAAAAGGCAACTTTCAGGCTGGTAATGATCCAAAATATGCCCTTCTGGCTTCTATTGAACATTCCCCTTCCAATCCCTTAGGGGCTGTCCTCGCTCTAATTCATGTTCCTCATGACGTCGCTTCCGATAACATCTTCAATGACAATACCTCCACCCAAGTCTTCTTTCCTTTAGGCTGCGTACCAAACGACCTCCCACATGCACCTTACATGCTCCAGTTTGTGACACTGTTAGGACAGGCTCTTTCCTCCAGATGAGATCTACTCTTGTCTTTTCATAGACACAACCTGAAAGAACTGAATGGGGGCTGGGGGGGGGATGCTGGTCCCTAGAGACTAGACAGATCCTGGAGATAGAAAGCGGAAAGCAGGGAAGATGTCTGTAGGATGGTATCCTTCCTGCCTAAAGCACCAGTGATCACATCTGTATGAATTCTGTCCTCACTGGTTGCAGCAGGAGTTCCTGTGACATGGAACTCACCCCCTCCCAGTGCTCTATGCTCTTGTTTTAGTCTCTGGTAAGGATGCTTCAGGCCACTCTATCTGGAAGATGAATGGAGTAGAACTCACCTAAGCCCTCTCAGTGTTCTCTCTTTGCCTCTTTATCCCTGAGAACAGAACTTGGAAACTTATCATATTTTCTGAAAGCCATGAGATGCTCAAGTTCATTGACTTTTTCAGATAAGAGTTTACTCACGCATCTAAGGGGAAAATGATAAGCCAGAATACCATGACTTGAATTTGCCTCTGCCATCTACTAGCTTTATGACCTTGAGTAAATTGCATAATCTCTGTGCCTTTGTCTTCCAAGTTACAAATAAGGATACCCTGGTTTTTAGTGTTCTCCTAAGGAAAGAGAAGAGTGAATACATGTTAAATATTTAAGGCAGTGTCTAGCACAAAGTCAAATCTCAAATTATTTCTATCAAGATTTTTGTCATAACTATTACATAATCATTTTATTAGTCACAGTGTGTTATAGAATTTCTGTTATCAAAGTCATGAAGTTTTACTTTGCAACATTGTTTCCAAAACATTATTTTAACATAAATGTAACAATGGAGAGTCCTAAAACTAAGGATTGAATGGCAAAAGTATGCTGTTGGGGACTAACATTGAAAAGCATCATTTTTCAGTACTGTGAGGAGCATGTCGTCCTGAATTATGACATGTATTTCAAGATTTTGATCAAAAACTGCACCTTCCAAATGTGTTGTTTACAATATAAAGTTAATAATGTACTGTACCATACCATTGCTATGTTTTTTTGTGAATGCTTGATTCACTAAGTTTCTGTTAAGGTTCTAATTTCTAATTTCAGGCACTAGGAAGTGGGGTGAGTTCTAATAGAAACCATTCATGCTTTAATGGTGTCTGTATTAAGATGTTGACATATAACAGGTAGGATTAACACCTTGGGGGAAAGGATAAAAGAAAGCTATGGGAACAGAGACTATGGGATAGGTGACTGACTTAGTAGATTGGAAATTATGTTGGGTTAAATGGCATCTGAGGTGGACTATGAGTACTTGGTAAGGATGTTTGTAGATATTTTTTGGGTTTATATCGTGTACTTGTTGCTGTTTCAGGTGCTATTCCATACTGACAAGATGAAAGCTGGGAATTATGATGATTTCTCTGTCAGGAGAGTATAGTAGTAGAATAGATTAGAAGAGAATGTGGAAATAGAGTCTGGTAGACATTCCAAGGGGGCTTCCCTGGGGGCTCAGCAGTAAAGAATATTCCTGCCAGTGCAGGAGATTTGGGTTAAATCCCTGGTCTGGGAAGATCCCCTGGAGAAGGAAATGGCAACCCACTCCAGTATTCTTGCCTGGGAAATTCCATGGATAGAGGAGCCTGGCAGGCTATAGTCCATGGGGTCAAAAAGAGTCGCATATGACTTAGTGACTAAAACAACAGGACAGTCCAAAAAAGGTGTGAGAAAGTAAATTAGATAGAAAGAAATATTAGAAGCATGAAATGGAATGAATCAAGGAAAAGAAATCCACAGGTTAAGAAGAGGGAGGAACTGAAGATGACAGTAAATATCCTATACCATGGTGATACCACTAAATGTAATGCAAAAAAACAAAAGAAATAAAGCCATGAATTTCAGTTTAATTGTTTGATCAAAATATATCCATGATAATTATAACCAGCCAACAGCAGAAAATGCAAATCTGAAGCTTAAGAACGATGTAAGTTTTATAACTGTCTGCATATAAAAGGAGGTAAAACTATGGATGGTAATATATTAGTGAAGGCAGAGAAAATACAAAAGAAAAGTTTACACCTCAGTGAATGCTTACATTGGGAGAAAGAGAAAAGGGAAAATTAAAGAACAAAGACATGGTCAGAGTTAGGTATAGAATCTAGAAAGAACACTATTCAAAAAGTCAAGGGCAGGGAGAATTCTAGAAGGAGAATGTCAGTAGAGGCACAGACTGTAGGGAAAGGGAAAGAAATATAAGGTACAAGGAATGTGGGGTCATTGATGACCCCCTGGGCAGTGCTCTGATTAGCATAGTCAGAGCAAAACCTGGGGAGGAAAAAAAAGTAAACAGTTGCAGAAGATGGTAAGTTTTAAATGTGTAGCTTTTTGTTCTTTGCCAAAATGTTCCTTCTACTCAATTTCCATAAAAATATACGTTAATTTTGTTTACATGTGAGATCCTTTCTTTTCTGAGAGAAAAATCAGTGTTTTTTCTGAGAAAATTATTATTTCTTAATCTCTTAATTTATCTCATGAGAACTCTGTGACTTTTCCTCTGCCAGACAAGGAATGAAGTCACATGACAAAGTATGGAAAAATAATTTTTGCTTGCCACTTGATTTATAGTAAAGTGCATTGTTTTCAGGGGGTATTGATGCCAGGGAAAATGAACTTGTTTTTATTAGAATATCAGGAAAACCCCAGAAATTACAGATCCAATATACTTCTTGCCTCCTTTGTTCTCAGTACATAAATAGGGTATTTCTTTTTATTAATTTTCCTAGGACTAAACGTCTGCGTAACTGATAGGTTTTAAGTCATAGAAATAAACAATGAGAAGGTCAGCGCTTTTGAATGGTCAACAGATTTGTTGTAGGAAAGGAATAAAGTTGACTTGCAGCACTATGACCCTTCTTGCTCTGTTTCTTTAGTAATAAAATTATGATTTGGAGGCCAGACAATTCCAGTAGATTTGTGAGAAATTTAACTCTTAAGTCTAAATGTAGTTCATGTGAGTGAATTGGCAGGGATCAGAACAACCATTTAAAAACTTTGAAAAAGAGCACCATAAATTGGAAGTAGTATTCAGCTTTTCTGAAGCACTGAATCATGAAAATATGTTTTTCCCTTAAACCTCAGTCACAGCAATCAAAAAGATACTTGTTAGGTATGTCTGTTTCATTGAAAACTTGAGAATTGTAATTTGCTCTCTTTCAAGTATTTTTTCAATTAGATGTATCATTAGAATCGGCACATTTCGTCCAGAATGTTTATCACTACTCCTTTAGTTTGGGTGCCCATGAGCAATTCCAGACTGATTTGAGAGAGGTACTCTCCCAGGAACAGCTGCAACTCTATTGCAAAATCTTCACCAAAGTGTGATGGGCGGCTTTGGAGTTGCTTCTAGCTTTATGTGGGTCATGATCTTATGGACTGGGCCCTTAGAAGCTTCTAATCCTTTTCTTTAAGAACACCCTTTTAATCTGATAACTTGGTACATTTCCATCCTTTGTGAATTAAGTACAAATTAAACTTTCCTTCAGAGAAATTCCTTTTGGAGATCCATTCCTGGAGGAACGATGTCCTATTTCCTTTACCCGTCATAAATTGACCTCTAC
Source organism: Antilocapra americana (assembly GCA_007570785.1). Classification (NCBI taxonomy): domain Eukaryota; kingdom Metazoa; phylum Chordata; class Mammalia; order Artiodactyla; family Antilocapridae; genus Antilocapra; species Antilocapra americana. The sequence continues at coordinate 1,951,541 of ML660213.1, read as the reverse complement.
ACTACAAGCTTAGAAGTGCCCATTTCCCATTAAGCAAGTAATTAGTGGTGCATTAAGTTTTCTGTCTGAATCCATCCAAAGTAGAATGTATGGGTTGTTTGCTGCTGGGTTGAAAACACACATTGTTTTGTATGCAGGTACATAAGTCTTTTCATTGTGAATAGGACCCAGAGTGATTAAACAAGCACTCTTAATATGTTAATTTATAATTTTAATTACAACAATCTTGTATATATAGTCATTAGTGAATACTAATATAAATATTTTTCTATCTTTTTATTCATAATGCATAAACCAATCATCCAGTTACTTCTCTGAGGTTGCCTGTTTTTGTTTCATAATACAATCTTTGTTCTTAGTTATGAATGCATTTTGTTCGTTCCTGTCTTGAATAATCCCTCATTAAGCTAGTCACTTTCTGCTCCATGCTAAAAAGGAAAAATTATCATGCAAATGTGGCACGCCATATTAAAAAGCACATTACCAAACACTTTTGTTGCTGTCCTTCAATTAGTTTCCCTTCTTTGAATTTAATTCCATTTGTTGTTAAACTACCAACTTGATGTATGGACTCATGAATCTCAGGCTGCTGCCAAGAAACTGGGGGGAAAAAAATCAAAGCCTCTTCGAAGAGCTGCAGAGGCAAGCTGAAATGAATTTGCTTCACCTTTGACAAGAACACTTGAACAGCAGTGAAATCCTCTGCTGATTCAACTTGGCTAATTATCCAATTATTTATTTCAAGAATAAAGGCTCTGTTTTACAATGAGAGAAGTGTAAGGCAATCTGAGAAATTTGGTAATGACAGCTGACTGAAGTCACTTCTAAGATAAACAGTATCTGTGCAAACTTGTCTCACCCAGTGTTTTCAGACAGCCGTTCTCACGTTCTCAGTCTTAGCATCAGGGAAATCCTGAGAGTATGCGGAAGGGCTGGTTTTGTTTGTTTGTTTTGCTCTTTCAACAACAGAAATTATTTTGCACTTCTAACCACCATGTCAAATTTCCATGACTCTCAAGCAATGTTGAAGTTGTATTTCTCTTGATTAAAAGCTTTTGGTTCAAAGCAATACTTTTTAATTGCCTAATGATATAAGTCAGTTCTTAGGAAAGAACCGCACATTTAGGAGTTCATTTGCAATATAACTGAAAAATTCATTGCATGGCAGTAAAACAATTTACTGTTAATTACAAGGAGAAGAATTTGCTGTAGCATGCTCACAGATTGCCATGAATCATGCAGCACTCCTAGAGATTTATAACAGATGTGTAAGTGGGATGAATTAGCAGGGTTTAATAACAGAGACACAAATCATGCAGACTTCAAGGAGCTTTAATTGATATACTAGAATGTGACGGGCATGAATCACTCAGCCATTCAACAGCACTGTAACATATGGTCAGCTCAATATGCTGCATCTGAAATCGGTTGGTGAGTCGTTGGTTGTCCCATATGGTGGAAGCAATATATTTTTCATGATTCAAAAAAATACATCCATTTTTTTTAGAGAAATTTGATTGCAAAGCATGTTTGTTATTGAACAGTCACTTGAATGCCAAACTGGGGTTTTTTATAATGATTTTTTTTTTTGACATGGCAGCTTCCCAAAATAAATAGCAGCTACTACTTGTAATACCAGATCGTTGGAGATGTTATGAGAACCAAATTGGTGCTTGTTGGCAGGCTTGATCCACAGGAAAACCTACAGAAGAGTTCAGCCATGAGAGCTGCGATTGTTAGGGAAATCCTTCAGAGACTGGCAAAGCAAACCAAATGAAAGGGATGATGTCAGTCTCAGAGAAGCTCAGGAATGCCCAGATTTGCAACGAGAATAGATGGAATTGAATGAGAGACCTTTACTTAGCAGGGTAGGAAAGTGACGGTGATAAACTGGAACCCACAGTGTAACAATTGGATACAACATTTTAAAAAAATCAACCTCTTAATTAAAGGTCCAGTCCTCTGGGAGCATTCTAAAAAAATCCTGGAAGAGCATCGCTTGAGTGGCAGCACCAATCTCATGTTATTCCTGAATGATTATTTCAGTGTAGGAAAACAGGCAGCCCTGGTGCAGAGCAGGAGCTGGGAAGATGCGATGTCTTTCTATGGAAACTAGGATCTGGCAGCTTCGGACAAAGCTTGTGTAGCATTAGTAAATCTGACAGACTTGAAAAAGGGATATTGCAGCCTTAGAAACTGTGGCTGCCAGAATTTAATGTCAACAATTAAAATTTATTTTGATCCTTACCTACTGTTTATTACTGTTTGTATACACAACAGACCTTACTAATACAGACATGCACTATTAGATGGAATTACCATCTGTTCGGAGTGAAATGCTGGCATCTGTCTTAGATGCTAAAACTAAAATGATATGATTTCTAACAAAACAAAATTAACTGCTTTCTACTCACCAACTTTAATGTTGCATGTGTGCCGTGCCCAAGGAAAAGGCTTGTTGATACACTGTGTAATGACCTCTGTTGCCAGGTCTGTGTTTAGATAAGTGACTTTCATGAGACCTCTGTTGACCTTTTTGGCACAGCAGAAATGGCATGTGGAAATCACACTTTGTGAAACACTGTTTCAGTTTTCTGATGTATTATCCATAGTGAGGCAATAAAACAGCACAATTAAAATGTGTAAGAATTGAAATAGACTGTTGTATGCAAAATATTTTGAAAAGGAAAAGCTACATTGAAATTCATGTGAACAAAGTTGCCGTACACCCATGGTGACTCCTTTAGGGAAAAATAAACTGTTATCTTCTCTGTTGGACTACTTTTAATTTTATCCTACACTGACATCTAGGAAAGATTTATACTCAGTACCCCCTCCTTTATTTCAAGCCTAAGTAAGAGATCTCTAGCTTTTTGAAGTTAGAGAACTGAGAGTATCAAGGACAATGGTAGTTTCCATACTGATGTTGGATCCATGATGCTACTTTCTGAGAAGCCTGACTTCAGTTCTATATATCAAAAAATAATAAATTCTGTCACACTAACGTTTAATGCATGTACACAGTGCATTAACTGTAACTGTAGTACATTTATTTGTGCTAGAGGAGACTTGAAAATGATTAAAAAATCAATACTTTGCTGTCAGAGAAGCAAGTGTTACGATGCATTTAAGTAGTTAATTGCATAAGCCCCATAAAAGCTTCAAGTTTGGGGAGGAAGGATGCCATAATTACAGTCCAAGCAACTACCTTTTATTAATGGGGGACTTTAGGGAACAATGCTTGTTGTCATTGCTGTTGCGATGTGCAGTTCAGAAATCATAGTTACTCATTCACTTTACGTGTAGGATGCAAGTTGTATGCAAAGAATTGAGGATCACCGGTATGACGGCTGGTTAAGATAGTGTATATTCACCCAGAAGGTGATTTGCCTTAAATTCTTGAAAAGCAATGCTTTCTGGACTTTATTTATATCATAAAACACATAGAAAAATCATACTATTTGTGTGCCATGGTAAAGAACAAGGCAACTCAGAGTTGCAGGGATAAGTTGGCTGCATTCCTGGAGGGATGAGGGAGCTTTATGTCAACACCCCTTCATGATTTACTCCTGAGAAGCACTACTTGCAAATGTTCAGCCAGAATTTTCTAACTGGAAGAGATCATAGGTATAATCGGATCTGTCGTGGTCTTCAATAAATGAGATGCTAGCCAGCAATTCTACCCCTGAGTACATATCTGAAATAAACAGAAGCACTAATCTGAAAAGATCCATGCACCCCAATGTTCATAACAGCATTATTTATAATTGATAAAATATGAAAGCAACCTAAGCATCCATCAACAAATAAATGGATAAAGAAGATGTGGTACATATCAGTTCAGTTCAGTCCCTCAGTCGTGTCTGACTCCCTGTGACCCCATGGACCGCAGCAAGCCAGGCTTCTGTGTCCACCACCAATTCCCGGAGCTTGCTCAACCTCAGGTCCATCAAGTCGGTAATGCCATCCAACCATCTCTGCCTCTCATCCCTTTCTCCTGCCTTCAATCTTTCCCAGCATCAGAGTCTTTTCCAATGAGTCAGTTTTTTGCATCAGATGGCCAAAGTCCTGGAGTTTCAGCTTCAGCATCAGTCCTTCCAATGAATATTTAGGGGTGATTTTTTTTAGGATGGACTGATTGGATCTCCTTGCAGTCCAAGAGACTCTCAAAAGCATTCTCCAACACCACAGTTCAAAAGCATCAGTTCTTTGGTGCTCAGCTTGCTTTATAGTCCAACTCTCACATCCGTACATGACTACTGGAAAAACCATAGCCTTGACTAGACAGACCTACATGTACCCAATGGAATACTATTCAGCCATGAAGAAGAATGAAATTTTGCCAATGAGACAACATAGATGGACTTAGAAGGCATTTGTTAAGTGAATTAAGACAATATTGTATCACTAATATATGGAATCTAAAAAAAATACAACAAGCTAATGAATGTAACCCAAAAAGCAGTCACACAGATACAGAGAACAAGCTAGTGGTTACAAGTAGGAAGAGGGAAGAGAGAAGTTATATCATAGGGGTAGGAGATTGAGAAGTCCAAACTATTATGTATAAAATAAGCTACCAGATTATATTATACAACACAGGTAACATAGCCAACATCTTATAATTATAAATGGAGTATAGCCTCTAAAAATTTTGAATCACTCTGCTGTACACCTGTAACTTATATAATATTGTATATCAACTAAACTTCAATTAACTTTTTTTTCCCCAAAAAATGAATGCATGAAATACTTAACAGAGAGACCAAATAATGGATTAGCCAATGTTCCATAAGTAGGGTCTTAAAAGTCTAGAAACTAAGTTTTCTCCTTTCCAGATCAGTTCCACTATACATCTTCTCCCTTGAAGGAGACTAGTAAACAAAGAAAGGAATTGGAAAATTGATGCTGTTCTTTGCTCAGCCAGAGAATAGACCAGTCAACAAGGTCTATCTGAGTGCTGGGAGATCTTGATAAGTCAGGAGGAGAATCCTTTCCTCTTCTGACCCTGACTGGAGAGTGCTTACTAACTGGAAAAGCATGGCTTCATGATCAACCTGGATATCATGTCTGAGTCCTGGTCCCAGTGTCCTTTTTCACCAGTGTTTGTGGCTAGCAGCGCTGGGCACATCACATTTCCTGTGACGGTTTGCATCTCTGAGAAAAAGTCAGAATCATTTTTCACTGACAGGATGCCTGAGGATGTCATATATTTGCGTTCCCCTTGCACCCCTGAAATGAGGAAAGGCTGTTTATTCCTAGATTGCCATCTTCCTAGTAGTTGAGGATGCTTTAAGATATTGACACAGCCATGCAGTCTTCATAGAGAACAAACTCTTCCTTGAAAACATAGATTTGATTTTAAAGAGCTGTCATCAGCAAGAGCTTCTGCTTATTTAGTCTTCAGTTCTTACCCTAATATGCTCAAACTCCACACTACATAAATTTTGCAAGTGTAAATTTATGCGTTATGATATGCTATTAATCAGATTATAAAGTAATAAATGCTGCATAAAAAGAATATATATTATAGAGTGTTTTGTAAAAGAATGTTTATAAGTAGAAGAGTGAGACTAGAAATTGGATTACAGAGCTAATGCAAAAAATACAAGAGCATTGTAATTTTATTCCAAGTGGAAACAGAATTCGTATCTTGTTATTCTTTGAAATGATGGATATTGAAGTTTATAAGAGGATTTTCTAAGTAAATATAGATACATTCTGAATGTGAATGAATTGAATCATTTATGAAAGATACTTTATTGGCTAGTAGTAATAGTGCCTTGTATTTATATAGAAATTTGCTTTATAAAACCTAACATGATTATATTGTTTTTAAAAACTTTTATTTTCAAAGTGTCTCACTGAAAATTTATTCTTATATTGTCTGAGTGACACCTGAGGCACATAATTTTGAAGTGTTTTTCTAAAATCAGGCAGAATTGGATTAAAAAAATGTGAAAATTATAATCTCTAGAAGGTTCCATGGAGAAGGCAATGACAACCTACTCCAATACTCTTGCCTGGCAAATCCCATGGATGGAGGAACCTGGTAGGCTGCAGTCCATGGGGTCGCGAAGAGTCAGACACGACTGAGCAACTTCACTTCCACTTTTCACTTTCATGCAGTGGAGAAGGAAATGGTAACCCACTCTAGTGTTCTTGCCTGGAGAATCCCAGGGACGAGGGAGCCTGGTTGGCTGGTATCTATGGGGTCACACAGAGTGGACACAACTGAAGCGACTTAGCAGCAGCAGCAGCAGAAGGTTCCAATGACTTTTCCATAATCCCATAATGTCTCTTAATTTATTGCTTTGTGATTAACAAATTTATACCTCTAATCCATCCACTTTGGTGATCTGAGATTTAATCTTTTATTCCCTGATCTCTTAGTGAGTCTAAGTTTGTATGCCTGTGTTTAATAGTTCGGGAGTATCTGTTTATCTTATTATGGTTCTGTTAATACTTGTGAATGTGTATGAGACCAGTCTCATTTAGTTGATAGAAAATTCCCTTTCTGATAATAAGGGAACTCTGAAGATAATGACTAAGTGCTCATCCTTTCCAGTGGGCTGGTAGACTCCAAGTGAAACTATAAAAGACAGCTGAGAAGTGTTTATTTATTTTTAAACAAGTGAATAAAATACATACACACACACACACACACACACACACACACATACACATACATTCTAGTTCTACTCCTCTGTAGTTGACTTGCTAAGAATATTGTCATTGCCCAGTAGAATAATCCTCCTGTGAATCTAGAAGAGATGCTTGCCTAGTTGTTAGAGTTAAATAGTCAGCATTAATTTTAGTGGATTCTTAACACAGAATTGTCCTTATTGATTATAATCATTTTGTCATATTTTTAGAATTGCTTGCTATCAATTTTAGTAAATGTTAAAACAAACACCCCCCCTCCAAAAAAAAAAAAAACTACTGAGTTGCTGGCATTCCTTTTCCTTTGTTTGATTCTAAGATTATATTTTTGATTAAGAAGTGATTATGGATGATATATCATTGGGGAAAAGGTTTTGAATAAAATAATGATACAAAGCTTCATTAACTCCTTCCAGCTGGGTGATTGGAGTAAAGTAAAAGAGTATCAGATGTCAAACAAATGGGACCTTGAGAATGAAGCTGCTTTTAAATAAGTTTGTTTTCTATATCTGTGACTCTATAAATAATTTCATTTGTAACATATTTTTTGGATTCCACCTATAAGTGCTATCGTGTGATATTTGTCTTTCTCTCACTTCCTTCAATCAATGTGACAATCCTCTAGGTGCATTCACATTGCTACAAATAGCATGGTTTCATTGTTTTTTATGGCTGAGTAATATTCCATTGTTTATATGTACCGCATCTTCTTTTTTCATTTCTCTTTTGATGATGTTTAGATCACTTCGATGTCCTGGCTATTGTAAATGGTGCTATTGTAAATGTTCATTAACATTGGGAGAAAAGGGGAGGGATAATTGGGGAATTGGAGTTGATATATATCCCCTACCATACAGAAAACAGAGAGCTAAAAAGGTCCTACTATATAGCATAGGGAGCTCTTCTCCATACAACGTAATGACCTATATGGGAAAGTAAAAGTGAAAGTGTTAGTCACTCAGTCGTGTCCAACTCTTTGCTACTCCATGGACTGTAACCCACCAGGCTCTTCTGTCCATGGAGTTCTCCAGGCAAGAATACTGGAGTAGGTTGTCATTCCCTTCTCCAGGAGATCTTCCTGACACAGGGATCAAACCCAGATCTCCTGCATTGCAAGCAGATTCTTTGCTATCTAAGTCACTAGGGAAGCCCCTATATGGGAAAAGAATCTTAAAAAAAAAAAAAAAAGGATGTATGTTTATGTATAACTGATTCACTTTACAGCAGAAACTAACACAACATTGTAAATCAACTGTACTCCAATAAAATTTTTAAAAAAATTTAAAATAAAAGGAAATAACAAAATTCTTCTGCTATTAAGAAGTATAGAAGGTTTATTCATAATTACACAAAATAGTTAAAATGGGACTTCTATTCTCAACACATCAAAAATATATAATTTGTGATTTGCTAAGTCTTTGCTGTCCAGCATGGTAGCTATATATATTGTCACTTAAATTTAAAATTAATAAAATTAAAAGTTCAAGCCCTTAGTTTCAATAGACACATATCAAGTGTTCAATAATCATATATGGCTAGCGTTTATTGTATTAGACAGTATAAATCGAGAATATTTTCACTGAGAATGTTTGATTGAATATCTCTGAAACAGATGATATTTTTCAAACTAAAAAGTTCAAGTCTTTGTATCCCAGATCATTAGGGAATCTTAAGTAGAATACAGAAAACATAGCAAAATACTCAAAATTTCTCTTGTGTGTTTCTAAGTAGCAAAATTTAGACAATATAAAAATATTTAATTGGTCCTTCATTGCTTTCCTGAGCCCAAAACTCAGAAATCTTTGACAGTCCTTCCTCCCAGTTAAGCTTATAGCCAGCGATGGCTTGCTGAAAATATAACAGATAGGTAGAACTCCAAACTCTGAAGATAAGCTCAGTGATAGAAGAAGTTTCTGCATGGCTTAGCTTTTTATTTTGTTTTGGATTATTTTGAAGAGAAATCATAGAATATAGAATGAAATCTTTGAGAGCCACCATTTAGCTCATTTTTGGCAAAGAATAGTAAAGGAAATCATGCATAAAATTTATATAAGAATAAAAATACCACATAGTTCACAGTGGCAGAAGATGAACAAAATTGTTAATTATCTAAGTTGTTAAACTTTTTGCTCAGCATACTTTCTTCTTTACTAAAAGTGAAAATAGAATCACAATTAATTGTTTCTCTTTAGAAAGCTGGCCAAGCTTTCTAGAAAGTAACAAATGGTAATTGTTCTAAGTTGATTTAAGGTGAATTTGTTTTTTTGGTTTAAGGGTATTCGCTTTTATTCACATCATTTTAATTCACATTTATTGAAACAGACAAAAGCTTTGTTCCTATACAAGGCTGTGTTAATACAAGTGTAAATTAAAGTTCACAGCTTTGGTTTGGGTCCTTAGTAAATAAGCTCGGTGATTATGCCATGTGATTTTTTTTATTCACTTTCACCCCTCAAAACCAGCTGATACAACTACAGTGGATATGAATAAAGAGTCATCCTATAGACTCTTTAAGAAAATAAAAATCAAAATGGGCATTCATTTTAAAAAACTCAGTTGTTAATCTGATCCATTTCCAGTAGGTTTTAGAGGAAGTCTTAAATCTATCCCTCTGAAGATTTGCTAGGAGGCTCCACAGAATTTCCAGTGTCCCTGAACCTCAGATCATGCCATTGTCCCAGCATGCATGTGAGCACCGGGTACTGACTGCCCAAGGCTCAGGCTCCTGCTAGTGATCATGTGGTCTCTTCAGGACCCTTGAGGCTGCCCAAAGTCTGTGGTGCCCAGAGAAGAGTTTGCAACTCCCTGAGATCTCAGGCTCATTTCTTCCATGTGGATGATTTGTTTGGTTACCAGAGCAGCTTTTGCTTATTTGTTTTAATTTAGACCAGTTTCTAAGCTTTAAAAAATCAAAAAATTACACAAAAAAAATGACTTTTTAAAAAACCAACTAAAAGGTTTGGCGACACTGGGTTGTTATTCCCGAGTCATCCATTGGCTGGCATGAATTGGTCACCATTCACCCTCACCTGGTTTTTCTCAGTCCCCATGCTTTCTCTTGTCTCCCTAACTAGCCCATTTCAAACATTTCATTTGCCTGTTTGGCTCCTGTGAATTGCAGCCCTGACTTGATACATTAAGACAAGGGACTGTGCCCTTTGTGATCAGTAGCCATTAGCTGGTAGTCACTGGCTGCAGGATTCACAAGGGATCCTGTAGCTTCCACTGAGGCAGGGTAATTCTCTGAAAAAATGGAACATCCATGAGCCGCTAGAGACCAAGTACAGAAGATGGAGAACTGAAGCACCCACTTGAGAAAGGGAATCTGGGTGGAGCAGCAACAGAGTATCTAGTGTCTGTTAGGTAGCAAGAAAGAATAGAGAAAAATACAAGAAAAAACTTTGCTTAATACGAGCATTTGTTAGTCATCTAAATTTTCTTTAGTTGCCTTTAATACAAATTGTATCTTGTGTTTTCAGTTCCTAGAACCATAGAAATCCTTGAGACCCTAATTGTATTTGGAGTATGATGTACACAGGTGCATGTGAACATATTTGTACATATCAGTGGCTAGAGATGAAGCCAAGTTCTTGAAAGTAACAAGGGTTTTCTAATATTTAGCACCAGCGCAACTGAGGCCACCTCTGGTTGAGGGAATCAACAGCACAACCATGTATCTTAGCTGGCTGGCGCCTGAAGAGCAGAATGGACCTTCTCCTGTGTATCAACTGGAAAGGAGAGAGCCATCTCTACCGGCTCCGCGGGCCATGGTGATGAAAGGGACTCGCTTCACAGGACACGGATATTATAAGTTCCCCAGCTCCACTCACCCAGTCAATACAGACTTCACGGGTAAGGGTGCTTGATGTCACTTTCCTTAGGAGGCACTAAGCCCCAAAGTGTTTTCTATTATTCTAATACTCCTTCACAGTGAGTTTTTACTATGCCTGTTTATAGAGATGCTAATGTAGTCTTTCTGTACTTTAGCTTGATGGTGTCAACATACTTTTCTTTTTAGTATTCTGGGGGAAGAGATAAGAGGGGTAAGTGGAGGAAAGAAAAGAAAGAAAATGATGTGGAAAGACAGCCTTATTGGATCAAAGTATGTGCTGGACATGATTCTTGGATGTTATTAACCAGAATGTGTGTGTTCCTCAGAGTATTATTCACTTCCTTTGTGGAAAAGAGTTCTGTGGCAAATGAGTTTGAGAAATGCCCCTTGCTATTGGAGATGCTTAGTACACATTGAGTTATTATAGACTCTGAAAAAAAGTGTAAGAAATCTATTTAGCTTTGTTTAATTAACTGTTCCTAGTACTTATTTGATGTAACTGATTTTTTTTTTAATGTAACAACTGTTCGTACCCTATGTTCTATTGAGAGCATTATGGAAAAAAGTAATTTCAGGGAAAACCTACCTTCTGTGGGTCAGAAGTAGAGTAAGGCACAATATTTAAGGCACCAAAAGCTCAGCTGTCCATATAAATAATATTTTAATACAATATTTTTCAAATAAAAATCAGTGCAGAAATCCCCAGTAAAATATAAACATTTTCTTGGTTTTTCTACTTTCTTTGTCAATTAATTTTTATTCTAGTATAGTTACTTTACAATGTTTTGTTAGTTTCTGCCGTACAGCAAAGTGAAACAGCTATATGTGTACATATATCCCCTCTTTTTTGGACTGCCATACAATTTAGGTCACTACAGAGGACTGAGTAAAGTTCCCTGAGCTATACAATAGGTTCTCATTAGTTAGTTACCCATTTTATACATAGTATCATAGTGTGTTTATGTCAATCCCAATCTCCCAATTCATCTAACACAAGATCCAGCCCTCACTGTGTGAGCTAATCTCGTGTGTCTCGCTCAGTTCCTGATTTTATGGGTATTATAGTCTGGAAGTCTTTTGCTCTATGAATTACAGTGTTTAGAAGCAGTATTTGACTGTAGGTATGGAAAATAGTAACTATTCATAATACATAGTTTGAAATTCTTTAAAGAACTTACAAAGTGTATTATATAGATGATTCTATAAACTCAGAATGATATTAATTTAACTCCTGAGAATGTAATTCTGTAGCAATAGCTGGACTTTCAAACGTTGTATATGTTGAGGACAATGAAATAGAACTTGAGCTCTAAAACATAGCTTGTATATCGTTTTATTTTTACTTAAAGCAGTAAATAGTTTGTTTTTATGTGAGGCTAGCTGCTGATGTGTGTTTGCAATGAGTCATGATTATGCTTTAGCTGTGATATATTAAGATTAATATATTAAGAGTAACCACTAGCCTAGTACATCCAACTTCTCACTATTAGAAATTCAATCACTGAGCTCCCCTGCAACACTCAACTTCTGCTTACTATTCCTAAAAGTTAAAAAAAGGAAAGAAAAGAAAACATGGGTATCTAGAAAAGAATCTGTGGGTAGAAAGTAAAAGACTTTCGGATGGAGCTGGAACTGCCTTCCTGGTCCGGCCTTTGGCTTCTGATGTGTTTCTTTGAGGAATCAGCCTTCTTGCCATTCATCTGGGTGGTGCTGCGGCAGGCATGTCAGCTTGGATTTGCTAGCTAGCCAGCAGACAGATTTTCGATGGGATCACCTACTGCTGTTACTGTGAAAGACAGAGTGGCCCATCCACCGTTAATAAATTTAGTCGTCTGCGCTGCCTCCCTCGCCGGCCTTAGACTCCGAGGTGCACAGGCTAGGGGCAGATGCAGCATCTGGGAAGTTTTCCAAATTCCTCTTTAAAAAAGTTAGGCTGTAAACACCCGCCTCACGAAGCAGGATCCTTCTGTCTGTAACAAAGCCTCCAGCTGCACAGAAAATGTGTTTGGAGTCCACATCATCTGAAGGACAAGGCAGGGAGATCACAGTTTTGGCTTGAACGACTCCCAGGAGCTTTGATGATTCCTGGAGAGTAAATTCTCCTGCATTTAGGCACGTATTGGAGCTTCGCTCGCTTCTTTATACAAACCGCGTAGCTTGCTTTGAAGACTGTCTTAACTTTGAAAGTAACCAGGTCTCCATCAAGTTATTTATTGGTTTGACCCTTTGGCTTACCTGGAAGGTTTGGTTGGATACTTTTATTGAGCTGGGTCATGGTTTAACTAAATTTACCCAATCAGTGAGCCAAGATAAGTTTACAAAAGCAACTTAATAGCTTTCCTTTAATTTGTATCTTCTTATGTAGAAAACGTAAGTGGATAGATAGCATCATACATTTGTTTTCCTTGTACATTCTGTCATTCATTCCCTCTACAACCTTGGAAGATATTTTCCCCCTCCTGGATTATGAGGAAATGAAGCTCCAGTAACTGAGTCCCCCAAACTGCTACAGCTGCTGAATTGAAATGTGAATTTGGAGTCTTCTGTTTCAAAAGCTGGTACTTTGCCAGAGGGGTAGTGAGCAACTGTGGACAGTTCTTTAGAAGGCACAAAACAAGAAGTATCTAAAAGTAATAAATGAGAGTGGAAGGCAAAGTAATGATCACCCAAGTAGTAGATCTTACCAAACACTGCTAAACTTTTTGGATTTGTCTTTTGGTTTTTGGCTTTTCAAGTAATATGCATGCTAAGTTGCTACAGTCATGTCAGACTCTTTGCGACCCCATGGACTGTAGCTCGCCAGGCTCTTCTGTCCATGGAATTCTCCAGTCAAGAATACTGGAGGAGGTTACCATTTCCTACTCCAGAGGATTTTCATGACCCAGGGATAGAACTCATGTCTGCTGCATTGGTAGGCAGATTCTTTACCACCACCACCACCTGGGAAGCCCTTTCAAGTAACAAAAATATATAATACTATTGGTATTATTTATTTACTTGTATCCCCAAAGATTTCTGGGAGTGAGATTATTTTTTCTGTATCAATTAGTTCTCAGTCAGTTAGGTTCAGTCCCTCAGTCGTGTCTGACTCTTTATGAACCATGAACGGCAGCACACCAGGCCTCCCTGTCAATCACCAACTCCCGGAGTCCACCCAAACCCATGTTCATTGAGTCGGTGATGCCATCCAGCCATCTCATCCTCTGTTGTCCCCTTCTCCTCCTGTCCCCAATCCTTCCCAGCATTAGGGTCTTTTCCAATAAGTCAACTCTTCACATGAGATGGGCAAAGTATTGGAGTTTTAGCTTCAACATCAGTCCTACCAATGAACACCCAGGACTGATCTCCTTTAGGATAGAGTTGTTGGATCTTCTTGCAGTCCAAAGGACTCTCAAGAGTCTTCTCCAATACCACAGTTCAAAAGCATCAATTCTTCAGTGCTCAGCTTTCTTCGCCATCCAAATCTCACATCCATACATGACTACTGGAAAAACCATAGTCTTGACTAGACGGACCTTTGTTGGCAAAGTAATGTCTCTGCTTTTTGATATGCTGTCTAGGTTGGTCATAACTTTCCTTCCAAGGAGTAAGCATCTTTTAATTTCATGGCTGCAGTCACTATCTGCCGTGATTTTGGAGCCCCATAAAATAAAGTCTGGCACTGTTTCCACTGTTTCCTCATCTATTTGCCATGAAGTGATAGGACCAGATGCCATGATCTTAGTTTTCTGAACATTGAGCTTTAAGCCAACTTTTTCACTCTCCTCTTTCTCTTTCATCAAGAGGCTTTTAGTTCCTCTTCACTTTCTGCCGTAAGAGTGGTGTCCTCTGCCTATCTGAGGTTTGATATTTCTCCTGGCACTCTTGATTCCACCTTCTGCTTCTTCCAGCCCAGCATTTCTCATAATGTACTCTGCATAGAAGTTAAATCAGCAGGGTGACAAAATACAGCCTTTATGTACTCTTTTTCCTATTTGGAACCAGTCTGTTGTTCCATGTCCAGTTCTAATTGTTGCTTCCTGACCTGCATACAGGTTTCTCAAGAGACATGTCACATGGTTTGGTATTCCCATCTCTTTCAGAATTTTCCACAGTTTATTGTGATCCACACAATCAAAGGCTTTGGCATAGTCAATAAAGCAGAAGTAGATGTTTTTCTGGAATTCTCTTGCTTTTTCGATGATCCAGCAGATGTTGGCAATTTGATCTCTGTTTCCTCTGCCTTTTCGAAAGCCAGCGTGAACATCTGGAAGTTCACGGTTCACGTATTGCTGAAACCTGGCTTGGAGAATTTTGAGCATTACCTTACTAGCATGTGAGATGAGTGCAATTGTGTGGTAGTTCGAACATTCTTTGGCATTGCCTTTCTTTGGGATTGGAATGAAAACTGACTTTTTCCAATTCTGTGGCCACTGCTGAGTTTTCCAAATTTGCTGGCATATTAAGTGTAGCACTTTCACAGCCTCATCTTTCAGGATTTGAAATAGCTCAACTGGAAGAGGGTTCCTAAAACTAGATTTTTCTAACACTGGACAAAATTATTTTAAATGTACCAAAGTGCTCTGCATCAAACAGTGCTTTCAACTCATGTCCTATAAATTTCATGCAATTTCTATATTCTGAGGCAAATTTAATAAGCAAATCCTGGACATCTCTGAGATGGATTATATTTTAAAAGTGAATAATTATAAGAACTCAGAAATCTTTTATTTTGATTCAGTTCAAAATCTCAAAGTCTAACTAAAAATGATTCCTGAAATATGAATGGAGATATCAAACACAAATATACTATGATGTGTATTTTTTACATATTTTATATAAGAAAAATGTGAGATTTTACCCATCAGTAACAGGATTTGTAAATACACTCACAACATGTTTCATGGTCATAGCAATACATTGAAAGTCTCAGTATAAATTATCTAATTAGTATAGTTCAAGAAATGAATCTCTCATATAACTCCCTCCTCTTCCATATATTTGCTTTAAATATTTTTATCTCAAATGGTAGAATGAAAACAATTCAAATATCAATTCAAATATTTGAATATATGTTTATGTTGCTCAGTATAGAAATCATTAAGCTTAGTAAAATGTAAATGAACTCTGTCAAAGTCTACTTTGGGGTAGAAAATGAACCAAAAGAATCTTTTTTACCATCTATCATTAGTCCTTTTCCTTTCTGACACAAATATTCTTTCAAAAGTCTAATTTTTAGGAAGGGTATATTATCAGTTATTTGCATCATAGTATAAATACCCCCCATTTCTTTACAATTAAGAATAAGGGATTTGGGAGAAGACTAACAGATATGTTGCAGATCTAAGCCCTGTTATTTGTTAGTTAAATGTAATTAGAAAAAGTCACTTAATCATCTGTGTGCCTCTTTTTCCTTTTATTAAAATTGACATAATATTACTTACAATATTGATATCAAGCAAATAGGTTAGGATTAAATGGGATAGCTCATCCAATAAACTTTGCACAGTGTCTGCCACATAGATAAGTTCATAGTCATTCAATATTAGCTATCAGCTATTACTCATTTAACAAATATTTATTAATACCTACTATGAGACAGGAGATTTTATAAAATCTTGTGCAATTTGTAAAATCATTATTCTGTTAATTCATCTGCTGCTGCACATATGTTTGCCTAAATGTCATATCTGGGGCATGAGTAATGTGAAATTTTTATATTTAAAATGTGATATTTAATGTGTTACTGAAAACAGTTAAATTAATCTACTTAGTGTTGAGACGTTAGATAAACTACTTTCATGTGGGTCTAATCATGCTCATCTGTTAACCTGAGGCTTGTACTGAATGGTAAGTTCCTTTAACTTCCAAAATTCCAAATTGATAAGCATAGGATATTTAAGTAGGCTCAAAAATTCAAAATAGAAGTGATTACTGGGGCATCTGTGAGATTAAAACACTTAGATTTAATTGTTTTATTATCATTCTTTCATATAATATATTCACAATTTGTTGTTGTTTTTCAGTCTTTCAGTCGTGTCCTCCTCTTTGCTACTCCATGGACTGCAGCATTCTAGGCTTCCCTGTCCTTCACTGTCTCCCAGAGTTTGCTCAAACTCATGTCCATTGAGTCGAAGATACCATCCACCCATCTCATCCTCTGTCATCCACTTTTCCTCCTGCCCTCAGGCTTTCCCAGCATCATTGGGCTTTTCCAGTGAGGTGGCTCCTTGCATCAGGTGGCCAAAGTATTGGAGCGTCAGCTTCAGCATTAGTCCTTCCAGTGAATACTCAGCATTGATTTCCTTTAGGATTGACTGGTTTGATCTCCTTGGAGTATAAAGGATTCCTAAGATTCTTCTGCATCACAGTTGGATACATCAATTCTTCGGCACTCAGTCTTCTTTATGGTCCAACTCTCTCAGCCGTACATAACTACTGGAAAATCCGTATCTTTGACTAGATGGACCTTTGTTGGCAAAATGATCTCTCTGCTTTGTAATATGCTGTCTGGGTTTCTCATATCTTTTCTTCCAAGGAGCAAGCTTCTTTTCATTTCATGGCTGCAATTACCACCTGCAGTGATTTTGGAACCCAAGAAAATAAAATCTGTCATTGTTTCTATTGTTTCCCCATCTATTTGCCATGAAGTGATGGGACCAGATGCCATGATCTTAGTGTTTTGAATGTTGAGTTTTAAGCCAGCTTTTTCACTCTCCTCTTTCATCTTTATCAAAAGGCTCTTTAGTTCCTCTTTGCTCTCTGCCATCAGCATGGTGTCATCTGCATATCAGAGGTTATTGATATTTCTCCAGGCAATCTTGAGTCCAGCTTGTGTTTCATTCAGTCCAGCATTTTGCATGATGTACTCTGCATTTAAGTTAAATAAGCAGGGTGACAATATACAGCTTTGACGTACTCCTTTCCCATATTTGAACCAGTTCATTGGTCCATGTCTGGTTCTACCTGTTGCTTTTTGACCTGCATATAGGTTTCTCAGGAGACAGGTAAGGTGGCCTGGTAGTCCCCTCTCTTTAGGTATTTTCCATAGTTTTTTGTGATCCATACAGTTAAAGGCTTTAGTGCAATGAAGCAGAAATAGATGTTTTCCTGGATTTCCCTTGCTTTTTCTGTGATTCAATCCAGTTGAGTGTGAAGTCAAGTGGGCCTTTGGACACGAATAAAGCGAGTGGAGGTGATATAATTCCAGCTGAGCTATTTCAGATCCTAAAAGATAATGTTTTTAAAGTGATACACTCAATATGGCAGCAAATTTGGAAAACTCAGCAATGGCCTCAAGACTGGAAAAGGTCAGTTTTCATTCCAATCCCAAGAAGAGCAATGCCAAAAAATTTTCAAAATACCACATTCACAATTTAGAATTAACACAATTTTGTTCCTTTTTGCTACTAAAGAATTTATGGGGTAAGTTCTAGGAATAACTTAAGTGATATGGGGGAAAATTGCTCAATATAAAATGGATACTCAAATCTTGGGTTGTATCACAGGGTTTAAAGAGGACCTAAGTTCAATATAATTTCATGATCATGATTTTAGAACTAGAAAATAATGTGCACACTCATAATGAATTATTCCCCTGGTTGCCTGGGGTTAACAGTACTTTGTCTTTCCAAAACAGTAACAGAGCAATTCTGGAGAAGAAAAAAATTTTGCTTATTTTCAGGATTGAAGAGTAAATTCACTTACAAAAAGAATTTCACTAGTAATCCAAATGGAACCTGGTAAAAATAACAAACTATAATACTACTCAGATTGGCATTCCAAAGGTGACCCTCTCTCTCCTTGTCACTTTTTTTTCCTATTAGCGAAAACAGGTCCATGATCATTTGGGGGAAGGTTTGACTATTGTAGTATCCAGATGCCAATCACACCAGCCTTTTAAACTGCCTTTACTGGTGACCCTGCCCAGAAATCAAGAACTGCCTTTAGGGAGATCTTTGTAGCAACCCACTGGGGAGATGAGCACACATGTGCACCTGGATGTAATTCCCTTTTATTTGTCTTCATGAAAAATGTGATTACTGATGTTGAATATCTTGCAGATGAGAACTCTGTACACTTTCTTCATAATAATGCCGTTCAAGGACACCAAATGATTGTCTTACAGTTTTGTCTCTTAGTATTTGCCTTCCCTAAAATGGCTGCACTAAATGCTTTAGGATCCAGACATACAATTAATTACTGACTCATAAAGAGAGAAATGCAACCCCCAAATCAATATCTTTTAAAAACATATATTTTATATTTTTACTATATGATATTTATGCTTTATTATTCTTGTATTATTTTTGGTGAACTGAGACACTAAAACACCACGTTAAAGGAAAGCTGATTCTAAGCAGTTATAGTGAAGGTGTAAGTAGGGCAAACTTCTTCAGATACACTAATTAGTAAAAGCATATTAATTCTGACCTTCAATACCCTTGGTGTCCCACTATTTGTTTTCCCCTGTCTAGGAGCAAGTAGTTTTGCCAGAAAGTTCTAAAATAAAAGAAAGAAAACACTAAATAAAATGCCAAGTCTTTTCAAAGCATATTTAAACCACAAATTTGTTTAAGCTTTGATGTTAGATTTCAACCAAATCATTTGTTGAAAAGCAAATATGTGCATCAACTATATGGCCTAACAGTTTAATAAGCAGGCAATAATGATATAGAAAAATAAAGGCACGAGTAAGAATGCAGAACTTAGGAGCAAAGTAAAGAAATGGAGCTCAAGCAATAATGAGGGTCCATGGGTGTTTCTGATGTAGCAGAATCAGAAGAGATGTGACTGTCTGTTGGGCTCATCTTTATTGACTGAGAGGGAAAAGAATGAAATGCATTTTCTTAGAAGAAAAGAAGTCAAACTAACCCATGATGACTAGAGATAGAAGTGACTAATAAGATTGTTTCATTTTTATTACCTTTGATTGAGAAGTACAGTAAGCTCTTAGAAATACTTTCAGATAATATTGAAGGATGGGCAAAGACTGTGTTTTTTCTGTATTCATCATAAAGGCCAGTTTCAAAGGACTACATTTATTTTAACCTTGCATTTTTAAGGTGACTAATTTTGAAGCACATTTCTGTAATGTTGCTTTGTGTTTGGAAAGTTAACAGTAGGTTGGTCTGCAAGCAAATTGTTTCACTTCAGAATTTTATCTCAGATTCCATGAAACAATCATTTCAACAGGACTTTTTCCTCTCATCAAAAGTTTTACACCTTTTGGGGCATTTGATTTTGTTGAGATGGTCAAAATGAATGAAATTGCAAACTTGCCTTTGCATAAAGAACCCTTCCTTTTCTGTAAACTTCTCTCAAATCAGTCTGGAGCAGAGGGTTATGAAATTCTCCTCCAAAGGTCCAGACAGCGATTTTGACTGTATGGGCCATGAGATCTCTGTCACAGCTTCTCAGTTCTGTCATGGTAGCATGGAAGCAGCCACTGACAGTAAGTGAACACAGAAGGATAGCCATGTTCCAAGAATATTTTCTTTACACAAATGGGCAGCACGTTGGTAGTTTGCCTATTCCTTGTCTAAAGTTTGTCTTTCCTTGGTTCTAAAAAAGATTAATACATAATTTCATAATTAATGAAGCCTTTTTCTTTCTTCTGCCCTAATGCTAGGAGCCTATAGATAAGTGGAAAGGAGCTCAGATAAAAGAAGTAAGAATGAAAAACCAACCCAACAAAGTAGACAGTAATGCTTGATAACTTAAAATATATTGAAATAGCATCTTTTCTGCTCAGCAGTCTTCAGTGGCTAGAAATCCAACCCAACATTGACCATGTCAATAAACAGAATAATCTTTTCCTTGCAATAAAATATTTTTGTTAGATGCTAATGATCTTTTAACCAGTTTAAAGCATCTGGTTTCCCCATCTCTTGTATTACCAAATAAAGATGTAGTGTTGCCTGATATATGACTACTGTATATGTGTTTTCACACACTCATTCCATATTCTCAAACACACTTTGCACCCCATTCCCAGGTTGCCTAGTAGTCTCAAATTTACCTATAGTACTTAAATTGTCCAGTGTCTTTTTGTTACAATATGTTGGCCATTTTGGATTCTTCTTTAAGGCTTCATTGTGAAAGAAAAATATTTCTGTCTCTTAATAACATTCAGCATCAATAAGAGAGTAATTTTAGTTCTTTTTCATCCAACGTAAATGGGTGGAAAGGAACTTACAGTGGAAAAAGAATCGTAATGGTCAGTAGTGATAGCAAAACTAGTGTCTATAAAGGTGAATGGTATTTGATTTAATAAAATGAATAATTTTGTATATGTTTTCTCAAGAAATTAAACATATTTAAAGATCTATAGTTAAAATTATTTTACATCAGTTAGGATAAATGTAACATCCATAAAATATTGATGAAATTCATAAGTCAGAAAGAGAAAGACAAATACTATATGAGATCCCTTCTATGTGAAATATAAAATATGACACAAATGAAAATTTATCTACAAAGCAGAAACAGACTCAGAGACATAGAGAACAGTTTTGTGGTTGCCAAGGGAATAGGGGGTAGAGTATTACAAGTTTGGGGTAAGCAAATGCAAACTGTTATATGAAGGATGGATAAACACAAGGTCCTACTCTATAGGATAGGGGACTATATTCAATATTCTGTGATAAAACATAATGGGAAAGAATATAAAAAAGAACATATCTGTGTGTTTATCTGAATCACTTTGCTGTAAATCCACTATACTGCAATTTAAAATTTTTGAAAAAAATACATATACATAATTGTAGGTTAAAATATTTTGGGGAAAAAAAGATTAACTTCATTTCCAATCAGACAGAAAGAATTCCAGTAATATCACTGTCAAAATTCTGGATCTTTAAAATCTGAATTTTAGTGGTCTGGAGAAATGTTTACAAGATCATGCATGAAGAGTTCCATTGCAATATGGAAATATCAAGTGATGCTATGAAGGACACATTGAAGGAGGCTCACAGACATGTCCCTCAGGTATTTGTTTAGAGATTCAGGAAAGGAAACTCAGTTCTGCACATTTTCTAGACTGAGGCACAGTCTCACTTTGGAGTCTCTTTGACTTTAAGTGCAACCTCACAAGAAAGGCAGGAGGAAAAAGGGAGAAGATACACCTGCTTAGTCATTCAGGTGACAAGTCATCCTGGCAGCGGTGGCCATGTCATCCTCACAAATAAAATGGGTCACAGGAGAATTTTATAAATGAAAGATAAGGACTTGTGGGAAGCTCAAAAAGATGAATAATTTAATGCTTCTCCCATTAAATGAGGCAAAAAATGGAAAACAAATGTAGGTGCTTCTTTCTTGGCTTCTCAGTCTCTACCTAACCCTCCTCCAGCCTATCCCTTCTAGGTTTACCACTTTGTTTACCAAAGTGAATATAACTGGGTATCTGAGACAGACATCTGGGAAATGTCTTTGAACAGTGCTTCTCACTCCCTTCCTCCCGGTCTGTTAATTGGTCCTCCACCAGCCATTATAACTCTGATATATTTCTTGGAAGTACTCACTAGTCCTATAGTTACTTCCTTATCCAGGTCTATGTTGTGGGTTTCTAAGCCAAAACTTTGACTCCTTTACAGATTATTTATTCAAATTAATCACCTTTCTTATCATCCTCTTGCTTAAAACCTTTTATAAGTTTCTTAATAAGATGCCCCATGAACTGTCTTCTGCTTACTTTCTTACCATTCAGCTTCACCTCTTTGTATACTTCCTAGGTTACTCTCCAGGACTGTGTCTATCTTTGAGTCCCAGCTACTTGAATATACCACACTCTCTTGGAGGCCTGGGTCTTTAAAGATATTGATACCTTTGCCTGAAATGCATTCCTTTAGTAGCAAGCACTTCTTTTTCTTATTACCTGATTAATACCTTTGTTGTTGTTCAGCCACTCAGTTGTGCCCAACTCTGCAACTCCATGCACTGCAGTATGCCTGCCTTCCCTCTCTTTCACAGTCTCCCTGAGTTTGCTCCAACTCATGTCCTTTGAGTTGGTGATGCCATCCAACCATCTCATCCTTTGTCAGCCCCTTCTCCTCCTGCCTTCAATCTTTCCCAGCATCAGTATCTTTTCCAGTGAGTCAGCTCTTGGCATCTGGTGGCCAAAGTATTGGAGCTTCAACTTCATTGTCAGTCCTTCCAATGAATACTCAGCATTGATTTCCTTTAGTATTGACTGTTTTGATCTCCTTTCAGTCCAAAGGACTCTGAAGAGTCTTCTCCAACACCACAGTTCGTAAACACCAATTATTTGGTGCACAATTTTCTTTATTATCCAATTCTCACATCCATACATGACTACTAGAAAAACCATAGCTTTGTCTACACAGCCTTTGTTGGCAAAGTCATGTCTCTGACTTTTAATATGCTGTCTAGGTTGGTCATAGCTTTTGTTCCAAGGAGCCAGCTTCTTTTAATTTCATGGCTTCAGTCACTGTCCACAGTGATTTTGGAGCCCAAGAAAATAAAGTCTGTCATTGTTTCCATTGTCTCCCCATCTATTTGCCATGAAGTGATGGGATTGGATGCCATGATCTAGTTTTCTAAATGATGAGTTTTAAGCCAGCTTTTTCATTCTCCTCTTTCACCTTCATCCAGAGGCTCTTTAGTTCCTCTTTGCTTTCTGCCATAAGGGTGGTATCATCTGCATATCTTAAGTTATTTATATTTCTGCCAGCAATCTTGATTCCAGCTTGTGCTTCATCCAGCCCCACATTTCACATGATGTGCTCTACATATAAGTTAAATAAGCAGGGTGACAATATACAACCTTGACATATTCCTTTCCCAATTTTGATCAAGTATCCAGTCTATTGTTCCATATCTGGTTCTAACTGTTGCTTCTTGATCTGAATACAGGTTTCTCAGGAGACAGGTAAGGTAGTCTGGTATTCCCATCTCTTGAAGAATTTTCCACAGTTTGTTGTGATCCGCACACTTTGTTGTGGTCCTAAAGTCAAAGGCTTTAGGCATAGTCAATGAAACAGAAGTAGATGTTTTTCTGGAATTCTCTTGCTTTTTCTATGATCCAACAGGTGTTGGCAATTTGATCTCTGATTCCTCTGCCTTTCCTAAATCCCAGCTTGAACATCTGGAAGCTCTCAGTTCTCATACTGTTGAAGCCTAGCTGGAGAATTTTGAGCATTACTTTGCTAGTGTGTGAGATGAGTGCAGTTGTGCAGTAGTTTGACCATTCTTTGGCATTGTCTTTCTTTGGAATTGAGCTGAAAACTGACCATTTCCAGTCCTGTGGCAACTGCTGAGTTTTCCAAATTTGCTGGCATATTGAGTGCATCACTTTCACAGCATTATCTTTTAGGAATTGAACTAGCTCAGCTGGAATTCCATCACCTCCATTAGCTTTGTTTGTAGTGATACTCCCCAAGGCCCACTTGACTTTGCTTTTCAGGATGTCTGATTCTAGGTGAGTGGTCATACCTTCTTGGTTATCCAGGTTATTAAGATCATTTTTTAAATAAATCTTCTCTGTACTCTTGCCACCTCTTCTTAATATCTTCTGCTAGGTCCATACCATTTCTGTCTTTTATTGTGCCCATTTTTGCATGAAATGTTCCTTTGGTATCTCTAAGAAGAGATCACTATTCTTTCCTATTATATTGTTTTCCTCCATTTCCTTGCATTGTTCACTTAGGAAGGCTTTCTTATCTATCCTTGCTATTCTTAAGAATTCTGCATCAGATAGATATATCTTTCCTTTTCCTCTTTACCTTTAGCAGCTAGTTTTTTGTCCTTTGTCTTTTCTCAGCTAATTATAAGGCCTCCTCAGACAACCTTTTTACTCTTTGCATTTCCTTTTCTTGGGAATGGTTTTGATCACCGCCTTCTATACAATGTTATGACCCTCCGTCCATAGTTCTTCAGGCACTCTATCAGATTTCATCCCTTGATTATATGTGTCACTTCCTCTGTATAATCATAAGGGATATTTAGGTCATACCTGAATGATCTAGTGGTTTTCCTTACTTTCTTCAATTTAAGTCTCAATTTTGCAATAAGGATTTCACAATCTGAGCCACAGTTAGCTCTTGGTCTTGTTTTTCCTGACTGTATAGAGTTTCTCCATCTTTGGCTGCAAAGAATATAATCAGTCTGATTTTGGTATTCACCATCTGATGACATCCATGTATAGAGTCATTTCTTGTTTTTGGAAGAGGATGTTTGGTATGATTAATTCCTACTTATCATTAAAATATCAACTAACTGTTCCTTAAATTGCTTCCCCAAAGTTTCCCCTAATCCCATGCCGAATCTAGATTAGGGACCTCTCCAATGTATGATCACAGAAACCAAGAGTCTTAATTTTAACATTTATCATACATCTTTACAATTCCTTTTTCACTTATCTATATCCCAAATAGACTGAAATTATGACGTTTTTCTTCAGTTATAACATTTGTGCCTTGCACAACACAGGATCAAACCAGATGTCCAATAATGTTGAATCAAGAATTAGCTAAATGAGTTGGATAGAAAATGAAGAATCTGTAAGAAAGATTGCTTAGCTACAAGAGTTACTTAATAATGAGGTTTGCAGTGCGTTAGGACACAGCATATAATGTTGAGAGCTCCCTTTTTGGAAATACTGACAGCTTACAGTGATAACTCACCTTGTCTAGTCTCTATTTTCCTGAGACGTTTAAGAAAGTATTTTTTAAACTATATAGTACTAGAGGCAAAAAGAGATTCTTATTAATGATCCTTAATTGCTGGTAAAGTTACTTCTCTGTTAGTACAGCTAGAGTCATTTTCTCACCCACCATATCTGTCACATGGTATTATTGGAAATGGGATGTTACATATGTCTTAGACACAGGATCTCCTTAGGTTTATTAAATTTTGGGGTTAATGAATATTTTGACACTTTTACCTATACATATCATTAGGGCTTATTGCGATAGGTTTAGGATGGCAGTCATAATAAACATATATAGTACAATAAAAAGCGCTTTTAATCTTGAAAGTGCTTTATAAACAACAGTGATCAATGCTATGGATGGATTAACAGCATCAAATTGATTGAATTCTATTTCAAGGGCAATGGTGGTGTTAACATCGACATTCCCCTTCAGAAAGAAGGCAGCAGTGGCAATGGTAGAGTGCAGGTTCTGGACTCAGAGTCCCCAAATTTAGAATTTGGCTCCTCTACACCCTGGTGTTTAACTCTGTCTCAGTCGTTTCTCTACTCTCCAGCTCAGTTTCTTCATCTCTAACATGGGTTATTATAGGATTTCAATGCCGAAGTCACGATAAAGGATTAGCACACAATATCATAATAGTTATTATTATATGTGCATTTAATGGCTGGTGTTTTGGAATTCAGGATTTTGAACGATGTGCTGTTACACTCATGTATGTATTTTATGTGCTTAAACCACATAAATCTTGATGATATTCTGTTTATAACCTCTCTCTACTCCAGATCCCTCTGATTTTTCACTTCATGTTATTCAGTCTATGAAGTTCTATTTTTAAGTTGCCTTCCCTGTCTAGAGACTTAGATATTTTATCTCTCATAACTGAATTGCAAGTGATTACTTTACATTTTAATATATGCTTATAAATCAAAGTAAATTTCTTGTATTTTCCTCATTGTCATGCTCCTTAAAAAAGAAGACACTTTCAATGTGTCAGTTTTCTCACCTACCAATCACTCCTTGGGCTTCCCTGGTGGCTCAACTGGTAAAGAATACACCTGCAATGTGGGAGACCTGAGTTTGATCCCTGGGTTGGGAAGATCCCCTGACGAAGGGAACGACTACCCACTCCAGTACTCTGAACTGAAGTATTCCACAGATTGTATAGTCCATGGGGTTGTGAGAGTCGGACATGACTGAGAGACTTTCACTTTAACAAATCACTCCTTAATCTGTCACTTGTATTTTTTTTGCCCACTGCTTTCTTGTAAATGCTTCCTTTAAGATTATCAATAATTTTCAAAAGAATGGCTATTTCTCATCCTCAACTGGGTGTCCCTATATAATAATGTTATCATTATATCCTTTAAACATATAAATAAACTAAATATTTCTCACTAGACTTCCCTTTCTGTTTTCTGCAAATTTATTTTCAAACTTTTGACTCTGCTTTCTACCCCCCCACCTTTAAATGGAGGAGCTTCATCATTGTTGGATCTATTATGAATCTTTACCATTTTCCCAGTGGCTCAGATGGTAAAGAATCTACCAGCAATGCAGGAGACCTGGGTAATCCCTGGGTTGTGAAGATCCCCTGGAGAAGGAAAGGACAACCCACTCGGGTATTCCTGCCTGGAAGTCCCATGGGCAGAGGAGCCTGGAGGGCTATAGTCCATGGCATTGTAAAGAGTTGGACAGGACAGAAGTGACTTAGCACGCGTGCATGCCAGATGCTATGATTGGTGTTTTAGAAAGAGTATTGGGTAAAACAGACACAGCTTGGAAGCTTGCAATGAAATCAGGCATCAAACATGTAATTAAATAATTGCAAGGGATTCCTGACTCCAGCTGTGATGCATGTCAAAAAAATCCTCCTGCTGAGAAAAAGTAAAAGGCTGGATAAAATTTTTTAATAATATGGTTCTATTAAGACAGTACTGTTTAACTAGGACTGCCAGGACTTGTGGGATCAAGCTAACAGAAATAAGAAAAACCATTTCAGTGAGCTTTTTATTTATCTTTTGCATTTTACTTCTATTTGTTTTATCCTAATTCCTATATTGCATAGTCTTGAATGCGGAGGTGGAGGAAGCTTGGCTTGTAGAGTTTAGGGCCTACCAAGGAGGAAGGCCTTTGGTAAATATGTCAGATTTTCAGCTGAAATTCTAGCAGTGGGAACAAATGGGAAATAGAGCAGTCATCCAAAAGCAGGAATTAAACCCTCAACTCCTCTGAACTGCCAGTAGAGTAAAAGTTGTCTTTTGCCAGAATAGTTTAAATATTTGCTGCAAGAACATCAACAAGTCTATATTTCTAAAATACACAATGTTTGATATTCAATGCAAAATTACCAGGAATACAAAAAATATAGGACCTAATAAATGAAAAATATAGATCCTCAAGTAATCTAGACATATTTGATATATATATATATACACACATGCATAAAAATTTGTATATAAAAATTATATATGTATAAAATAGCTATGCTTAGTATTGTAAATAAAGGAAAAGATGCAGAATTTAAACAGAGAGGTGGAATGTATTAGAATAGGAGTTCTAGAATTAAAATACTACCTAAATTCAAATCTCTGTTGAAAGAATTGTAACTCTATCCCTGTTGGAGTAAATAGTAGTAGGCCAATCTTAAGCTATGAATGTTTGAATGCATGTTTTAGTAAATAAAGGGAATAGTTAGAAATCAAATATCTAAGCTTCTAATTCAGTGGGAAACCTGAAAAAGCAAATGGAAGCCCCCAAATTTGAAAGAAGAAAGTAGTAAAAATAAAAGCAAAAATTAAAGAAATAGGAAAAGACAAAAATGTAAGGAAGAAAATAAGACCAAAATATTTATATGATTTACTGCATTAACCTAATAAAGATGAAACCTTTTAAATTATCTCTATGGATTCAATAAATACATTTGATAAAGTTCTCAACAAATTAAGAATTAAACATTCTTTATTATTTTATAAAATACTACCAGTATAAAATATTGAATACTTTCTCCCAGATGTCAGGAATAGGACAAGGAAGTCCACTATCACCACATCTATTCAATATTATATTGGAAGTACTAGCCAGACCAATGTAGCAAAAAAAAAAAAGTATATATATATATATATATATATATTAAAAACGTTAAAGAAGAAGTAAACTGTCTTTATTTGCAGATATAATGACTGCATTTGGAAGAATCAAGATAGTTTATAAGCTATCCAGTTTAATAAGTACATTTAGCAAGGATTTTGTGTAAAGATCACCATTCCTAACTCAAATGTTTCTATGGAATAACGAAAGGTCAACTCTTTGTTAAATAGCAAATCTTTCTAATTTTATGTGTAGAATCCATAGTTCCAGGCAAAATCCCAGGATTTTGGGGAAATTGGCAACCTGACTCTAAAATGTATATGGAAAAGAAGAGGACTTAGAGTAGCCAAGGTTATACTGCAGAAAGACAAAGCTGGAGGACTCACACTACGACACATCAAGACTGTCTATAAAGCTACAGTAGGTAAGGGAGCATAGCACCGGCATAAGCATGAACAAAAACAGACCGCCAATATACTGCCACATCGATATCCAAAACAAAGGCATATATATGTGTGCCAAATCATGTGCAAGGGTGTTCTTAGAGACTTGATATTCTTCATAATCAAAAACTGTCAACAATTCACGTTTCCCTCAATAAAATAATAGAAAATAAATTATAATAATTCAAAGAACTATGTATAGCAATAAAAATGAGACAAATATTGCATCACACAACAGCTTGAGTAAATTTCATAACCTATTACTGAGCAAAAGAGGCTAGAAACAGAAGACCTTGGTAATCCATTTATATAAATTTCAAGAATCAGAAAATGAATCAGTGTGATGAAAGACAGGAGATGGGATAGTAACTGAACAAAAGCAAACTGAAGCCTTCTGAGAGTCGGGAATTAGTCTATGCACATAAATATTCATAGCCCCTATTTTAGCATAGTCAACAACTGGAAACAATACAAATATCCATCCATAGGTGAGTGGATGAACAAAGTGTGGTATATCCATACAGTGGGATACTACTCAACAATGGGAAGGAATCTCAATTTATATGTTGGTAAAGAAAGCAGGAGAGTAGTTAATTATAATTCCATTTATATAAAAATTTTTAAAATGCAAACTGATCTATAGAGGAGATCAGTGGTGGCCTGGGGATGAGGAAGAGGGAATGATGGAAATGTTCCATAGTACTTGTAGTGAGGGTTTCACAAGTATATATTTGTTATAGCTTTTTTTTCCTATACTGCCTCTCCCTACTGGTAAACATTAGTTTGCAGTCTATATCCATGAGGCTGCTACTTCTTTTTTTTTTTATTATTATATTCACTAGTTTGTTAAATTTTTTAGAGTCCACATATAAGTAATATCATACAGTATTTAGTTTTTCTAATTTATTTCATTTAACATAGTGCCCTCTAAGTCAGGCATCTGTATTGTTGCAGATAGCAAAATTTAATTATTTTTTAATCCCTGAGTAGTATTCAGGTGTGTTTGTGTGCGTACATAATCTTTATTCATTCACCTGTTGATGAACATTTAGGTTGTTTCCATATCTTGGCAATTGTAAATAATGTCATTGTGAACATCGGGGTGCATATATCTTTTTGAATGATGGTTTTTGTCTTTTTTTTTTCCTTTTGGGTGTGTATCCAGGAGTGAAATTGCTGAGTTATATGGTCGTTCTATTTAGGTTTTTTTTTTTTTTGCAAAATTTCTGTACTGTTTTCCACAGTGACTGTACCACTTCACATTCCTACAAACAGTATAGAAGGGTTCCCTTTCCTCCATATCCTCACCAACATTTGTTGTTTGTGTTCTTTTTAATTATGGATGTTCTGAAATGTGCAAGGTAATTTCTCATTGTGGTTTTTATTTTCTCATAATTTTTTGAACCATACCCTTTAAATAGAGATAAAAGGAAAAGTTCTCCAGGTGATTCTTGCAACCAGTGACTTACATTGTGGTAGGAAAATGGCTTTAACTCTATTTAGAGAAAAATCAATCAATTTTTCTATTATTTAATGTACTGGTCCTGAGCTCCTGTAGATATGTGTATGTGTGCTCAGATGCTCAATATTGTCTGACTCTTTGCAACCCAGTGGACCAAAGCCAGCCAGACTCCTCTGTCCATAGAATTCTCCAGGCAAGAATATTGATGTGGGTTGCCATTTCCTTCAGATATAGACTAACACAAAGTATATACTTTAGATTTAAGCATGGCATTCCAAATTTAACTGAAAAAATAGATATCTACTATGTTTATAAAGCACAGTAAAAATGAGATTTACTTAACTATGTTGGCAGCAAGAAAGTATAATTTCAACAAAATAATTTGTTTTTCTCTGTAGGATAGAATTGAGTTTATTCATA
The DNA here is from genome assembly GCA_007570785.1 of Antilocapra americana. Lineage (NCBI taxonomy): Eukaryota > Metazoa > Chordata > Mammalia > Artiodactyla > Antilocapridae > Antilocapra > Antilocapra americana. Next base: position 1,920,983 of record ML660213.1, on the reverse strand, counting down.
TTGGGACAAAAATTTCTATAGATAAAATGCTGTAGTTTGTCTCTTTTCAAGTATTTTTTTCATAAAAAAGAATTTATCAGTAAAAATGCAAAATATACATTTGAGTACGCAGTTGACCCATTATTGTTGTTATGCTGTGGCACTTCTATATTTTTTATAGCTCACATAACTGGTGTTAATATGCTCTGTTATTAAGTTTAACTGAGAAAAATAGTTTACTTAAAACTGACTTTTTCTGCATACTGATAAATTCAGTAGTCAAAAAAATTAGAGAAATATAATTGAGGATTGCAAAATCAATTTGACAGTCACTTAGAATGTGTTGAGTGGAGGCAGCAAGCAACAGCCTACATCTGATTCTGTTCTCTCCTTGTTTACTTCGTAAAATGGCAAATTAGAACTTTAATTTACAGAACTGTTAATACCTCAGTAAAAACTTTAAGCAAGTATCCTGTTTTCAATTTTCTTTTCTTTTTCTGTGTGTCTAATATGTAACATTATCTTCATTTTGTGTGCCCGTGTAAGATAATATACTTAGGAATTCTCGCCTAAACCACATATATGAAATGGAAGCTTTCTAAACACCATATCCCAGGCAATGGCACTAGCAGTGGCTGGTTGTTGTTTTCCAAAGTGATTAATTTATCCATTTGCTTTGTTCTTGCTGCTGCTGTTGTGAATGTCTGTTATATCTGAGACACACTATTGGGCTATGAGGATGTAGCTGGAATTCAGTAGACTTGTCTCTTGCTCTCACAGGCCTTATGGGAAAACAAAGTCACTTGACTATTCTTAACCATTATCAATCTGCTTTTTTTCTTCTGCCTAATAGTGAGCAATAGCCAAAACCAATCAGCAGCAATCATTTAAAAATCCTCAAATAGTAGACTAGAAATTAGCCAGCGCTATTTACAGTAACCAAGACAGGAAAACAAACTTAAATGTCTATCAACAGATGAATGAATAAAGAAGATGCGGGGTGTGTGTGTGTGTGTGTGTGTGTGTGTGTGTGTGTATGCGTGCATGCACGTGTGTGTGTGATGGAATATTACTCAGCTATTAAAAGAATGAAATAATGCCATTTGCAGCAACTTAGATGAACTAGAGATTGTCACACTGAGTAAAGTCAGACAGAGAAACAAAGATATTCTATTTATCACTTATGTGTGGAACCAGAAAAAGAAAAAATGATGCAAATGAACTTACAAAGCAGAAACAGACTCATAGACTTAGAGAAGGAATTTACTGTTACTAAGGGTGAAGGGTTGGGAGGAAGGATAAATTGGGAAGCTGGGATTGACATGTATACACTGTTATATTTAGGATATATAACTAGCAAGGACCTACTGTGTAGCCTAGAGATTTCTGCTCAATATTATGTAACATCCTAAATGGGAAAAGAATCTGAACGAGAATAGAAACATGAAAAACTGAAGCACATTGTTGTACTTTTGAAACTGTTATTAACACAACTTTGTTAATCAACTATTAACAATATAAAAAATAGGATGCTATTGATGGCTAATACCAGTTAAAGTAAAAATAAAAGTAGGGGGAGGGGACAGATTAACCTTAAAATGTCTGTGTTCACATTCTTTGAATCACAGACCCTTACTCCACTGATCAGTTAATTTTAGTTAGGACAAGAAAGAATGTTTGACCCAAGCAGGACTGATCCAGGTCTCACAGGAATTTGACATTGAAATCTAGAGATAACCAGTCAGCCTTTCTTGTCTTTTGAATAAAACATGAAAATTAATTGGCACATAAATTAATTGAGAAGCAGAGAGCGATGTACTGCTGGAGGGATGGGGAAAAAAGAGAGAGAATTAAAGCATATGAACAGAAAGCAGCAGAGAGAGGAGGAGAAATTCCTGAAGGCTTTCCCACTCTCTATGTCCAAGGATTTTCCCTAGGCTGGGCTTTGTTCCTAGACTTGAATTTAGAACATACCATTATCTCTGGATAATAACTTTCTTTTTTCAAGAGAGCTTGAGTTTGAAAATGCAACCAGAGATTCTTAAAAAGAAGCCATCAACATGTGGATGGAAGTTAAAGCCATGAAAATGTGTTAAACCACTCGGGGTCAAGGATGAGCCTTGGGAGATGAAAGGCATTCAGGGATGGATAACCAAGAAAGATTAGCCAGATAGGTAGGAGAAGAAACTGCCTGAAAATCCAGTAAATTTTCATAGATTAACAGTTAGCAGTATAAAATGTTGCTAGGCTAAAAACTGAAACTGTTGGTTGGAGTTTATCATTTTTATATTTCAATGTCCTGCTAACTAAATTATTTTTTAAATATATTTTGTAACCCTTAGGCCCTTCCTGAAATTTGTAGAATGATGTAAATTTCCAAAACATAATTGATAACTAAAAAAAAATCATAATTTATTGGGAAATTTTCAAAAGATACATATTTGTTTTTGCCAATGAGAGCCTTTAAGTTTCATGAAAGGTGTTTGATTTAGTTTGGCTCTATAAATCTTCGATGAAAATCCATACCAAAGATATGTTTGTCAACCATTAAAAAAATCTACAGTCCAGGAGACATCATTTATTCTGCAATGGTTCTCGTTCTATAAGAATCCCTTGCTCTTTCTTCTCTCCTAAAAGGGCTGTATTTAAACTCTAGGTCATTTCTCATCTGAATAGCTAGGGAAGATTAGCTACATGTTACTGATGCACTTGCTATTTCCTCACTGTGCACCATTGTGGTAACAGATTCTTAGCCAGTCTGATCAGATAAAATGTTCATAATACTTAGAGGATAAAGGATATCATCACTACCACAGATTCCTTTAAATCCAAACTCTCATCTGCATCAGATTACGTTTTTTTTTTTTTTTTCTCTCTCTCTCTCATTTACTAGCTCTCCCCAAAGAAAGTCTTGATAGAGCTATTTATTGGTTTCCTGGCTTGTATTTTTGACAGTCAAAACAGTAGCAGATACGATAGAAGATGAAGGCTTTTTGCATGCTAGTCACTGACCTTGCCAAATCCTTTAATATTTTCTCTAGATTTGGTCCTGTGAAATCAAATATTAAGCAAGTTTGACAGTACAGTTAAATTCTGTAAGGTCTTCTGTCATATTACATACAGTAATTGATTTTAAGTTAATTGGTCATTAGTTTCATGGTTTGTGTTTCTGGTTTTCTGGTGGACTTTCCAGAAAATTTCATGTAAATGAAGAGATGCTTTATGTAAATAAAATGCAGTAAAGTCTTTTTTAACCCACTTTAATCTAATCGTGTTAAGTAATCCCATAGGAGTCAACTGCATATTTTCTACCCTTCAATATGTTTCAGAAATGAAAGGATCAAATTTTTTATCCAATCAAAAATGTTTAAGTATTACTATTTGTAGATACATGTATTGTTTATTGGCCCACTCCATGTTTATTAAGTACCTAATATTTATGAAATGCTGCCCTAGGTAATGACTAAAAGTAAGATTAGTAAGTTAATTTTAATAATTCTTGCCCTCAGGAGTTCTAATTTACACTATTTAATATCTTTGAAATAGTAAAATGTGTGATACTGTTATGAAAAATAAGGAAAAGAAGCAATAGATACTCTGTGTTGTATTAGCAGAATTGCCTAGGATAAAATGAACAAGGGGACTACTGGCCTCCTCTTGGCAATCCTTAGGCCTTGAGAGGAGTACCATGCTCCATTTGGGGCAGCACGCTTTTAAAAACATAGACACATTTGCCAGAGGTTTCAAAAGAGAGCAACAAAAAATGATGAAAGGATTTGAAAACTGGGCCTCTAAGAAAAGGCTGAGAGACCTGAGGGTGTTCAATTTTAAAGGAGGAAGACAGAGGGGACACATGGAAACTGTTTACAGATGCATAAAGAGGTGTTATGGAGAGGAGAGGGACCAATTTTTCTCATTAGTCAACAAAGACACTTCAAGAAGTAATGGGTTTAAAACTCAAGGGAGGAAATGCAGGTTAAATATTAGATTAAATTAGGTGGAGATTTAAATATTTAAAATTTTATGTTTCTGAGTGTAATTAAGCTGTGGAGACTAAATCAAGTTAGAATTGGCATAGGCATGTGAGAGGGAAAACAAATCAGATCTGATGAAGGTTAATAATTAAAAGAGCTTATATTTGCATAAAATATAAAATATTTTAAAATACTTTCCATATGTATCATTTTACTGATCTCTCAACAATCTTAGGAAATCATCAGGGGGAGTATCAACTAGGTTTATAGTTGAGAAAATTGAATTTCAAAGAGAGAAATATCATTGTTCTCCCACCTATGTACCCCCCTCACCACCTCCCAGATTAGACAAAACTAGCAAGTGGTCTGGGACCAGACAAGTAGGACCAGAAGACCATTCTTCACATCCTGTCAGTATGTTTCCCATCAAATCTTGGTACTTTTTCATTTATAAGAAGATTTTTGTTATAGCAAGTTATTGTTGACTCAGTTGAGTTTTTTTATTTTTGTTTTTTTTTTTGAGGGGGCTTTTAAGGTGCCAAATATATCCCATGAAATTCCTTTTCTCTCCATATTTCATAGGAGAGAACTGAGCAATATAAATTATAGACCAATTAGCAATTTTGTTTACATCAAGGGACAAGAAATATGATTGAACGAATACTTATTTTATCTGTATCTATTATTTGTATCCTGTTTACAACTGTGGAATAAATTCAACAGTTGGTATTAAGTTTTGATAAATGATTGCAAAACCTAATATAGTGTTTAAAGGCAGTTTGATAGGGTGAGATGGTGAGACCTTGCTCTACCATTACCTACTAATGGAGATATTTCCATTTCATCTTTTATGAATGTGTCACACCCCTTATCTGTAGAATGAAATCCATAGTATCTTCTGGTTTCTTCCAGACTTAAATGAGAATCAAATGAGAAAATACATTGCAAAGTCCCTTGACCTGTTCAAAGAAATAAATTGTAAACTGTACAAAGCTTATAATATATAAGTGGGAGAAAAATCTATGTTGTTTTTTATTGTGTTGTGGCTATTTTAATTTGGTAATTTGTTTCTATCTTCATTTCAACCAAACCTTTGTTTTTATTTATTTTTTTAGAGTTTCTGATTTCAGACCCCTGAGGACAAAACCAGTGTCTGTTCTAGCATTTAAAATTTACTGGCCTAATATAGGTATTGATTAACTGTGTGGTGAGTAAGTGAATGAGGGAATGGGTGAATAAACATTTTCAGGATACAGTGAGATGTGAACAAGAGATTGATGGTACTGTCGACTAAGAAAAAGATGCACAACATGAGAGGTGTGAGTTAAGTTTTATTTGGGGTAAAATGAGGTCTGCAGCCCAGGAGACAGCATCTCAGTTAGCTCTGAGAAGCTTCTCCAAAAACGTAATGGGGAAAGGTCAACGCATATTGGTGAAGGTGCAATCAAGCACTTATTTTACGAAGTTTCCTGCTCGGGACTTAGTGCTTTTCTAGATATGAGGAGCTGCAAGGATTGGGATCATGAAATCAGTTCCTGAAAATATCTATCTGAAGACCTGTTCCACCAGTCTCCCTGAAGCACGAAATGCCTTACTCCCCATCCTGAGCTCCCTTCAGGGCGACAGCTGTAGCTGCGCCGGGTTCAGTCCCCACAGAAGCAGATGGCAGATGCCCTTGGCAAGCGCCAATTTGTAGTTGACAGGATTGTGTATATAATCATCTTGATGTATTCTTTAATAATGTAGCTATTATATGACACTGTATGTTATGTATATGCAAAGAACCGACTCATTGGAAAAGACCCTGATGCTGGGAAAGACTGAGGGCAGGAGGAGAAGGGGACAGCAGAGCACGAGATGGTTGGACGGCATCCCCGACACGATGGACATGGGTTTGAGTAAGCTCTGGGAGTTGGTGATGGACAGGGAGGCCTGGTGTGCTGCTGCAGTCCATGGGGTTGCAAAGAGTCGGACACGACTGAGCGACTGAACTAACTGAACTGATGTATATAATACATATGAAAGTGAAAGTGAAGTCGCTCAGTCGTGTCCGACTCTTTGCGACCCCGTGGACTGTAGCCTGCCAGGCTCCTCCATCCATGGGACTTTCCAGGCAAGAGTGCTGGAGTGGGTTGCCGTTTCCTTCTCCAGAGGATCTTCCTGACCAGGGATCAAACCCGGTTCTCCTGCATTGTAGGTAGACGCTTTACTGTCTGAGCCACCAGGGATCTTATAATATGTATATATAATGTAAATAACATTGTATGTCAGAGTCTCAGACCCTGTGAATACAAGGAACTAAAAATCCAGTAGGAGAGACAGACTTGCAGACCATTACAGTACTTTGTATAAGAAGACTTGCTTTTCCAGCAATGGGAGGTAGCTATCAAACTTTACCAAAGGAAGAGCATTTGATTGGCTGCTGAGAACTCCACAGAGAAGTCATCCGGGAGGCAGACTGTATTGAAAGACTCTTGGTATATGTGGCAGGGCTTGCAAAGGAATGGAGTTTGGGGGAAAATTCCAGCCTATGTGAACTCCTTAGGCGCTCAGTAGAGTACCGTCCTCACCAACAGAGCCGGGGTAACCTCAGCAGTATTCCCGCAGGAAGGCTACAGGAGGGGTGTTTACTAGGAGCATACAGGAAAGCTTCATGGCTCTGTTTGCATAATGTTGAGAGAGACTGGAGTTTTTGTTTCCTTCTGAGATTAACGTGTGCATATTGCAGGTTCAAATGGTATCTTAATTAGTTGCAGGAAGTCGCATCGCATGCCCCACACCTCCCTTTTCCAGCACACCAAGTAATAGAATCTATTTGCCAAATTATGAAGACTGACGGAGAATGACAACTGTAATTTGAGAAAATGGGATCTCTGCCCCCTCCCCTGTTTTTCTTTGAAGTGGGTTGCAAAGTTTAAAATGCAAAGAAGTAGACCTCCTAAGGGGTCCATTCTATTTCATCTGCAGAGGAAAGACCTATGTTGTTAACTGATGAGACTGGGAGAAGCAGAGCTACCCCAGGAAAAACTTGAAGTCGGTCCTCTGCCTTTGGCAGTGCTACAGCCTAACTCAGTGCCCTCTCCGGGGGCCTACAGGCATCGTGTCCACCCACGGCTGCTGGTGTGTCTTCCAGAGGCTTTCCCCCAAGGCCTGCTCTTCATTCTGATCACCTTGGGGCAGTTGTCTGCCTCCGTTCAGCTGAAACGTACCTGTCTGTGCCCCATCCCTTCAGGCCCCCGATCTGGACGGCAGGCTCATCTGACAGATGTCACTTTGCTGGTATGTCAGAAGAAGCAGCCTGTTTCTGGGCTCCTCCTGCCCTCCCCAGGACTGCATGTCCACTTAGAAGCCTTCTAGGGATAGTTACAGAATGGAACACATGAAATGAAATCACAGCTCTGTGGGAGACAGGGTTTTGGACGAGATCCACCCATGTGGGAAAGTGAAAGTGTCATTCTTTCTTTTTAAAAAACAAATATTTGCTGAACAGCAGCATAGTACCAGGCCCTGTGCTAGAGCATAAAGATGCCTAAGCCAGTGGGCATAATCATGACTTTAGGGAGCTGAGAAGGTACATCCTCTATATACATGTTTCATATAAGTCACTCAACTTTATTCAGAACATTTATTGAGCATCTTCTATGTGCATGACTCTGTGGAGCACTAGAAACAAAATCTCTGCCTTCATAGGGACTGCATTCTAATGGGGTTCAGCAGGTGAACAGGAATCCATGTGACTTATTTGTTGATTCACAAAAATGAAAAATTTATATTCCTAAAGCCTATTTTAAAATGATCATTTTTAAACCTCATCTTAAATTCAAATTGTCTTTGATCACATTTGATGCAGGTTAGAATAACCTTCCCGTGTTATTTGAAATACATTTAAAGCAGCCCTTATTTGAAGGAATCTGGTTTTGAATTTTTCATAGTGTGTTAATTACCTTCTAATTAATTTTGTGTGTGTCTTCCCAAAAAGTTGGGAATAGTAAAGAGATAGGGTATGACTCTGCAGAGCTTTTTAAGGTAAAACATGCAATCAGATCAATGCTCATGTAAATTAGAACTCAGGAAAAGTACTGAACAGCAGGATTATATTATCAAAAATCTGGCTGATAGGTTTTGAAGTTACTGAGCTGAATCTATTTAGAAGTACATTTTGGGAAGGCTAAATAAACATCAACACTATTGTCTATTCTAAGTCAGGATCTTGCTTTGTCTATTTTCCAGGTGATAAAACACTAACTGTGATTAGTGTTATCATCAAGCATATTGAACAATCTGTAAGTTAACAGCAGTACACAGGCATGTAGTCCAAGAACTAGAAGGAAAGAAAATGAATTTTTTATCTTTTTTTTTTTCCTATAGAAGGGGAAATAATTCAACACCTTGAGTCAGCTGTGACTCAAGGGTCCATTATAACTTCAAGATTTTTTAAAAGCCTGTGTCTGGGGTATGGGAGATGAATTTTGTTCCAAAGTGGTGACATGGGCAAGTGTAAACTCCTGGGAACAATTTCAGACACACTGAGAGTCTGATCTAAGCAAAAATGGACAGAACAGGGAAGATGGAATTCTCACACTTGCTTCCTGACCTTGGCTGATAGTCCTTAGCAGTTGGTAATTAAAGGAAATACTGAGGCTGAGAAGATGAAGAGGAATAAAGAGGGAGAGTAATCTAGAATTAGAGGATATGTAAATAATAAGATAATATTATAGATAATAAGATGAGGCAAACATAGGAGCAGTGTCTCTGACAAAGAGGGCTATACTTTGTATTAAGGTGATGGGGTGATATGGAGGCCATAGGTTTGGTTTAGCAAGAGGAAGAAATACTCATTCAAAATATCTATATTTTATATAGTATATATCTCTATATATTATATGTTTAATTATATTGAAAAAACTCATCAACTGTTTTGGTATCTTGTCTCTTTTCTCCTTTTGCCATTCCAGTCTTGTGTTATCTTTCCAAAAATGTTCTGGGCTCTTAGCTACACTGACACTATGCCCATTCCTTTCATCAAAGAAGAGTATTCTGCCCTGCGTCACAAACAGGGAAAGAATAAGGTTATATAACATCTACATGTTATCATTACAACAGAGTCAAATAAAAATCAAAAGTCCATCCAATGATCAGGTAGAAGTCAATAAAAAGGTCAATAAAAATCAAAGGATGATCCAAAAGAGAGGACTTGGTATGCTGAAAAATGCCAGGGGGAAAAAAAAAAAAAAGACGTGGTGAGATCTCCCTGTGGCCTCAGGGAAGCACATGATAAAATTAATTAAAGCTCATCACCCATGAAAAAGGGCTACAGTTAGAGAAGTAGCTGCATGGACTACATAACACTGGTGGTTCTTTAACTTAAGACAAAGACAGTGAATTTTTGTTTTAGTTCTGGAGCTTTTTCAGATGCTGAGCCAGAACTGTTTATTTATTTTTTTTTATTTTTTGCCTCTGTTCAACTGAATACTGCATTTTTGAGCAATACAAAGAAAGTATTGATTGGTTCACTTGAGCACTATCTGTTATGAAGTCTCCTAAGTATAAGCCGTTACCCTAAACACCAGGATACAGAGATTAGTAACATCAGCTTTCAAAACATTTATAGTCTGGTAATAATATATGATTAGATTTTTCATATGATTTGGGTATAACAGTCTGATTCTGATACAATCATGTTTTCTCTACATCACACACAAAAAGTTTCTTTTGGGAAATTATTTAAAGGAAACTAGGAGGAACCTGTATAAGGGTTTCATAAATGTTTTATCAGTGGATTTGACTCCCCAATTACATTAAAGCATTCATCTTTTTTCTTTTTAAGTCCAAAATGTCTGATCTTTAATTGATGTAAAGCAACCACATTAGTAGAATTTGTCCATGTGTGAGAACATAGCTTGATTAAAACAGATTGCTCTGCCATTTGATTCTATAAACATATAATTTCTTACCATGAATAAAATACTGTATGTAAACTAAATAGGGCAAAATAGTCACTCATTATTTAAATTTCAGTTAGTAGTCTGATCCTCTGATATCTCCAAATGGTCATAATTTCCCAGTTCAAAGAAACATATTTTACATGCCAACAAAGAGTTTTGCAAAAATAGAGTCAGCAATTTTAAGAAGTCAAAATTGTCAGTTCTGAAGTTTTTATACATTACTTTTCTCAAGTCTAGTTTTCTCTCACTTCTCAACTGCATCACTCATCCTATAGATGAGTTCTAATCAAAGTAAATTATATAAACATATAATCGTCTGAGTCTGGCATGATTCTGCATTGACTAATCCCTTGTCTTTTTAAACTTTGTGCTCTGTGTATATATACTGCATAGTGTGTGATATACATACATGTGTACATACATGATATGCATATGTATACATGATGCACATGTATATCAGATGCTAGACGATATACATTATCTCAAATCTGTAAACATTCTAAATTAAAAAATAATTTTGTGTGTAGAATATGTTGTTATATATTGTGGCACTTGTGGCAAAACTTGATGCAACTTAGCGTTTATTCTTATAACTATGCCTGTAATGAGGAAGAAAATGGCAACCCACTCCAGTGTTCTTGCCTCGAGAATCCCGTGGACAGAGGAGCCTGGTGGGCTGCTGTCCATAGGGTCGCACAGAGTCGGACACGAGTGAAGCAACTTAGCATGCATGCATGCCTTGGAGAAGGAAATGGCAACCCACTCCAGTGTTCTTGCCTGGTGGGCTGCCGTCTGTGGGGTCGCGCAGAGTCGGATACGACTGAAGCGGTTTAGCGCAAGTAGCCCCAGCAGCATGCCTGTAAGAGTTTGCTAGGCGTCTTATAACAAAGAACTACAAACTGGATGGCCTGAACAACAGGAGTTTATTGTCTCACAGTTCTGGAGTTAAGAAGTCCAAGATCATGGTGCTGGAATTGGTGGTTTCCTCTGAAGGCTGTGGAGGAAAAATCTTTCCAGACCCCTCCCCAGCTTCTAGGAGTTTGCTGGCAAGCTTTAGCATCTTGTGGCTTCTGATGCATCACCCTGACCTCTGACTGCTTCTTTGGCTGACGTTCTTCCTACGTGCTTGTTTCTCCACCTGGCATTCTTTGTGTAAGGAGACACTTGTCACTTTGGAGTAGGAATGCATCCTGCTCCAGTATGCGCTCATCTTAAATAATTATATCTGTAAAGACTTTACTTCCAAATGAGGCCATATTCTGAAGTTACACTATGGGTTAGACTTCGACATATTAATTTGGGGGGAGGATATAAGTCAACCTTTAACAATTGCCCTGCGTAACTGATGAGAAAGCAAACAATTCCTCTTGCATAGGAAGAGATAACCTACGCAAAAAGAGATACAAAACGCCTCCCTCAAACTCCTCACATTTGATTGATTTACTAGAAAATTATGAATTTGCAAACACAGTGCAGCATAGTGTGATAACTAAAGCAATTGGATGACCCGTCCAAGACTCTAATCATTAATATTCAATCAGAGATGCTGTGTATTTCTACTTAAAATTGATCCTGCAAAATACAACATAATTAATTGGGCAATTTGTCTTAGGATGAGATTTGTTATATTTGTAGCGATAGCATAGACATCTTGTTTCCCTCAGAATGCTTGGGTTCAGTCGAGACCTAAATAGCACGTAGATAGTGGATTTCTTATCAACTCCTGCTGATTTTAATACATTTATTTATGGGTGCAACAACCCAAATCACCAACTTGAGCTATTGTTCAACATTCTTCTATGTGACTTTGTGATTGTGCTAATATGTAACGGCATCATTTGATACAAATCAAAGATACACAGTTGTCATCACAGCTGTTTTAGCATGATGACCCCTTAGAGGCATAGGATGTCGGACTTTGTGGACACTGTTTTTCGTGTATATCCTAAAGGCTAACCATTAATAGTAGCTTTGACAGAAACTCATTGTTCAAAACTTAAGAAGATCAATTTTGGACTGTAAATGCTGAATCCCAACAAGCAAAACTTCTAATGATTTACTTTATTTTTATGCTATTCATGATGCTTATATTGATAAGGTTTAACATATTGAGACATACGTATGATTTAATTGCCGTAAAAGATCAATGAGTCTCTCATTGAATAGGTGCCAGTCTTGTTCAGTTCTTTTCATATGTGTGAAAGCCCAGTGAAAAAGTCATTTATTAACAGTAGTCCTTTTCCCTTTTGGTGCATTTTCTAACTGTCCAATGTAAGAGTTATAGTTAAATAATCACTAGGATTTCCCTTTAGCTCTAACATCTATGATGTCTTTGTTGAGGATGATCATAGGAGATTGTTGGGTCAGCATAGGTTTATTGTAATTGAGATCAGAAAGCATAGGAAGAGTGAAATTAAATATGTATAGAGAAAAGGGTTGAGTTAATATGGCAGCAAGTCACTGGGCATAGACTATAGTTTCATGATCACTGAAATCTCATGCTAAACATAATAGTTTAGCTTCCTTCGCAGCCGTTTTCTCAGTGGCTCACTGGCACCTGTGGATTCTATCCCCTCTTCAAATGTGTAAAATAGGTTTAGAGAAGATAAGTAACTGAGATAACTTCTTTAAGATACTTGGAGAAGATAAGTAATTTTCCCAAAGTCCTACAGGTGGTATACCCTCTAAAGAGGGGGTTGCTTAAATCTCAGGCTCCAGTGTACATGTCCACGCCTCTGCTATGTAACACTGTGGCAATGGTATGCACTTACTATTTTCATCTTCTCAGTTCCCCATCTCTCTTTGAATCAGATACAGCTATTCTGATGACTAGGGAGTGACCCACAGTTTTGAGAATACAACTCTCGCTGGCCAGAGAACCGTGGATAAACTAAATAATTTAAAGGTGTATACCTATATGCTGTTGGGCTGTGACCACCCTAAATCACTACCTCACTTTAGCAAAGCTCTTTATATGCCATCCATTCATTTTTTTAAAATTTTATTTATTTATTTTAATTGGAGGCTAATTACTTTGCAATATTGTAGTAGTTTTTGCCATACATTGACATGAATCAGCCACGGGTGTCCATGTGTCACCCCTGTCCTGAACCCCTCTTTCACCTCCTTCCCCATCCTTCTGGTTGTCCCAGTGTAGCAGCTTTCCTTTAAAAAAAATTATTGGAGTAATATGTATATATATATACACACACACACATTATATATATAATATATACACATATATAATATACATATATATACATATATATATAATACACACACACACACACATTCTTTTTTAGGTTCTTTTCCCATATTATAGAGTATTGATAGAGTTCCTTGTGCTATACAATAGGTCCTTGCTTGTTATCTATTCTTATATATAGTAGTGTGTGTATATCAATCCCAACATCCCAACTTATCCCTCTGCCCGCCTTTTCTCCTTTTGTAACCATAAATTTGTTTTCTCTGTCTGTGACTCTGTTTCTGTTTGGCAAATAGGTTTCATTTATACCATTTTTTTTTTGGATTCCACATATAAGCACTTTCCTATGACACTTGTCTTTCTCTGTCTTACACCCCTCTTTCAGAATTTTTACAGACACAGTGTTTAATTGTTATCAAGTCAAGCAGTGCTTTGTAACTGTTTCTGAAGGCAATGGAATCCATTTAACAGATAAAATGTCATCTCTCAGCCACAAATACACTGAATTGCATTCAACACTGATAAAAGAAGTACAGTATACAAAACATGTCTATTAGGTGGACAATGTTTATCTAAATTAAAAAAAAATTTCTCCTTCAAAGATAAACTTTGAATTGATTTGACAAAACTAGTTTCCTAGGAACCTAACTGCACCATAGTTATAACCTTTAAATACAAGTTGCCATGGAATCCTTTTATCAAACTAATAGAGTTGACTCAATTGGAATTTCAGGATTTTCTGTTCTGTTTCCTTAAAGTGAATATTTCTTGCCCTCCCTGAGACATTGCTTCTCAAATATTAATTAACTGATATGGTTTCCTAAATTTGCCTCTCTCTCCTCTCCATTTCTTTTGCTTCTGTCTATTGGAATACATTTTAAAGATTTTTGCATGTGAAATGACTCTTGCATCAAAGAGTATGTATAATTTCCCTTCATTTTTAAAATAAAAGATAGAAAAATATGGGGAGGATTTTTCAAAACTTTTATGTTCTACATATTTTGTTTTGCTTTATAAATGAATAGCTTTCTATATTTTAGGTATTATAATTTGAGTCTCAAAAAGTTGTTACAAAGCACAGAAAGCAATTTTGCTTTTAATTACTTATAGCTCTCAGTATTTCTGAGTCAAAACAACTCTCCATTAGTGTTCATGGGCAAGACAGGATGCAATGCAGAGCAGATATCCTATAAGCAGCCTGATAGATCCAATCATCTGATTCATTATAATACAAATATTGTAATCAATCATAATATTCAGTGTCCCATAAATCCACAATTCTGTGAAAAGGAGAAGAAAAAAGAAATTAAGCTATCAGTGAGTTTACTGAAAAAGGAAAAGCGATTTCCTGATTATCATCATTCAGAATTAGATAGACATATACATGATAATCATTCATATTTTAGGCAATAATATGAAAATCAACATAAAACCCTGAAAGGAAGAGCTTTTTATTTTTTTCTAAGATGTGAAAAAATAGACCTATGTGCTAATTTAATTCCCCTTTAAGTTAATGACATAATGAGTTTCTAGAGCATTAGATAGGAATAAATATTGTCCTACATTTCTATACCTGAGTCCTAGGGAAAGGGCAACCATGCTCTCTATATTTTGGTTTCCTGAGCCTTGAAACCCTTTTGGGTAATATAGCTTCTCCATTTTGAGTCCTGTCACAAATCCCATTTCTGATGACGTTTGTCTGTGTCTTTTTGTGTCAGCTCCCCAAGTTCAGCTACACCTGTAAGTGGATAGACTTTGAGCCTCCTGAGTTGGGCATGATTTGAGTGGTTTGCAAATCATGGTCCTGTTGACATATATATAAAACCAATAGCTATATAACCAATAGAGCCAATTTGGTTCTTCCCAAACTGCTATTCTAATGGGACAGTGGTCTGAATGCAGAATAGATCTAATGTGATGAGATAGATTTAGGAAACATCGTGTGTATCATTAGCCTGATGTACGTTGTTATTGTCACCTTTGTTAATGCTGTTGCATGATTTCTTAGGTTATTTAATATGCAAGTAGATAATGACTGTGAATGCAAAAGAATGAGTATTTTCTACACTCCTTTAACCTTGGAACTCTTTTTCACCTCCCTACCCTCACCATTTCATTTATCTTAATGTTGCATTTAGCACAATTCCAGATATACATATTTTGGGAATTTGAGGATGAAGATGTTTTTCACAGGCTTCCCTTGTAGCTCAGTTGGTAAAGAATCTGTCTGCAGTGCAGGATACCAGGGTTCAATCCCTGGGTTGGGAAGATCCCCTGGAGGAGGGCATGGCAACTCACTCCAGTATCCTGGCCTGGAAAATCTCATGGACAGAGGAACCTGGAGGGCTGCAGTCCATGGGGTTGCAAAGAGTCAGGCACGACTGAGTGAAAATTCATCCATCATCATATGTTTTCACATTAAAATTGAATTCTTGGCCCACTGGGAGAGAAAATACACCTAAGTTTTTAAAATCAGTCTGTAACATTTTAAAATGGTTTAAACATTTTGCTCTTCCTGGATTATAAGTAGTTGAAAATAGACTTTCATTAAGGGGAGAGCAAAAGATGCTCTGAAGTGCTGAACATCCCTAGGGGGTTTCCAAGTGGAGTCCCATCATGAATGGTCCCAGCAGAGGACAACTTCGCACAGTGTAGGGCTGTAGCAAGGCCACTGACATTAATGATATAGGAAATTATGTTTACTTCAGCCTCTTCAGTGAGAACAGAAAAAATTGACTGTGTAGTCTGTATCATCAACCTTTTATCTCTGATATTACAATGAATCTGGTTACCTTGAAAACCAAAGCTAGGGACTGAGAGAAGTAAAATGGTAGAGGCCATAAACAGTAGGGCTTGACATGATGGTGCATCCATGATGGTTTGTTTCAATCTACCTCTGCAGCAGTTCATGAGCCTCCTCTCCCAAAGCAGCCCATCTGCACATAAAACTCTGGAGAATTTGCCGAATGCTCAGTGCTATTTCCGGTTCTTCATTTGCCAAGTTGTGTCAGACTCTCTGCAATCCCTTCGACTATAGATGCCAAGCTCCTCTGTCCCCCACTGTCTCCCTGAGTTTGCTCAAATTTAAGTCCATTGAGTCAGTGATGCTATCTAACCATCTCATCCTCAGTGCTATAGAGACCACAAATATTCATAAGATACACATCACATGTGTACAACATATGTCTGTTCTTTTTCTTCTGACTCTAAACAAAGGAGTTGGAAATAAGATAAAGCAGCTGAATAAATCATTGTAAGAAAACAAAATGCTGTAACTATGAGAGTAAAGAGGACGATTTGTTTCTTCTTTTCTTTGGAAAGTCAGTCTTCTCAGGTCAAAGAGTTAGAAAGACAAGTAAGATAATGAAAGTAATATATAAACAAAGAAGGTAGAACTGTGTCATATCACTGTCAAAGGAATGAGAGGTGGTTTGTAGAGTGGTTACAGAGCTGGCTTCTAGAGATTCTTGTCCAGTTTCCTGGATTGAACTCTCTGGGTTCAAATTCCATCATTACCACCTCACTAAGTCCCTGTCCTCATGTAATTCTCTCATTCTTTCTGCTTTTCATTTCCATCAAGTACAAAATGGTGGAGATGAGGATAAATGCCATGCTTGTCTGACAGAGCCATTGTGATGATGAAAGAAGTTCATGTATAAAATATCTAGATACAATAGCAATTAAGTGTTATTATTATTAACAACAGATTATATCCGATGAAGATGGTCAAAGGGGGGTTCAGAAGGAAGATCACAATGACATAATCTGTAAACAGGTGGATTTTTAGAGACAAAAGAGTTGAGCATGGTGTCCTAGGGAGAGGGATAGTCATGAATAAAGGCATCAAGATGAGAAATCAAAGGGCAGGTTTGAGAAACAGCAAACCAATCAGTTTGGATTAAAGCATTGATCCTTTACTGGTCAGTTTTCTCATTCTGTGGGAAAATAGTAGGAGATGATTCTGGAAAAGGTATAGTTTGTAAGTTTTTAAAAGATAAGAGGTGTTTCAAATGGGGTTTAGTCAATGTCTGTGCAGCTAAGTGATTTGAAAGGCACTGTAACTCTGCAGTTATAATATCAAAATAGTTCTGCATATTATTTGTTTAAATAGCTAACTGTCTTAGAGTAAGAAAATCCCTGGACTTGAGCAGAAGACATGGATTCAAAACCATCCTTGATACGTTTAGATTTAAACACTGGAAGCTTTAGTATCTTAATCTTTAAAGCAGTGAAAGCAATGTCTAAATCACAATTGGTTTCTAAGATCAAATAATTATACAAAAAAGGACCTGCAGTGCTGGGCTTAGGTAGATGTTTAATCAGTTTTACTGTAAAGTCTCTGCTCTAATAAAATCTGTCTATATTCTCCTCGTGATAGTCCATTTATCAGACTGCCCAGTGTGCTATTCAAATTTTTGGACCCCAGCATTGAACATCCCATCTCATTCTAGGCTGGAGGGAAGTTCTCCAAAGTTTCCAGAGTCCCTGAGGTTATTCATCCTGAGTTACATCTTTTGGGTTGACAACTATAGAAAGTTTAAAAATACACTGACTTCTGAATCAGCATCTTTTTCTTACAATATAGATAGCAAATCTGGTTGCTAGATTTTCCCAATCACTCTTCTGCCATGCTGATGCTCTATAATGGCTCCATGGAAAGAAACAGAAACCATCATGCAATCAAAAGCAAAATGAATAAAAGAAGGCAGGGTAATTGACAGTTTTGCTGCAGCAGCATTTAATTTGAATTATTTGATACTTACTCTTCACCCATTGATTTTTAGGTTCACTGATTCTTTGTTTGCATTCCCCCTTTTAGTTTCAGATTGAGAAATGATGTATCATTTGGGTAATTTTCCAGAATCACCTTTGTTATTTTGTCAGTGGCAGGCAGCACAGATGGGTATTCGAAGGTCTCTGTATAAATGCCAGCAATAGAGGTGGTAACACTGTCCTGAGTGCTTTCTCATGAAACAAATCAGATAAAGAAGAGGAAGCACTGCCAAGGCTGGCCACGACAGATGAAGTGGATCCAGTAATAGACATCTCAATGGACACATATTATTATTATCCAGGATGATTCAATATCGTGTGACCTTTTCTTTCAAACTCACTCACAGGAAACATTTTCTAATGGGACGCAGAGAAGAAGATTGTTCTCCCACTCGATTCCTTGGAAGGAAACACTATTCTCTGCGTCTCCCTCAACCAATAAATACTCTGTGAAAAGACTGGTGTTAGGAAAAGAGAGTTTCAGTTCTCATGCCATAAAGGATTCAACTACAGCCTAAATGTTTCCCTTTTTTCACCCTCATCCATTTATTTCTCCTGAAATACACTGTTCATGAAAACACACAAACACATGCAGAGACACACGCACACACTATGACCTTCAGTCTGTCTCAGAAAGTTCACAGTAATAATTTGGACCATTAAGAGACGCAAGCATTTTAAATATTTCTTAATGCAAACTACCTCTGTGGTGGTGACATATGTCCATAGCTAAGATGGTTACATCTGACGGTTATTGCACTTGTTTCTCTGCAGTGCTATTGATAAGCATTGGCATGGTAATTGGCATATGTGTATGGAGTCACCTTTTTCAAGCATTCTAGAATCAGAACATATTCCAGCTAAACACATGGTCATGAAATACATTTTGTATATGACTTTGGATCTAGTCTGCTAGAAACAATAATTTTGTAAGTGACAGCTCTCCTCACAGATTAGACAAATACTGCCTGTAAGAAAGGTTTCAACTTTGAGTAAAGCTATTTAACCAAATTTGGTAAGATAATCATGGATCAAGTTTAATATGAGTGTTTCATGGCATTATTATTTTTTTGCAGAATTTTTTGTAGGCTAGTTAAAAGTAATAACTTTTCTTTGTTAGACATAATCTCTTGGCCTCAGTTTTCTTTTATATTAAAAGCAGTAAAATAGTTATTATCAGATTGATGATTGAATAAGTACGCCGAGACTAATGAGTGACATACAGCAGCTACTCATGTGGGGAAAGAAGATATTCTACAACTGTTTCACATGCACGGAGGCACTCCTTTCCTTAAGTGTGTGAGTCTAGAAGTAGCTAGCAGGTCTCTCAGAGGAAATCTGAAAAATAGACATATATTTGTAATCCTTACATTGCATTTTTAATTTAACAAGAGAAAATACACCAAAACACATTTTTTTATTGAAATATAATTGATTTACAATGTTGTATTAGTTTCAGGTGTACAGTGCACACACATGCAACATACACACACACGCACGCGCATGCATGCTTTTCAAGATTCTTTTCCATTAGCAATTAGTACAAGCTATCAAGTATAATTTCCTGTGGTATATAGTAGTTCTTTGGTGTTTATTTTATATACAGTAGAGTGTATCTGTTAATCCCAATCACACTTTCTAATGTAAATTTCCAAGTTTGCAAAATTAGACTATATGTTTGGTTTTTGTATCCAGTGAATTGACAGCTGTATCATAGCGAGGAAAGACCTAAGCCATTCTCAGATGAAGTCTACTGGACACTTAACAGTTAATTGTGGCAGAGACCAACTAATCCCTTGTCTCTTTCCCCAGATGAGGAAACAGAGGCCACAAAATTCACAGTGGTTTATTTATATCTGGGGTAGAATCCATGTGGATAGTAAAAGCTTCCAACCCAGTGATTTTTCTACCACATCTCTTTGTCTTGATATTTGGTTTCTCATGGTTTTAAGATTGAAGAGGTGAAACATCAGTTTAAAAAATCACCAAGTTCAGCAACAGTTGGACTATTTGGAATATGGTTGAAAAATGTGGTTTGGGGCAAGAAGACCGTTGTGTAATCGAAAATAGGTATTTGAATCTCACCTACTAAAACTTAAATATTACCCAGTGTAATGTGATGCTGGTGATGCTGACTGGCATCACTGACTCGATGGACATGAGTTTGAGCAAGCTCCAGGAGTTGGTGATGGACAGGGAAGCCTGGTGTGCTGCAGTCCATGGGGTCGCAAAGAGTCAGATACGACTGAGCATCTGAACTGAATGTAATGTGCCTCAATTAATATTTATAGTTTCTCTCATTTTCTCTCCATGTGTATCCTATTTTCTCTTACTTTAGAGAAATCTAACATCTTATTCGCAGAGCATGGCAGGTTGAAAGCGTCCAGCACCAAGACTAGGGAGAAGGGAGCTAATAAGGCTTTTGCTGATAGAAGGGGCCTGAATACTGCTTAAGGTCAAAATGACATTTAATGATCTTTCTGGCTAGCAGATTCTGTGAATTTTGTTTTACTTTGTTTTTGGTTTAAATAAGACCTGATTCCATGGTACCAAATCCTAAGAAAAACATAGATATTGTTTTTAATTCTTATATATCTATAGACATTATTAAGGCTCAGGGTTTCCTGAAGATACCATTCTAGTCCAAGATAGTATAAAATGGCTGGTCATATGAACATGTCAAATCACAGAAAGCTTAAAGCATATTTGCCCTGTCCTAGAAAACAAGGAAATGTGTGATGCGTTTTACAAAATGTTTATGGCAAGAATTAGAATATATGTGTTTTTTTAATAATGAACTCCTGCGAACTGGAAACCTAGGTATGCAGAACGCCTTGTACCCTGATGATGCCAGATAAATGAGGGCTTACTATCCAGTCTTTTTGTAGAGACAAGAAAAGCCCTTCTCTACACTGGTCACCCTTAATTACACTGAGTTTTTGGTGTGTCTCTTCAGGAGAAGGTCACCATGTCAAGAATAATGAGGGGAAATGGCATTGTGAACATTACTGGGTGAGATGTGGTATATTTCTTACTTTCAATTATTGTCTCTTTGTTTGAATCATTAGCATTTGGCAGATTTGTTGCTGAGTTTGTTGTTCTGATTTAAAACTTGGGGTTAGGTTGAATATGTTCTTATCTTGATCTTATTTTTCTGCCTTGACTTGCATTTCTTTCTGAGTTTCTGACTTGAATTGCTCTATTTCTTTTTTTTTTTTTTCTGCTGAGCTTTGCTTTGTCTTGTTGTATTCCTATTTGATGGTGTTCTCCTCCACCCACTTCGTCATCTTGTTATATTTCTAATTTTGCCTATTTTGTTTCTCTGAGTTGTTCATTAGCTTTTTGCTTTTTTTTTTTTTAAAGTTATTCTCTGATTTAGTGTATGCAGTACCTAATCAGTAAACTTCCTTGCTTGCTTGCTGCAGGAATTCCAAGTCCTTGTGTTTTCTGTCGGCTCTGATACTGCCTGAGAGGGGTTTCTGTGCTTTGGCTAATGTGCTCTTGTCTAAATTTGCAGGGTTTCAGCTCATTACACTGACTTTAATTTTGATGTATTTGTATTTTATCCAGTTCAAGTCATGTTTCTTGCCTCTATCAATTTAATTACTTTCTGCCTGGGCAACATTGTGTTTATACAATTGCTGCTAAAGTGACAAAAGGTTTCTATTTAAATTACCACCCAGAACATCAGCAATTCAGTCTAAAAGATATGAGGAGCACCTCTGATTGATGTCTTATCTTTGTGTGGGAAAGGAAATCTAGAATGCTGAGAAGGTCTACTTTATAGAAGGTAGTCAAGCCTGGTTTACAGCTGTGGAGTCATTAATGTAGAAGATGACTGTAGGGCTATGGGGTCACTGTGCTGCTTCCCTGTAAGGTAAGAATATATGACCAATTTCTGTTCTGTACAAGTCATGCCCTTATATCAATAGCAGGAAAAACGTCTTTCTTAGGTGTTTAACTTATTTTTATCTTGAATACCAAGTTCCAGCTCTCATCTGTCTATGAGGGTATATACATTGTCTCTAAGCTCCTGGGTCTGAATCTTGGTCTTTCTTTAATAATTTTGCATTTGAATTTGTAAGTCAGAAGCATTGCTTGAGTTTCCATTACATGCCCAGTGATAGCGCAACTGATGGAAAAACAAATAGCGTGGGAAACATGGTAACTCTTCCTGTTTTCAAAACATTTTCAATAATGGGAAAAACAGGGAAAAGCATATGAGAAATGTATCTTTGGAAACAGAAACAGGGAAACACCACAAGAAATCCATGATTGGTTACTTCTGGGATATAATTTGCCCACCTCCTACAGGCACTGTGATAGCCACTTGAAAGTGCTTCAGAGACACAGGCTGATAGGTTTGCCTGAACAAGTGTCATAGATACAGGTCGTCAATTGGCTCATGAATATGACCAGACAGTGTGCTCTCTCCTCAGTTGCTTAGTTCTGCTTTACATGCACCTAACACACATACACAAGAACTTACTCTCCACCCACTCTATTTATATCGTCCTGTATTTCCCTGAATGACCAGCTGTGGAGCATTCATCCTCAACAAAACTGTACCATTTACTAAGGAGAAGGAAAAAAGGTTTTATAAAAATCAATTCCTTTTCGGTAAAAGCATTTTCTCTAGTACTGGATAATTTTTCTGGGCCTCAGTTTTCTTACCTGTATAATGGGATGAATGAAGTATGCAAAACAAGCAGCGTACCATTTCTAGAATATTCAGCTCAGATTGTGTCGCAGGTGAGAGCTCTGTCAGGGAAAACTATTTTTCCTTCTGCTCCCCTCTTGTCAGGGTCATCGTCTCACTCTATCAAATAAAACTAAATTTCTGGCCTAGTTCATAGCCAAGATTATTATGTTACATTAACACCCTTGACCTTGATAGAGAATGGTTTTTCTGAGTCTTTTGCCTGGCAATAAACTGGCAAAATTTCTGCTTCCTACACTCTTTGGCCCTCCTCTTGCCAAGCCTGGAGCTATGTAACCTCTCCCTTAAGGTTCACTACCCTCAGTCCCTGGGGCCAGTATAGAATTCACCTGCAAGACACAAACTCTTGCTTTAAGATTCTCAGGAAGTCAATCCTCCTGAAGAATCTGACCTTGACTTTGTGCATACTTTTGACACACCTTCCCAAGCATGTTCCTAGCGCATTCCCAAGACCTAGCACGTTCCCAAGATCTACACTCAGCACTCTCATCTTCTTCGTGCTGGTAATTGACTCCCTCTGTGTTCTTGGAAACCTGCCCAGTACCCTAGAACCTGTGTTGCTGTCTGGCTCTTACGAGGCTACCTTCTGAGACTAAAGTCTGTCCTGCACTCTTCTTGACTCTAGATTCTAACTATACACAAGGCTGTTGTGCTGGCTTGTTGGGCCTCCCAAGTTCTGCCTATTTGGAGATAAACATGGTTGTACTTGTCAGTCTGTCCAGATGTCTCCATTGCAGCCCTATCTTTATTCTACTTTCTTTAGCTGGTGTCGTCCTAACGTGTCCCTGGTATATTTTGAGTACCAGCTTATTGTTGTGCTCTGCCCATGCAAACCCATACGATTAGAAACCATACTTTTCACCTGAGCCTTCAGCTAGATATTCAGACTACCTACCCATCCTGATGCTGGAAAGACTGAGGGCAGGAGGAGAAGGGGGCAACAGAGGATGAGATGGTTGGATGGCATCACCAACTCAAAGGACATGGTTTTGAGCAAGCTCCAGAAGATGGTAAAGGTCAGCACAGCCTGACGTTCTGCAGTCCATGGGGTTGCAGAGTCAGACATGACTAGGTGACTGAACAGCAACAACCCACCCATGTAAATGTGTCTCCATTGGGTTCTGCCTTTCATTTCAGACCTGATCTACTATGCTGGGCATCGTTACTCCATGATATCTTGCAGACTTCTTGTAGAATTATTGGTTTTCTCTGTGACAACCCTACCTTTTTTGTATGTTTGCATTTGTGATTTTTTTGGTGTGATGATATTCCTTTTAGATTAAAATGCCTTTTCATGTAGCCCTTTGAATCCTTTCGATCCTCATTGAAATGGATTCAGTATGAACTTACCTTATTCCAAAGTATATTCAGTATTGAACAACATGATAACTCATGTTTAGGACAGGGATGCCAAATTTTTAAGAACTCTAAAGCACTGTCCATAGTTATAATGAAGTGTCTACATAAAATTGTGTAATACGTGAGTTTCTTATTCCTCAAATAGCCTAATTGATTGTTCATTGGGCTCACTCAGCCAAAAGTAGAGAGAAACTTTGTATAGACATCATTAGTTTTTCTCCATTTAGAGATTAATCATGAAGAGCTCTGGCTCTTTAATTCTGTAATTTGTATATTTAATGGGCTGCTGCAGAATCTATGACAGTAATTAGCATAGCCTGAAAACTCATTAATACGCAACAACATGATTAATGCAGCATTAATGCAAATATGACTGAAGTTATTTGGGTTATGTAGTAAGAAGATTAAAGCTAAAATGTCCTGTTTGTTTTACCAGTGGTGAGTATAATAGGGTGGCAAAAAAATAAAATAAAAACAGGTATCAAATTAGCTGTTTTAAAATAGGGAAAAAACAAAAAAATTTAAATCAAGGTGACTTCCCTTTTCACTTAGCTCTAAAAATATATTCTCTACTTTTCCATCTATTCATTTGTTCATAAAATTATTAATAAAGGTAAATTCCCTCAACCTTTTGGTTTAACCTAGTTAACCATTCAGCAGCTTTAATATAACGTAATTAGTCTTACAATGAAAAATATTTAAATTATACCAATCTTTAACCAATATATTATATATTTGCCTTTCCTAATATACACTATTGGCTGTGACAAATAATTAAAAGACTGGTTGTTGATTATGTAAAA
Source organism: Antilocapra americana (assembly GCA_007570785.1). NCBI lineage: Eukaryota > Metazoa > Chordata > Mammalia > Artiodactyla > Antilocapridae > Antilocapra > Antilocapra americana. The sequence continues at coordinate 1,896,225 of ML660213.1, read as the reverse complement.
GTTATATACTCTGGCCCCTTCTCATTGTGCTACCATCTTAAGTCAATGTGTAATACTTTATATTGTTATTCTAATTCCATAGATTTCAATAAAAGCACATATTTGTCACATATTGCATGTAAAAATAATGAAATAATCAATAGCCTTTAGGAAGAAACAGCTGTAAAAGTCTTGCTTGTTGTTTTTGGCCTCTTATATAGTCATACTGAAGTCCTTTTTTTTTTTTTTGTATTTGGTATAATCTGCTTTATTAGGTGCCCTAACCTTTAAGTGACTTATTTCTCCATCTTGTAGTCAAATGTCAAGAGTCATTTATCATACCTGAAACAAAACTTGCATTTTCAGGTCAAGTAATCTTGAAAGACTGAAGGAAAAAAAAAAAAAGTATATATCAGCTTTCTTGTGTTTGTTTTCTTCTAAATCTGCAATGAGAAAATCTTTTTAATTTTTTTTTAATTAAAAAAAATTTCAAGTGACTGTATTAGGTACCAGACTCTTGGCTGGGCCTCGTGGAGGAAGAGTAAATCCACCATATGGTATCTGGACTTGAAAATGGCCATGTTGTAGAGGAGAAGCTCCTTTCCACTTAAGGGCTTTGACAGATGGGAACAAAACAGCACTTAGAAAAGAAAGAAAGAAATCAGCGTTACTGCTACCAACAGGTGGCACTATTAGCGGCTTAAATAGTGACTATTTGTGAGACCGGTGTATTTGCTAGCAGACTCTAAAAGGACCCATGGCGGTATCATGTCATTGTATGGCAAAACCAACACAATAAAGTAAAGAAAATTAAAAAATAAAATAAAATAAAAGGATAGTCTAGTTTTAAGAAGACGAGCCTCTATAAATACAAAAAAGTAGTACACATGCTCAATTTCTTAAACTATTTCAGTTCAGTCGCTCAGTCGTGTCCGACTCTTTGCGACCCCATGAACCACAGCATGCCAGGCCTCCCTGTCCATTACCAACTCCCAGAGTCCACCCAAACCCATGGCCATCGAGTCGATGATGCCTTGTCAAAATCTCTGTAAAGTTTCTTTAAAATCATACATGTGGACTATTTCACTTCATTTAAATATTTCATCTTTCACACCAATGCACATGTGTGAAATTAAGTTGTAGCAGAAATTTAAAGCAACATAATTAGAGGAAAACTGGTCTTTACATATGATCTATATAGAATTATATTACGCTGGCCAACTGGTACTTACAAAACTGAGCAAGTAAATTCTACTGAATTATACCAACTTCCTATTTATTTTTAAAAGAGAAGACCTAGAAATAGAAAATGCATCATTGGGTAAAATCATTTGCCTCTAATGTTTTATTTCACCTCTATGGGTTTTAGTGTACTAGAGAACTGTTTAATCAGACCATTACCAAATTGAATAAATGGCTACTTAGTGATTACTGGACTATTAAGTGATTGGGGTTTTGGAGAGCTCCTTTTTATAAATAAGCTTTCTTTGAATAGTTCATATAAGACTATCCTAATAAATGATATGGAACAGAATCTATTTGCTATATAACATCTCAGTCTTTTCTTTATTTCTGTATAGTGACAAAACAACCAGTCTTCTTAGATTGTAGCCAAATGTTTTATTTTACAAAGCTATGCAGCCTTGACTATCGTATCCTCATACTGCCATTAACAATGTTTACAACCACTGGTTCAGAAAAATGCAGAAATGAGACATTTTTGTTTTGTCTTGAATTGAAAACAACCAAGACTTTAATACATTTAGAGAATTTTTTTTCTGTAGCTGTACTCTAGGGGCCTGCTGTTGAGGTCTTTAAAAAGTGGTGAGAGGATGAATTGGTACATTCATTATTAAAGGATGGTGTCACAGTGAGCAAACAAATATCCCATTAGAATTTGGAGATCAGGAATGGTTTTGCCCTGGATTTGGGGGAAGCAAAAAAGAAACATGTTGATTAAAGGTTGAGCGGAAAAACATTTTGTCTAAACTCTAAATTCTTGGGGGTTCATTAGTTGTCACATCTTCTCCATACTAGTGTCCCCATAATGTTCAGTCTGTAAGAAAGACTCAATATTCATTTATTTTTAAAAAAATATTATTGAAATGTAGCTAATTTATGATGTGTTAGTTTCAGATGTACATCAAAGTGATTCAGTTACACACACACACATATATAAACTGTATCTATTCTTTTTACTTTCTTTTCTTTTATGGATTATTACAAGATAGTATAGTTCCCTGTGCTATATGGTAGGTCCTTGTGGTTTATTTTATATATGGTAGTGTATATATTTTAATCCCAAACTCTGTATTTATCCCTCCCCCACCTTTCCCCTTTGGAAGCCATAGCTTTGTTTTTTACGTCTTTGAGTTTGTATCTGCTTTGTAAATACATTCATTTGTATCCCTATTTTTAGATTCTACATATAGGTGATGTCATACGATATTTGTCTTTCTCTGTCTGGCCTACTTCATTTAAGTATGATGATCTCTAGGTCCATTTATGTTGCTACAAATGGCAACCTTTCTTTTTTTTTTCTTTTTTTTACAGCTGAGTAATGTTCCATTGTTTATATATACCACATCTTCTTTATCCATTTATTTGTCAATAGACACTTAGGTTGCTTCCATTTCTTGGCTATTGTAAATGGTGTTGCTATGAACATTGCAGTGCATATATGTTTTCCAATTATAGTTTTCTCCAGATATATGCCCAGGAGTGGGATTGCTGAATAATATGGTAGCTCTATTTTTATTTTTTTTTCCTCCCTTTTATTGTTTTTGTCATACAATGCCATGATATCACCATGGGTTTACATATGCTCCCCCTCCAGAAACCCCCCCCCCCCCCTCCCCCCCCCCTCCCCCCCGGGAAATCTCGATGCACCAGCCCCGAGAATCAATCCTGGGCTGGCGATTGATTAGACATATGATAATTAACATGTTTCAATGCCATTCTCCCATGTCATCCCACCCTTTCTCTCATTCACAGAGTCCATGAGTCTATTCTATACATCTGCGTTCCTTTTGCTGTCTCGCATGTTCTATTCTGTTCTCTGTAGTGGCTATATCAATTTACATTCCCACCAACAGTACAAGAGGGTTCTCTTTTCTTCACATCCTCTCTAGCATTTATTGCTTTAGACTTTTTGATGATGGCCATTCTGACTGGTGTGAGATAGTACCTCATTGTAGTTTTTATTTCTCTAAAATTAGCAATGTTGAGCATCTTTTCATGTGCATTTTGGCCATCTGTATGTCTTCTTGAGAGGAATGTCTATTTATATCTTCAGTCCATTTTTTGACTGGGTTTTTTGTATTTTGTTTTTTTTTTATTGAGCTGTATGAGCTGTTTGTATATTTTGGAGATTGTTTCCTTGCAAACAGTTGCATTGTTTGCAAATATTTCCTTCCATGTTATAAAGTTGTCTTTTTGTTTTATTATGTCCTTTGCTGTGCTAAAGTTTTTAAGTTTAATTAGATCTCATTTGTTTATTGTTGTTTTTTATTTCCATTACTCTAGGAGATGGATCCAAAAAGATAGTGCTGTGATTTATATCAAAGAGTGCTCTGCCTATGTTTTCCTCTAGGAGTTTTATAGTGTGCATCTTTACATTTAGGTCTTTAATTCATTTTGAGCTTATTTTCATGTATGGTGTTAGAGAATGTTCTAAGTTCATTCTTTCACATGTAGCTGTCATAAATATACATTTCTTAACTAGATTAAGAACTTACTGTAACTTTACACAGAAATATACTTCTCTATAATAAAGGCCTGTGCACTTGTGAGAAGTTGGACCGTGGAAAGGTTGTGCAATGAGGATGCTGAGGCTTCTGTTCTCCCAGAGAGGCCCTGAGATTGCTCAAGTTGTAGGACCCTTTCCATCTTGGAGTTGGACAATATTCAAGATGTTTCAAATTACAAGCTTTCTGTTCTGTAAACTGTAAAGGTACAGCATAGCCCTCTGTGGTTAATACCAAATCAAAGGCCTCTCAAAGCAAATAAAAATCAATGGACTTTAATAGTAATAATAGTAATAGCTAATACTTACACATGGTCAAAAGTTTCTAAGTACCTTATACATGTTAATTTATTATTAGATCTCCCCAAGAATTTTGTGAAAAAAGAAACTCTCATTATCTCCAACTATACATGAAGAAATTAGGTACAGAAAAGTTAAATAAGGTCCAAGGTCTCATATAAATTAAGTTCTAGAGCTGGTATTTGAACCCAGGCACTATGGCTCTACTATCTATTTATTATTATTTTTTTATTTTTAATTGGAGATATCTATCCACAAATGAATGAATAAAGAAGTTGGGGTACATATATACAGTGGAATATCAGTCATAAAGAGGAACAAATTTGAGTCAGTTGAACTAAGGTAGATGAACCTGGAGCCTGTTATATAAAGTGAAGTAAATCAGAAACAGAAAAATATTGTATATTAATGCATGTATATAGAATCTAGAAAAATGGTACCGATGGAGCAATTGGCAGGGCAGGAATGCAGAGAATGGAATTGTGGACACAGCAGGAGGAGAAGAGGCTGGGACAAATTGAGAGGGTAGCATTTATTTTGAATTGCTAAGATAAATACCAAGTTCCCTCTTCTTTGAAGTCACACCAAAGAAACATCTTAACAAAATGATATAGGACATATGGAAGGGGAAAAACAGAGATTGTTTTAATTCTTGCAATGCTGTAAGTTGGACAGCAGGGTGCGGGCTGGCTGCAGCCTCCTATTTAGCCAGCTAGGGAAATGGGTCCCAGCCTGGGTCCTCTTTTAAGTACCTGGTGTGTGTGTGTGTTAGTCACTCAGTAGTGTTCGACTCTTTGCAACCCCATAGTGTGCAGCCCACTAGGCTCCTCTGTCCATGGGCTTTTCCAGGCAAGAATACTGGAGTGGGGTTGCCATTTCCTTCTGCCGAGGATCTTCCTGAGCCAGGGATCAAACCTGGGTCTCCTGCATTGCAGGCAGAATCTTTATTGTCTGAGCCACCAGGGAAGGTGCTGGAAAATCCTTTTAACTTTCTAATTTTCTCAATACTTTCTCCAAAAGTAGTTAATATGTTTGGAGTGATTTAATTGAGATACTATGCAATTATATTACCTGATTAAAACAAGAATATTTGTTCATAAACATGTTTATCTGAACAAAGGAAAATGTTTCTCTGATTTTTAAAATAAGTTTGACTTATTTTTACTAAGTTGAATTTACCTAACATTTTAGTCTTGTGATAAAAGTATTAAACATGAATTAATCGCCAAATTCAAATATATGCATTGTTCTCATGAAAATCTGTTGTTCTCAATTGCTACAGTAGTGTGAACTTAAGAAAATAGAATTAAGTTGCAGTGAGAAGGGACTCGGTTACTTACAAGGACTCACTTCCTAACAGTAAGAGTGATCATACAATGATATGGGCTACTGAAAGTATTATGAAAGCTTACTTTTTCATTCATTCAGCATGCATTTATAGGCATTCTGGTATTTTCAAAACACATTTTTTGAGATAATAAATATTGTAGTCTGATCACATTTGTAGCTTTTATGTTCCTTGGCCTGAAAGGAGAGTGGTCTCTTCTAGTAAAATATCCTTTCCCTCTGGAGAGTGTCCTAAGATGCCATTGCAGTAGAGCACTTGATCCCTGACACACCAAGGTTGCCCAAGCTGTAGACAAGGTGCAGTTCTAGACAGCCAATAGAGCTCCCGTCTTGCCCTACTTCTGCTAAGCAAGATAAAGTGGGGTAGGACAGGGGCTGATTAGCCAAGGGCTTCATGGCCATGCTAAACTGGCTTCCATGAATCGTTATGAGCATCCCCATTCTTTCCATTCTCTATTTATAAAAGAGATTATATGGAGTGATTATGCCAGAATAGATGGGTTCTTATGTATTGATCTGCAGGAGGTCCCCTAAGCACTTGGGATGCTTTTTGTTTCTTTGTTTTTCGTTTGTCACAGTGTTGAAAGAATAGCCAGCTCCTTCTTCTTGGATTCCCTAACTCATAAAGAAAATTCTTCCATGCAAGAACCAATACATGAGTATACCATTATCTTCAACATGTAGGGTCAGAATCAGAAGTAGACATTTTGATTTCATTTTGAGTTAAGCAGTGTATTATTTGAAAGTGCAACAAGATAAATTGTCTTCATTTTATTTCACTTCTGAGATTCTAGTTTTCCCCAATGGAGTCTGAAATACGGTTTAATATTGGTCCAGTTGCTTGCATCAGCTGAGTTTGTTAGTAGAAAGGCTTTGGTATAGAATTTCCGAAGCACATTTCTTTAGTGCTGCTTGGGGGTCATTGAACACTTTCAAACATTAGACTTGACATGAAAGACACTAAACCATTTCAAGGTCAAGATCACTCAGAAATTATACTAATGCTGCAAGTAGAACTTGTTTTCCCACCACACTTGTTCTGCAAAATAGAACAGCATATTTCAGTACCTTTTTTTATACTTTACATATTAAAATAAAGATTTGATATATCTTTTTTGATATGAATTAATATAAATGTAATTCAATGAAATATGTGTGCATATATGTTCATATATATACATATGTACAACTGTATATATGAAGTATATATGTATATGTATGCACCTAGATCTATGAGTTATAAGACATAAAAGTAGTTGAACTGCTATGCTTTATAGATATATGTCAGAAAGTTTATTTTTCAATTGTATAGAAATAAAATATAAATGATATAAATTCATTTTTTTAAAATAATACTTTCATAACCACCTTTTTTGAAAATTTAAGTTTAGCACTTGTTTGCTAGAATCACTTGTTAAAATACCAACCATTTTACAAGTTGTCAAAGTGGAACATATTATTTGTTTCAGGAAATCAAAATACATGCTGAATTTTCTATTTTTTTTTCTGCTTAAAATGAGTAACTATGATGTGTAAATTATAATTCACAATCCAGTTGTCATTAAATGGCATTCAGTCTTATTATAGATCATCATGACTTCAATTCAGCATACCATAATTGTCTAAAATGATCTCAAAGTGGAATGTATTTATATAGTAGATGAAATAATTGTAACTGTAAGGTGATTGAAATTGAACATATAATGTATAAAAAGGAGGGATGACAACTTACCTTGATAATTAGTAAAAGCATATTTATTAAGATTATATCTTCTTCACAATATAATTGCCTTTCTTGTGAAATTCTGATTTTTTATTAATGACTATATAAATACTTTGGTGTGCGAAAGCAGTTTGGGAAAATAATCTAGAGTGGGATAAATGGAAAGATACAAATATAGACAGAGCTATATAAATGAGCTGTGTGTGTATAAAAATTTTTACCTAAAATTTCATGCACTATAGGTCTATATTTTTATAATTAAGATAAAAGCTACTCAGAAGAGGAAATCATCTGAGATGGTCTTTGGTAACATTTGTTGCAGTTTATAGCACTTGGCTTGTTAATTGCTTTTGATAATAGAGCATTTACTTTGGTGGTTCCATCCATGGGGAATTCCATGGAAATCCCCAGAAACTATAGTTTACTAGTCACCTACAATGTTTTTTCTTTTGGAAAACATTGTTTGACTGCCCTTACATACTCTGTTAGCCTGTTGTTACTGTTCAGTCACTAGGTCCCGTAGGACTCTGCGACCCCATGGACTGCAGTGCACCAGCCTTCTCTGTCCTTCACTATCTCCTGGAGTATGCTCAGATTCATGTCCATTGAGTCAGTGATGCTATCTAACCATGACTTCCTTCCAAGAAGTAAACATCTTTTAATTTCATGGCTGCCATCACTGTCCACAGTGATTTTGGAGCCCAAGAAAATAAAGTGTGTCACTGTTTCTACTTTTTCCCCTTCTTTTTGCCATAAAGTGATGGGACCTTCTTTTAGCCTAAAGTTTTCTAAATGTTTGAGATGGATCATATTCATATTTAGCTCTGTGTACCTTCCATAGAAAAGCAACCCAAGAAATGTACTTCAACAGAAAGATTTAAAGTGTTTAAAAATCAGCAAGAAACATAGGAATCAAAAGCCATAGATGATAATTGGACAAATCAACATTCACCATTCTCTTTAGTGATTAAAAACTATATCATTTCTTATTTAGACAGGAGCAATAAATAATCCTTATCACCTGTACTGTTATTTAATATTATTCTGGAAAATACAGCCCATGTATTAAGACAGAAGTAAGAGTTAGGATTATTTGAAAAGAATAGACAAAATTACTGATAAAATCACTGCAGATGGTGAGTGCAGCCATGAAATCTAAAGACGCTTACTCCTTGGAAGGAAAATTACGATGAACCTAGATAGCATATTAAAAAGCAGAGACATTACTTTGCCAACAAAGGTCCATCTAGTCAAGGCTATGGTTTTTCCAGTAGTCATGTATGGATGTGTGAGTTGGGTGGTGAAGAAAGCCGAGCGCCGAAGAATTGATGCTTTTGACTGTGGTGTTGGAGAAGGCTCTTGAGAGTCCCTTGGACAGCAAGGAGATCCAACCTGTCCATCCTAAAGGAGATCAGTCCTGGGTGTTCATTGGAAGGACTGCTGTTGAAGCTGCAACTCCCATACTTTGGCCACCTCATGCAAAGAGTTGACTCATTGGGAAAGACCCTAATGCTGGGAAGGATTGGGGGCAGGAGGAGAACGGGACAACAAAGGATGAGATGGCTGGATGACATCACTGACTCAATGAACATAGGTTTGGGTAGACTCCAGGAGTTGGTGACGGACAGGAAAGCCTGGCGTGCTGCGATTCATGGGGTTGAAAAGAGTTGGACGTGACTGAGTGACTGAACTGAACTGAATACAGAAAATATACTTGAGGAGAGAACACCGAAACCTGTTATAGACAATGATATTACAATAAAATTATTGATTAAAAGCCAACATATTAAATATTGTTTTGTGATTCAGTTATAATAGATGATCTTATTTGTAATGGCAACAAAATACATAAAATCCTGTATTAACTTAAAAAGACATGCACAGGATCAATATAAGGAAAACAGAAAACATATAACAATGACTTTAATGTTAACATAAAAAGTGAATTAATTGAGAAGCAATTAAAAAACATTAAAGAGATGTAGAAGGAGAAATTGACAGTAACACAATAATAGTAGAAGACTTTAACATCCCACTCACACCAATGGACAGATCTTCAAAACAGAAAATTAATAAGGAAACACAAGTCTTAAATGATACATTAGATCAGATGGAGCTCATTGATAGCTTCAGGACATTCCATCCAAATGCAGAAGAATATGCCTTCTTCTCAAGTGCAGATAGAACACTCTCCAGGATAGATGTGGTTTATTCCTGGAATAAACCCAACTTGATCATGGTATATGAGCTATTTGATATGTTGCTGAATTCTATTTGCTAAAATTTTGTTGAGGATATTTGCAACTATGTTCATCAATGATATTGGCCTGTATTCTTTTCTTGCATTGTTTTGGGTCACATCTTGTTAACAAATCAAGCCTCAGTAAATTTAAGAAAATAGAAATCGTATCAAGCATCTTCTCCAACCACAACGCTATGAGATTAAATATCAATTACAAGTAGAAAACTGTAAGAAACACACACACACAGAGATTAAACAACACGTTTCTATATAACCAAAAGGTTACTCGGGAAATCTAAACATTCATAGAAACAAATGTCGATGAAAACACGACAACTCAAAACCTTTGGGATGCAGCAAAAGCAGTTTTAATAAGGAAGTTTATAGCAATACAATCCTACCTCAAGAAGCACAAAAAACATCAAATAGACAACCTAGCTTTACACCTAAAAGAGCTGGAAAAAGAAGAACAGAAAAAAACAAAAATTAGTAGAAGGAAAGAAATCATAAAGATCTAAGCAGAAAAATAAATAAAAGAAACAATAGTAAAGATTAATAAAACTAAAAACTGGTTCTTTGAGAAGATAAACAAAACTGACAAGTCTTTAGCCAGACTCATCAAGAATAAAAGAGAGAAGAATCAAATCAACAAATTTAGAAATGAAAAAGGAGAAGTTACAACAGACAATGAAGAAATACAAAGGATTATAAGAGACTATTATGAACAACTATATGGCAATAAACTGGATAACCTGGAAGAAATGGACAGATTCTTAAAAAACTTCAGTCTTCCAAGACTGAATCAGGACGAAACAGAAATTTTGAACAACCCAATTACAAGCACTGAAATTAAGTTGTTTTAAAAAATCTCCACAAAAACAAAAGCCCAGTACCAGATGGCTTCACAGGACAATTCTATCAAACATTTAGAGAAGAGCTAATACCTATCCTTCTAAAACTCTTTCAAAAAATTGCAGAGAAAGGACCACTCCCAAATTCATTCTACGAGGCACCATCACCCTGATACTAGAATCAGACAAAGATAACACACAAAAAAGAAGACTACAGGCCAGTGTCACTGATGAACATAGATGCAAAAATTGTCAACAAAATTTTAGCAAGTAGAATTCAGCAACACATCAAAAAGCTCATACACCATGATCAACCTGGGTTTATTCCAGAAATGCAAGGATCTTCAATATACGCAAATCAATCGGTGTGATACACTATATTTACAAATTGAAAGATACAAATCATATGATCATCTCAATAGATGCAGAAAAAGTCTTTGACAAAATTCAGCACCCATTTATGGATTAACTCTTCCATATGACCCAGCAATCCCACTCATAGGCATATCACTGCAGCACTATTTATAATAGCTAGAACATAGAAGCAACCTAGATGTCCATTGTCAGATGAATGGATAAAGAAGTAGTGGTACATATATGCAATGGAATATTACTCAGCCATAAAAGGAACACATTTGAGTCAGCGCTGATGATGTGGATGAACCTAGAACCTTAGAGTAAAGTGATTCAGAAAGAGAAAGATAAATATCATATTCTAACACATATATATGAAATCTAGAAAAATGGTACTGAAGAATTTATTTACAAGCAGCAGTAGAGAAGCAGATATAGAGAATAGACTTATGGACATGAGGAGAGGGGAAAAGAGAGTAAGATGTATGGAAAGAGTAACATGGAAACTTACATTACCATATGTAAGATAGATAGCCAACGGGAATTTACTGGATGGCACAGGAAAATCAAACAGGAGCTCCATATCAACCTAGAGGGATGGGAAGGGACAGGAGATGGGAGGGACATTTAAAAAGGTGGGGATATATATGTATACCTATGGCTGATTCATTTGAGTTTTGATAGAAAACCACAAAATTTTGTAAAGCAATTATCCTTCAATAAAAAAATAAATTAAAAAAGAAAAACATAAATGGTATTGAGAGGATGAATAAATTGTCAGATGTTAGAATTATTATCACATAATATTATCAACTAAATAGAAAGTACACAGACTGATTCAATAGAAATATGTTAATATGTTAAAGGTGGGATTGCAGTCATTAAACATTATTCAGCAAATATCTTTGAGCATCTATTTTGTGTCAGCCATGTAAATAACAACATTTATGTGGAAAATATAATGAAAGAAGATGAGATACAATTATTGGGAAATATAGATTTTAAAACAGCAATTTTTAGAATAAAAACGACATTTAAAAAATAATCTGTAAGGAAAGAAAGTAAATGACTGTGATATACGTGACAGTGAAATACCCTTAATATGAAAAGAGAACATAGAAATCAATAATAAAGACAAATTGCCCAACTTAGAAAAAAATGGTGAAGATTTTTTTTTTTATTAGTTTTGCCGTACAATGACATGACATCGCCATGGGTTTACATACGCTCCCCCTCCAGAACCCCCCTCCCTCCTCCCTTCCTCCTCCCTCCCCCCGGGAAATCTCGATGCACCAGCCCCTAGCATCAATCCTGGGCTGGCGATTGATTACACATATGATAATTAACATGTTTCAATGCCATTCTCCCATATCATCCCACCCTTGCCCTCATCCACAGAGTCCACGAGTCTGTTCTATACATCTGCGTTCCTTTTGCTGTCTCGCATGCTGGGTTCTCATTACCGTCTTTCTAAATTCCATATATATGCGTTAGTATACTGTATTGTTGTTTTCCCTTCTGGCTTACTTCACTCTGGATAATAGGCTCCAGTTCCGTCCACCTGAGTAGAACTGATTCAAATGAATTTTTTTTTAATGCTGAGTAATATTCCATTGTGTATATGTACCACAGCTTTCTTATGAAATACCCAAATGAAGACCTGTGATGAAATTTTAACTTCAAGGTTCATCCTAGAACTACAAATTAAAGCTAGAGTAAGATTCCAACATTAATCTGTCTAATGCTAGATGGTGCCCTCCGAGATACTCCCGGCCAGATCTCCTCTTGATAGTGGAAGTAGTTGCCTGAAAGTGGTTGCATATGAAATGGAAGGAAGGTAAGCGACTTGAGAGGTCTCTTGCTACAACGTCAGAAATGAAAAGGCAATTAGATGAAAATTCCAGTTCATTAACTTATAAAGTCACACACTACTACAGGACTCACCTAATTCAGTACCTCCATTCACTGCGGCCTACTCTGTACAGGAAGCAGAGTCCTGACATATGTATGCTTCAGAAAGTATCTGGCGATATTGCTTCCTTGTATCCTTTTCACTTACAGATTGTGAAGCATGTTTGGTCCTTATTAGTGATATTCAGGCAGTCACAGTTTTTAATTGATCCTAGGTAGAAAAGGAGGATTGTTTTTAAAGGTAAAAGAGAACATTTTTTGTTTTATAAAGACTCTTTCACAACACTCCCTACATAGTACAACTCTTTATTCTTGGTTTTTCTCTAGTACTTCTCTACTTTTTATCCTAATCTTCTTTTGTGACATAATTGCTAGAATCCCGATCTTATATTTCCCAAGTTCTTTAGCAGTAAACAGCTGAAAAACAATTTTAAAAATTAACAAATAATACATATTTAAATAAAAAATATTTGGCATTCTAATAAAGAGTTAGCCATTTCGGGATTAAGTCCAGGCCATTTATAATATTTTCAGGTTAATTTTAATTGTTATTTTGTCAACTATAGCCAATGGAAAATTTTGTTATTCATGTATTTATAAGGCTGGTTAGCCATACATATTTTATAATTGGATACATTTTTAGCACCATCTAATGGAAGTCAAATAAAAAGAAAAACTTTTTCCAATTTAGAATTTATTTGCATAATTCAAATTAAGCTGTACAGCCAGAGTTGCTTCTGTACGAATCTGAACTATGTTCCCTAATGCACCAAATGGATAACTAAAAATCCATCTCCAAACAATTGGTTTGCATGGGAATGAAGCAGGAGGGATTTTCTATAATAAAGCCAAGGAATTTCTGCTTGTTTTATGAGAGCAAAGATAAGAAAATATCTATGTAATAGAATACATTAATTTTATGTGAGGAGTTCTTTTAATTTTAAAAGCTCATGCATCAAGACTTCATTTTCCACACTCCAGTAAATTTCCTGACAAAATATACCTTGACTATTATATTAACATAACTAATTTATGTTGTTTTATAGCAGTTGTTTATAAATCTTTGACCAATTTAATATACTTGTCTAATGAGGCATCTTTTATCTCTAATACAATTTTTAAAAAACTAAGTCATATCTTTCTATTTACTCTGTTTGAATTTTCTATTGAATGTGAGATTAACAATGTAGTTTATATCAGAGATAAATAATTCTTACCCTAGACTATACCTTTATATTTCATATGGTTCCCAGCAGGGTTTGAAAAATGTGTTTACTGTCACATCCTCAGCATTGGGATCAATGGATTTGTTTGTGTGATGCATCTGAAGAATTTATTGATAACACCAGATTCTAGTACTTTTCATCCTCATCTCAACACTTTGGTTTGATATTTCCTTCAATACAAAGAATGGACAGTAGGCAGACCGTAAAAGCTAAATTCCAGCAGATATTTTTTAAAGGCAACAGGAAAGGGAGATACCGGTCATAGTACTAGTTTAAAAAACTTCAGGAAGTTTACCTTCTTCTGCAATATTCTGGAAGAGTTTGAGTAGAGTAGGTGTTAGCTCTTCTCTAAATTTTTGGTAGAATTCAGCTGTGAAGCCATCTGGTTCTGGGCTTTTGTTTTTTGGAAGATTTCTGATTACGGTTTCAATTTCCGTGCTTGTGATGGGTCTGTTAAAATTATCTATCTCTTCCTGGTTTAGTCTTGGAATATGACCCAGCAATCCCACTGCTGGGCATACACACCGAGGAAACCAGAATTGAAAGAGACACGTGTACCCCAATGTTCATCGCCACATTGTTTACAATAGCCAGGACATGGAAGCAACCTAGATGCCTATCAACTGACGAATGGATAAGAAAGCTGTGGTACATATACATAATGGAATATTACTCAGCATTAAAAAAAAATTCATTTGAATCAGTTCTACTCAGGTGGACGGAACTGGAGCCTATTATCCAGAGTGAAGTAAGCCAGAAGGAAAGACAAAAATACAGTATACTAATGCATATATATGGAATTTAGAAAGATGGTAACGAGAACCCTGCATGTGGGACAGCAAAAGAAACGCAGATGTATAGAACAGTCTCATGGACTCTGTGGAAGAGGGCAAGCGTGGGATGATATGGGAGAATGGCATTGAAACATGTTAATTATCATATGTGAAATCAATCGCCAGCCCAGGTTTGATGCTCAGGACTGGTGCACCGAGATTTCCCCGGGGGAGGGAGTCGGGAGGGAGGAGGGAGAGAGAAGGGAGGGGGGTTCTGGAGGGGGAGCACATGTATACCCATGGCAGATTCATGTCAATGTATGGCAAAACCAACACAATAAAGTAAAGAAAATTTAAAAAAAAATAAAAATAAAAAGCTTCAGGAAAAGCCTCTCTTCTACATCTGTCACTGGCTTTGGAAGTCCTTTGTGGTCTTCACATCATTGTTCACCAGCTAAATTGTAAGCCTTCCTTCACAATCTAGTTCAGTCATCACAGCTTCTGTGAACTTTCCCATATGCTACTCTGTCCTTATTTTAAGAGAATTAGTCTTTTTTTTTTTTTTTGCTATTTAGCTTATATGAATTATTTATCCTTATTTAAGATATCATTATAGTGTTTTGTATTCATTTGGCCCATCTACTGTAGAACAAGGTCTGTATGAGTTGACTGTTAATATTTATTTCTCAGAAAAAAAGATGTATTTTGGTGAAAGAAAAGGTAAATTAATGGAACTGAATTATGTTTAAATTATCATCTATTATTTCATTTTTCTCTAATGTTTACAAGTAACAATATTTAAAAGTAAGTTGATATTTTCATGTTTCTTTTTCATGTTTCATGTTTCTTTTTTTCTATTTCAGCTAACATTATCTAATGTTAACTGGTTTGGGACTGTTTTTTTAAACTCGATGTAATAATTGAATGACTTTTCTCAACCAGTGGATCAATATCTATTTCTAAGGAGAAATAACATTTACCCCAATTATTGAAAGTTAAAAGGAATAAATGTCTGATTTAAAAGCTAGTCTAAATTTTTGAAGGATTCCTAGGAGGGGACCATAGTTATCTATACATAAAAGATAGATTTAGGAAATACAGGCATACTTTTAAGCAAGACAGATGCAGTGAGCAGATTTATATATAAATCAGTTGCTTTATTCATTTGAAAAGATCCTGATTATGAGGAAGATTGATGGCAAGAGGAGAAGGGGGTTTCAGAGGTTGGATGGCATTGCTGATTCAAGGACGTGAGTTTGAGCAAACTCCAGAAGATAGTGAAGGACAGGGAAGCCTAGCATGCTGCAGTCTATGGGGTTGCAAAGAGTTGGACATGACTTAGTGACTGAAGAGTGGACAACAGCAGTTGCTTTATGGTTCCAACAAAATCACTTATAAAACTGATAGAAACTTCTGCTTCTAATCTGGATGTAGAAGAGTGCAAAGGATACTCACTACCACAATAAAAGAAAAACTTAGGCTAAGTAACTATCATATTTTTCTATGAAGCTTCAAATAGCTAGCAATGCAGAAAATCCTGGATTAATTTAACTTTAGGAAGAAATAAGTGATTCAGATTTATTGGAGAGCTGTGGAAGTTTCTAAATCTGAGGACGGATACTTGGTCCCAGAGGTACAAGCTTGATGATATATGTAGAGAAATTTCTCAGAGTCAAGGAGAAACCAACTGTATTAGACAACCATCAGTGTGATCTAGTGAGAGGACATGAGATCTAGAACTCCAAATGTCAAAACAAGTAGCTCAGTTTTCAAATCCTAATATCCTCTCCAGCCATATTTTGCCAAGAAAGCAATATTTGTTGAAGGGGGCATAGAAGTGGACTCCTATAACTTATTCTATTGATTGGGTTCTAGAATTGTGAAAGGCTTTAATGCAAATTTGAAGCAAAAATATCTATAATCTCAACCCAATTTCCTGCCATTTTAAATGTGAATAAAATCAAAGCAGCAACGTTACCAGTCATTGTGAGTTGGGCCAATCACAGCTGAACTCAATGATATTAAAAGCCCAATTTCATTTCAACACAGTGAATGGAGGCATATTCTCAGATGACAAAATTATTGAAATTAGAATGCAAAAGATTACAGCAAGTATTATAAATATTTTGAAGTATTTAAAGGTAAAAGTGCATGTAAAAGTGCAATGATTGCTCTAAAATAAAGAAGTTCAAAATTTTTACTGGATGAACTTTACAGCAGATGTACAGTACAAAACAAAATCGCAATGGATTTGAACATAGACAACAGTGGCCACAGGACTGGAAAAGGTCAGTTTTCATTCCAATCCCAAAGAAAGGCAGTGCCAAAGAATGCTTGAACTATTGCACAATTGCACTCATCTCACTCACTAGTAAAGTAATGCTCACAATTCTCACACGCTGGTAAAGTAAGGCTCAAAATACTCCAACCCAGGCTTCAGCAATATGTGAACCGTGAAATTCCATATGTTCAAGCTGGTTTTAGAAAAGGCAGAGGAACCAGAGATCAATTTACCAACATACACTGGATCATTGAAAAAGCAAGAGAGTTCCAGAAAAACATATATTTCTGCTTTATTGACTATGCCAAAGCCTTTGACTGTGTGGATCACAGTAAACTGTGGAAAATTCTGAAAGAGATGGGAATACCAGACCATCTGAACCTGTCTCTTGAGAAACCTGTATGCAGATCAGGAAGCAACAGTTAGAACTGAACATGGAACAACAGAATGGTTCCAAATAGGAAAAGGAGTATGTGAAGGCTGTATATTGTCACCCTGCTTATTTAACTTATACGCAGAGTACATCATGAGAAACGCTGGGCTGGAAGAAGCACAAGCTGGAATCAAGATTGCCGGGAGAAATACCAATAACCACAGGTATGCAGATGACACCATGACACCACCCTTATGGCAGAAAGTGAAGAAGAACTAAAGAGTCTCTTGATGAAAGTGAAACACTTGGCTTAAAGTTCAATATTTAGAAAACTAAGATCATGGCATCTGGTCCCATCACTTCATGGCAAATAGATAGGGAAACAGTGGATACAGTGGCAGATTTTATATTTTGGGGCTCCAAAATCACTGCAGATGATGATTGCAGCCATGAAATTAAAAGACGCTTACTCCTTGGAAGGAAGGTTATGACGAACCTAGACAGCATATTAAAAAGCAGAGACATTAGTTTGCCAACAAAGGTCCATCTAGTTAAGGCTGTGGTTTTTCCAGTAGTCATGTATGGATGTGACAATTGGACGGTGAAGAAAGCTGAGTGCAGAAGAAATGAAGCTTTTGAACTGTGGTGTTGCAGAAAACTCTTAAGAGTCCCTTGGACTGCAAGGAGATTCAACCAGTCCATCCTAAAGGAGATCAGTCCTGGGTGTTCATTGGAAGGAATGATGTTGAAGGTGAAACTCCAATACTTGGCCATCTGATGTGAAGAACTGACTCATTTGAAAAGACCCTGATGTTGCGAAAGATTGAGGGTGGGAAGAGAGGGGGACGACAGAAAATGAGATGGTTAGATGGCATCCCCAACTCAATGGATATGAGTTTGGGTAAATCAGGGAGTTGGTGATGAACAGGGAGGCCTGGCATGCTGTGGTTCATAGGGTTGCAAAGAGCTGGATATGGCTGAGCAACTGAACTAATTTGATATGGCAATAAATTGGATAACCGGGAAGAAATGGACAGATTCTTAAAAAACTTCAGTCTTCCAAGACTGAATCAGGAAGAAACAGAAATTATGGACCACCCAATTACAAGCACTGAAATTGATGCTATGATCAAAAATTTCCACAAAAACAAAAGCCAAGGACCAGATGGCTTCACAGGACAATTCTAACATTTAGAGAAGAGCTAATGCCTATCCTTCTACAACTCTTTCAAAAAATTGCAGAGAAAGGTCCCCTCCCAAACTCATTCTGTGAGGCCAACATCACCCTGATAATAGAACCAGACAAAGACAGCACAATAAAAGAAAACTACAGGCCAATGTCGCTGATGAACATAGATGCAAAAATCCTCAACAAAATTTTAGCAAGTGAAATTCAGCAACACATCAAAAAGTTCATACACCATGATCAACTTGGGTTTATTCCAGGGATGCAAGGATCTTCAATATATGCAAATCAATCGGTGTGATACACTGTATTAACAAATTGAAAGATACGAACCATACGATCATCTCAATAGATGCAGAAAAAGCCTTTGACAAAATTCAGCACCCATTTATGGATTAAAACTCTTCAAAAAATGGACATAGAAGGAACCTACCTCAACATAGGAAAGGCCATGTATGATAAGCCTACAGCAAACATTCTCAATGGTGAAAAACTGAAAGCATTCCCCCTGAGATCAAGAACAGGACGAGGGTGTCCACTTTCACAACTATTATTCAACATAGTTCTGGAAGTCCTAGCTACAGCAATCAGAGAAGATAAAAGGAATCCAGATCGGAAAAGAAGAAGTAAAACTCTCATTTTTTGCAGATGACATGATACCTGACATAGAAAACCCTAAAGATAGTATCAGAAAATTACTAGAGCTACTCAGTGAATTTAGCAAAGTTGCAAGATACAAAATTAATACCCAGCAATCACTTGCATTTCTATATACTAACAAAGAAAAATCAGAAAGAGAAAGTAAGGAATCAATCCCATTTACAGTAGCAACAAAAATAATTTAGTATCTAAGGAGACAAAAGAACTGTACACAGAAAATTATAAGACACTAATAAGAGAAATCAAAGATGACATAAACAAATGGAGAGATATTCCTTCTTCCTGGGTAGGAAGAATCTACATTGTGAAAATCACTATACAACCAAATGCAATCTACAGATTCAATGTGATCCCTATCAAATTACCAATGGCATTTTTCACAGAACTAGAACAAAAAATTTCACAATTCACATGGAAACACAAAAGACCCCAAATAGCCAAAGCAGTCTTGAGAAAGAATGGAGCTGGAGGAATCAACCTTCCTGACTTCAGATCATACTACAAAGCTACAGTCATCAAGGCACTATGGTACTGGCACAAAAACAGAAATGTAGGCTAATGGAACAAGATAGGAAGCCCAGAAATAAACCCATGCACCTATGGGTTTGTTTTTAACAAAGGAGACAAGAATTTAAAATGAGACAAAGACAGCCTCTTCAATAAATGGTTCTGGGAAAACTGGATAGCTACACCTAAAAGAATAGAATTAGAACACTTCCTAATGCCACACACAAAGATAAACTAGAAACGGATTAAAGATCTAAATGTAAGACCAGAAATTTTAAAAATCTTAGAGGAATACCTAGGCAGAACACTCAATGACATAGAGCAAGATCCTTTATGACCCACCTCCTAGAGAAACAGAAATAAAAACAAAAGTAAACAAGTGGAACCTGATTAAAGTTAAAAGTTTTTGCACAGCAAAGAAAACTATAAGGAAAGTGATAAGACAACCCTCAGAATGGGAGAAAATAATAGCAAATGAAACAACTGACAAAGAGTTAATTTCCAAAGTATATAGGAAGCTCATGTAGCTCAGTGCCAGGAAAAAAAAAAAAAGCCCAGTCAAAAAGTGGGAAAAAGACCTAAACAGACATTTCTCCAGTGTAGACATACAGATGGCTAACAAATACATGAAAAGATGCTCAACATCTCTCATTGTTAGAGAAATGCAAATCAAAACCACAGTGAGACATCACCTCACACTGGTCAGAATTGCTGTCATCAAAAAGTCTACAAACAATAAATTCTGGAGAAGGTGTGGAGAAAAGGGAACACTCTTGCACTGTTGGTGGGAATGTAAATTGGTACAGTGACTATGGAAGAGATTATGGAGATTCCTTAAAAAGCTAGGAATAAAACAGTCCCACTAGGCATATATCCTGAGGAAACCAAAATTGAAAAAGACACATACATTTCATTGTTCATTGCAGCACTATTTACAATAACTAGAATGTGGAAGCAACCTAGATGTCCACTGACAAATGAATGGATAAAGAAGTAGTGGTACATATACACAATGGAATATTACTCAGCCATAAAAGGGAACACATTTGAGTCAGCACTGATGATGTGGATGAACCTAGAACCTATTATAAAGAGTGAAATGATTCAGAATGAGAAAGATAAATATCATGTTCTAACACGTATATATGAAATCTAGAAAAATGTTACTGAAGAATTTATCTACAGGACAGCAGTGGAGAAACATATATAGAGAATAGACTGATGGAAATGGGGAGAGGGGAGGAGAGGGTGAGATGTTTGGAAAGAGTAACATGGAAACTTACATTACCATATGTAAAATAGATAGCCAATGGGAATTTGCTGGATGGCTCAGGAAACTCAAACAGGAGCTCTGTATCATCCTGGAGGAGTGAGATGGGGTGGGAGATGGGAAGGAGTTTCAAAAGGGAGGGAATATTTGTATACCTATGGCTGATTCATGTCGAGGTTTGAATCCATGAGATTCTCCAGGCAAGAATACTGGATTGGATTGCCATGGCTTCTCCAAGAGATTGTCCCGATCCAGGAATCTAACCAACATCTCATACATTGGTAGCACTGTCAGGCAGATTATTTTACAGCTTAGCCACCAGGGAAGCCCATGCCACATTTTACATACAAATTGATTTGAGATGCAGTCATAGACATAAAAAATAAAAGCTAAATTTACATAGCTTTTAGGAGAAAAATAAGAGAATATCTTGATAAACTTGGTGTTGGTAAATACTTCTTAGGATATAGAAAGCACTGTCCATTAAAAAATTATAAATTCAACTTCTTCAAGAGATGTTAAGAAAATGAAAAGGCAAAACACAAAATGAGTCATAGGTGAGGTTATATGTTTAACTTAGTAAGAAAATACCCTGCATTTTTCTGAAATGGTTGCTCCATCTTACATTTACATACAGCAGAATTTAGTGTTGTTAATTTTAGCCATTCGTGAGAGTAGGGCATGATATGTGACTGTACTTTTAATTTGTAGTTTCTTGATTGATGAAATTGAGCATCTTCCTTGTGAAACTTGGTTATTCATATATCAGGGCTTTTTGGTTGTGACTGTTCAAACTTTTTAGTCCATGTTTTAAGGAGTAGTTTGTGTTTTAATTTTATTTTGATTGTTAATAATTTGAAAAAATTAGTTTTAAAGGTTACAATCTATTTATAGTTATTGAAAAGTGTTGTCTATACTCCTCATGTTGTACAGTATAACTCTGTTGCTTATCTTTTAATCCATATTTTGTACTCCCATTCCCTACCTCTGTATTGTCTCTCTCCCTCCTCACTGGTAACCACTAGTTGGCTTTCTACATGTGAGTCTGCTTCTTTTTGTAATATTCACTAGCTTGTTGTATTTTTTAGATTCCACATATAAGTGATACCATATATGGTATTTGTCTTTCTCTGACTTATTTCATTTAGCACAATGATCTCCAAGTCCATCTATGTTGCCACAAATAGCAAAATTTCATTCTTTTATGTTTGAGTAGTATTCCATTATATATGTGTGTGTGTGTGTGTGTGTGTGTGTATCATCTTTATTCATCTATTGATAGACATTTATGTTGCTTCCATATCTTTCCAATTGTAATTAATGCTGCTGTGAAAATTGGGGTGCCTGCATCTTTTTGAATTAATATTTAAAATTTTTGGATATATACTTGGGACTGGAATTGCTGGCTCCTATGGCAGTTCTGCTTTTAGTTTTTTGAGAGACTTCCATAGTGTTTCCCACAGTGGCTGCAGCAAATTACATTCTCAGCAACAGTGTGCAATGTTTCGCTTTTCTCCATATCCTGACTAACATTTGTTGTTTGTGTTCTTTTTGATGATGGCCATTCTGACAGATGGGAAGTGGTATTTCATCGTGGTTTTGATATACGTGTCCCTGCTCATTACCAATGTTGAGCATCTTTTCATGTGCCTATTGGCCAGTTGCATTTCCTCTTTGGAAAAATGCATTGATTTGTAGGGTTTTTTAAAATATATATTCTATATATTTATGTTATGAGAATTTGAATGTTTTTTATTGTAACAAATTCAAGAAAGACTTTTTTCTTTACAATATCATGTTGGTTTTGCCATACATTGACATGAATCCACCATGTGTTCCCCTTCCAGAACCCCCCTCCCACCTCCCTCCCGATTTTTTTCATATTTATAAACACTTATTAGCAGCTCTATCATTCATGGCAGAAAGCAAAGAGGACCTAAAGAGCAGCTTGATGAAAGTGAACGGGGAGAGAGAAAGCTGGCTTAAAACTCAACATTCAGAAAACTAGGATCATAGAATCCAATTCTATTACTTTATGGCAGGCAAATAGATGGGGAAACAATGGAAATAGTGACAGACCTGATTTTCTTGGTCTCCGAAATCACTGCAGATGCTAACTGCAGTCATGAAATTAAAAGATGCTTACTCCTTGAAAGAAAAGTTATGACCAACCTAGATAGCACATTAAAAAGCAGAGACATTACTTTGCCAACACAGGTCCATCTAGTCAAAGCTATGGTTTTTCCAGTAGTCATGTATAGACATAAGAGTTTGACCATAAAGAAAGGTGAGTGCCAAAGAATTGATGCTTTTGAACTGTGGTGCTGGAGAAGACTCTAGAGAGTCCCTTGGATTGCAAGGAGATCAAACCAGGCAATCCTAAAAGAAACCATTCCTTAATATTCATTGGAAGGACTGATTCCGAAGCTGGAATTCCAATACTTTGGCCACCTGATTGTGAAGAATTGACTCATTAGAAAAGACCCTGATGCTGGGAAAGACTGAAGGCAGGAAGTGAAGGGAAGATAGAGGATAAGATGATTGGATGGCATCACCAACTTGATGGACATGAGTTTGAGCAAGCTCCAGGAATTGGTGACAGACAGCGAAGCCTAGCCTGCTGCAGTCCATGGGTCTCAAAGAGGTAGACATGACAGAATGACTGAATTGAACCAATCATTCATGCTGGGAGTTGTAATACACTTGCATTCGATTATAGTGGCTGTGTTTGGATTTCTGAGGGAAGACTTTTCCTCTGCTGAGATGATTTGGTTCTCAATTTCATTTTTTCTTACAGTAGCTATATAAGCATATTATCTGGTTATTTCCAGTCATTTTGAATTGTTTTGCCTTTTCCTGAATCTGCAATAACAAGGATTTGTCACTTGAGATACAGGTTTTGAGAGGCTTGTTGGGTTGTATGGTTTAAGAGAGAGACACTGTTGAAAAATGATTTCTTTTATAGTTGGTGTTATCTGAGTGGTTTGTGTGTTTTCTGAATTTCTTTTGTTAACTCAGAACTCTTAGCTTCCATTTACTTCCTTCTCTGCCTCTGAAAGATAGGACCTCAGGGATAGGGCCCCTTCTCGTGCTTTCCCTGTTTTCTGGAAGCAATGCCTTCCTCAGTTTGCTCTTTGCTCAAGTGACCAGTGGTTTAACCCAGCATGCTTAAGTCTTCTCGGTTTTTGTTGTTGTTTGTTTTCAGTCAGGGAGGAACTGATTTTCAGGGGGTAGTTTTATCTGACTTCTGCCATGACTGGGTCCTTCTGCCCTCTGCCCTTTTCTCCTCATTCTTTATTGCACACTCAACTCCAATGTGAACTCTGGTGCTGATGCTTATGATTTAGAATGTTTATTTTGCTATTTCACACATTGAAGTTTTTAGAATTCTCTGTCTCTTGGTGAATTTGTAGGCTTGGGTTTGGTGATTATATTTTTTTCTCCTTCTTCATCATAGTGAATTTTCAAGAAAATGCATAAATATGAGGCTGCTGTCATTGTCCAGTAGAAAGCTGAATCATCTGGACTAAAATTTTATATATAAAAAAGTCATGAATATACTAGAAGCAACATTAAAGACTACTTTTTATTATTTTGTGAGTAGGGAAGTACTTTTTTTTAAAAATTTTCTTTACTTTATTGTGTTGGTTTTGCCATACAATGACATGAAACTGCCATGGGTTTACATATGCTCCCCCTCCAGAACCCCCCTCCCTCCTCCCTCCCGATTCCCTCCCCCTGGGACATCTCGGTGCACCAGCCCCGAGCATCAACCCTGGGCGATTGATTTCACATATGATAACTAACATGTTTCAATGCCATTCTCCCATATCTAATTAAAACACAAATTTAAAAAAAATTTGAGTAATTTTTTCTATTCAATAGGATAGTGAAAAACAACATAAGATTAAAAGGCATAGAGCAAACAGAGAAAGTATTTGAAACATCTTTGCAGACAAAGGATCAGTGTGGTAATCCCTCACACTGGTCAAAATGACTATCATCAAAAATTCTGCAAGTAATAAGTGCTGGGGAGGGTGTGGAGAAAAAGGAACCCTAATACACTATTGATGGAAATGTAAGCTGGTGTAGTCACTATGGAGAAGAGTACAGATCTTCCTTAAAAAACTAAAACAGGGCTATTATGTGATCCTGCAATCCCACTCCTGCGTATATATCCAGAAAAAAACACAATTAGAAAACATACATGCAACCCAATGTTCATAGCACTGTTTATAATAGCCAAAACACTGGAGCAACCTGTGTATCTATTCATGGGTGAATGGGTAAAGAAGATGTGGCATATACAGTACAAGGGAATGTTACTCAGCTATAAAAAATGAATGAGATAATGCCATTTACATTAACATGGATGGACCTAGAGATTCGTACTAAAGTAAGTCAGAAATAGACAAGTACCATATGATGATGCTTATATGTGGAATCTAAAAATAGATTATCAATGAGCATATTTACAAAGCAGACTGACAGACGAAGAAAACAAAGATATGGTTACCAAATGGGAGTTGGGGGAGGAATAAATTAAACATTTTTTTTAAAAAATAGAAATGATGAGCATCTAATACACAAAAATTTATTGAGAGCTTAGAATGAAGCAGGCACTATTCTAGATTTCAGTTTAGGGGATGGAGATATGAGGTAAATAAATGATGAAAGTATAGAAAGTGCTGGATATGATGTATGTTATGGAGAAAAGTAAAGCAGACAGGTGGCTATAGTTGTTAATAAACGAATCATCATGGACCTCAGATAGAAGGTGAATTTGAGAAAAGACCTGTTAAAAACGAGGTAGGAAGCCTGAAAGATGCCTGGGATCAGTGGTCCCAGTCTTTTTGGTGTGAGGGACTGGTTTCATGGAAGACGGTTTTTCCGTGTAATGGAGGGGAGGACGATCTGGGGTGATTCAAGCACATTGTCGTGCACTTCATTGCTATTATTACCACATCTGCTGCACCTCAGATCATGAGGCATTGGGTTCCAGAGGCTGGGGACCCCTGCCTGGGAAGATATTTCAAGGCAGAGGGAAGAGCAGTTGCTGAGGTAACCAGGGTGGAGAGAGGAAGGGGAAGTATGACTGGAAATGAGAGACATAATGAGTGCTTGATTATTTAGGATGTTCTAGACTGTTGTGATGACTTTGTGTTTTACTTGATATAATACAAGAAACCTCTAGTAGTCACCAAATAGAGGAAGGATGTGACCAGAATTGTCTTTTGATGAGATCACCCCAGCTATTATTTTAGAATAGACGTGTGTGTGTGTGTGTGTGTGTGTGTGTGTGTATTAGGGTGAAATGGAGCAAGGATGGAAAAAGAGAGATCAAAAAAGGTAGTTGATTACAATAAACCTGAAGACAGAGAATGGTGGCTCATAACATATGATGATCAACAATATTTAAAGAACTCATATAGAGTAAGTAGGAACCAATAAATAGACCTTTGAAATTGGACAAGATATATTTGTACACACAACTCCCAGAAAAATACATGGTTATCTTTATGGCTAAAGTAAAGTATCTTTACTTTGCTTTCATATGGTAAAAACTTTATGAAGTTTTTACTACCACTAGTAATATAAAAAGTGAATTAAAAGAAACCTAAATTTTCACTATTTCATCTCAGATTTTGAAATATCTATTATTGACCAGAGTATGGGGATATAATCATTGAAACTATGAAAACTGTTTTAAATAATTACTTGTTTTGAAAGACCATATGGCAATATCAATGAAATTAAAAACTTTTTGAACATCATCTTAGAGCCCACCAATATGAGAGAAAAACTGCTGTAAGACTATTTTTAATATAAAATAATTAGCAACTAAATGTTATCTGTGATAAAATTATAAACTATGTAAATGTATTTAGTCATTAGAGAATATTGTGTATCTTTGTGTACTGATGTGGAAAGGTATTTTCTCTACTTTACAAAGTGAAAAGCACTTACAGAAGCGTTTTTCACAATAGCTAAGATAAAGAAACAGACCAAATGTTCATCAGTGGATAAATGGATAAAGAAATATACATCAATATACAATGGAATATTATTCAACCATGGAAAGTAATCTTGCCACTTGTAACAAAGTGGATAAAACTGGAAGGCATTATGCTAAGTGAAATAACTCAAATAGAGAAAGATGAATAGAACTCACTTGTATGTGGAATAAATTTTTAAAAAAATCAAATTCATGGAAACAGGGTACAGTAGGATAATGGTTGCTAGGGACTGGGGAGATGTTGGTCAAAGACTATATAGTTGCAGTTATGTGGGATGAAAGTCTAGAGATGTAATATATAAGCATGATTACTATACTTAATAATACTATGCTCAATAGTGTTAAGCTTTTTGTGGCCCCATGGACTGTAGCCTACCAGGCTCCTCTGTCCACGGAATTTTCCAGGCAGGAAATATTGGGGCAGTTTCCCTGCAGGTTTTCCAGGCAGGAGTATTGGGGCAGGTTTCCCTTTCCTACTCCAGGGAATGTTCCCAACCCAGGCATGGAATCTTGCATCTCCTGCATTGATAGGCAGATTCTTAACCCCCAGTACCACTTGGGAAGCCTAATAATACTATAATAATACTCTATTAAAAGGTGCTAAGAAAATAGATATCAGATGCATTTACCATGCACAAAACTTAGTACCTAGTAAGGATATATTGTGTCAATTAGCTTGACTGTAGTAATCATTTCACTATGTATATTTACAAATTATCACATTGTACACATATTTAAAACATATGCAATTTTATTTTAAGATATTTTAAATAACTTACAGAATAGTCTGTGATTTAATCCGATTTAAGTAAAGAAAAACAAACAACAACATACATATATGTATAAATATTTCTGAGAAAAAAATTGCCAAATTGTTGGTAGTAGTTTCTCTGAATGTGGTCAGTAAACCTACATAGAATTTTCACTTTCAGCTTGTATAGTTTGAATTTTATGTAACTACATTTTTATTTCCTTTTCAGCAAAACTTTGTACCAAAGTTTAACAAACAGAAAAATACAAAAATCATAGGTATTCCCGTTGACAGATTTCAAAACCCAAATGTAACTAGTATCAAAATTACTAAATAGAATAGCACTGATCCCTGGAACCTCTGCATTGTGCCCTGTTCTAAACCCCAACCAGGATTACCACTATCATGACCTCCAAAACCATAGATTGATTTTGCCTGGCCTTACTCTTGATGTAAATGAGATTATGCAGTATACTTTTGTGCCTAGCATCTTTATCCAGTATTTTGATTGTGCAATTAATGCATGTAGTTGCATGTGACTATGATTTGTACATTTCTTTTACTATTTTATCCTCATTTATTTATAGTTTCTACAGCTGATAAGCACTTGTGTTTGTTCCACTCTAATGGCATAATGAAAAGTATGTCTATATACATATTTGTGTATTTTTCTAAAGCTCTGTGTGTGTGTGTGTGTGTGTGTGTGTGTGTGTGTGTGTGTAAGAAGGGGTATTCCACTTCCACCTTGGAGTGGAATGGCTGGACCAAAAGATATACACATATTTAGGAGATATAGTTTAAAAAGTACTGCCAAGCAGAGTGATTGTATCAATTATACTCCCGCTAGTAGTTTATGAGCATTTGGTTGCTCTATAGAACTTGAGTATATTTGGCATCTTCTATTTCATTTTAGCCTTTCTGGTGGATGTTTAGTGGTATGGTATTTTAGTTTGCATTTCTCTGATGACTAACAATGCTGAGCATCTTTTTCATTTATCTATTGGTCATTTGGATGTCACCTTTTTTGAAGAGTCATTTGCTCCCATTCTTATAATAAGTCAATTATTTTATTGATTTGTAGGAATTATATATATTATTGGCTATGCATCTGTTCATCAGAAAAATATATTGCAAGTGTCTTCTACTGTTATGTTGGTCATCTTTTTGCTCTCTTTTTTTTTTTTCCAATTTTTTTTCTCCCTTTTATTGTTTTTGCCATACAATGTCATGATATCACCATGGGTTTACATATGCTCCCCCTTCAGAAACCCCTCCCTCCCCCCTCCCTCCTCCCTCCTCCCAGGGAAATCTCGATGCACCAGCCCCGAGAATCAATCCTGGGCTGGCGATTGATTAGACATATGATAATTAACATGTTTCAATGCCATTCTCCCATATCATCCCACCCTTTCCCTCATCCACAGAGTCCACGAGTCTATTCTATACATCTGCGTTCCTTTTGCTGTCTCGCATGTTGGGTTCTCGTTACTGTCTTTCTGAATTCCATATATATGTGTTAATATACTGTATTGTTGTTTTTGCTTCTGGCTTACTTCACTCTGGATAATGGGCTCCAGTTCGGTCCATCTGAGTAGAATTGATTCAAATGAATTTTTTTTTAATGCTGAGTAATATTCCATTGTGTATATGTACCACAGCTTTCTTATCCATTCCTCAGTTGATGGGCATCTAAGTTGCTTCCATGTCTTGGCTATTGTAAACAATGCAGCGATGAACATTGGGGTACACGTGGCTCTTTCAATTCTGGTTTCCTCGGTGTATATGCCCAGCAGTGGGATTGCTGGGTCATATGGCAGGACTATTTGCAGCTTTTTAAGGAACCTCCACACTGTTTTCCATAGTGGCTGTACTAGTTTGCATTCCCACCAACAGTGTAGGAGAGTTCCCTTTTCTCCACATCCTCTCCAGCATTTACTGCTTGTAGACTTTTGGATTATAGCCATTCTGACTGGTGTAAGGTGATACCTCATTTTTGCTCTCTTATTTGTACCTTTTCTTAGACAAAAGTTCTTAATACAATTTATCACCATTTTCCTTTCTATTATAATTTTCCATGTATTATTCAAGAACTCTTTGCCTATTCCATGGGCCTGTCATTGTATCTTGTTTTTAAGATTAAATTTTTCAAGT
Organism: Antilocapra americana; assembly: GCA_007570785.1. NCBI lineage: Eukaryota > Metazoa > Chordata > Mammalia > Artiodactyla > Antilocapridae > Antilocapra > Antilocapra americana. The sequence continues at coordinate 1,866,579 of ML660213.1, read as the reverse complement.
TGCAAGTACATTTATATGAAAGCTAAATATTTCCATCCAGGTCTTGGATTTTCAGATTTTTTTTAATGTGAGGCTATGGATGTATGTCTCTTTTATCCATCTGTGTATCCCAATAGCCTAGAAGGGTAGTTCCACAAAGTATATTTTCCTAAAAATATCCCTTGAATGAATGAGTACATTTATCTATTGAGATATAAAACTGCTCCATCATTTCCCCAAATTCTTGAAACAAAAATTGAATTTTAGAATGTCTCCTATTTTCTTTTAATGAAAATCTAAATTTTAGCAGGTGAAAAATGTGTATTTTTCACTTTTCTGCCCATTTTAATCAACATTGTTCTTAATACAAACCTTTAAAATGAAAAGTACTCTGGTACTGCTCTGCTTTGGTCTACAAATCTTATTTGTGAGTCCAGGATAAAAACACGTTCATGAGGCACAGCAGAAAATAGGAGTTAAGTTCAATCATACAGTATGTATTCAACGTTTCTTCTCTCACATGGTACCACATGCCTGATTTCATTTTTTTTACCCAGTGTAAGTCACGTGGCTGAGTCTAAAGTCAATGACTGGGGCTATATTAGCATATATTAACAACTGATTATATGATTTAAGATATTTGGCTCAAAAAATAGGATTTATTGATAACCATATTGTCAAAAATGTGTTACAATGAAAGTGTGCATTTTTTTTTCTTCATAGAGTACTTGCAAAAAAAAAGCATCATTCATTATATATCTTTACAGTTTAAGGAAATAATGATTTGAAAAAGCTAAAGGAAAGTTGAATATACAATAACAAATCAAGTTCAGTTCAGTTTGGTCACTCAGTTGTGTCTGACTCTTTGCAACCCCATGAATCACAGGATGCCAGGCCTCCCTGTCCATCGCCAACTCACGGAGTCTACCCAAAACCATGTCCACTGAGTTCGTGATGTCATCCAGCCATCTCAGCCTCTGTCGTCCCCTTCTCCTCCTGCTGCCAATCCTTCCAAGGATTAGGATCTTTTCCATTGAGCCAACTCTTAGCATGAGATGGCCAAAGTATTGGAGTTTCAGCTTCAACATCAGTCCTTCCAATGAACACCCAGGACTGATCTCCTTTAGGATGGACTGGTTGGATCTCCTTGCAGTCCAAGGGACTCTCAAGAGTCTTCTCCAACACCACAGTTCAACAGCATCAATTCTATGACACTCATCTTTCTTCACCATCCAACTCTCACATCCATACATGACTGCTGGAAAACCATAGCCTTGACTAGACAGACCTTTGTTGGCAAAGTAATGTCTCTGCTTTTCAATATGCTATCTAGGTTGGTCATAACATTCCTTCCAAGGAGTAAGCGTCTTTTAATCTCATGGCTGCAGTCACTATCTGTAGTGATTTTGGAGCCCAGAAGAATAAAGTCTGACAGTTTCTACTGTTTCCCCATCTATTTCCCATGAAGTGATGGGACGAGATGCCATGACCTTGGTTTTCTGAATACTGTGCTTTAAGCCAATTTTTTCACTCTCCTCTTTCATTTTCATCAAGAGGCTTTTTAGTTCCTCTTCACTTTCTGCCATAAGGGTGGTGTCATCCCATATCTGAGGTTATTGATATTTCTACCAGTAATCTTGATTCCAGCTTGTGCTTCTTCCAGCCCAGTGTTTCTCATGAAACTGCATATAAGTTAAATAAGCAGAGTGACAATATACAGCCTTGAGGTACTCCTTTTCCTATATGGAACCAGTCTGTTGTTACATGTCCAGTGTTAACTGTTGCTTCCTCACCTGCATACAGGTTTCTCAAGAGACAGGTCAGGTGGTCTGATATTCTCATCTCTTAAAGAATTTTCCACTTTTTATAGTGATCCACACAGTCAAAGGCTTTGGCATAGTTAATAAAGCAGAAATAGATATTTTTCTGGAACTCTCTTGCTTTTTCGATGATCTAGCAGATGTTGGCAATTTGATCTCTGATTCCTCTGCCTTTTCTAAAACCAGCTTGAACATCTGGAAGTTCAGAGTTCATGTATTGCTGAAGCCTGGCTTGGAGAATTGTGAGCATTGCTTTACTAGCGTGTGAGATGAGAGCAATTGTGCGGTAGTTTGAGCATTCTTTGGCATTGCCTTTCTTAGGGATTGGAATGAAAACTGACCTTTTCCAGTCCTGTGGCCATTGCTGAGTTTTCCAAACTTGCTGACATATTGAGTGCAGCACTTTAACAGCTCATCTTTCAGGATTTGAAATAACTCAACTGGAATTCCATCACCTCCACCAGCTTTGTTCGTAGTGATGCTTTCTAAGGCCCACTTGACTTCACATTCCACAATGTCTGGCTCTAGGTGAGTGACCACAGCATTGTAATTATATCAGTTGTGAAGTTTTTTTTGTTTAGTTCTTTTGGGTATTCTTTCCACCTTTTCTTAATATCTTTTGCTTCCATTAGGTCCATACCATTTCTGTTCTTTATTGAGCCCATCTTTGCATGAAATTTTTCCTTGGTATCTCTAATTTTCTGGAAGAGATCTCTAGTCTTTCCCATTCTGTTGTTTTCCTCTATTGCTTTGCATCGATTGCTGAGGAAGGCTTTCTTATCTCTCCTTGCTCTTCTTTGGAACTCTGATGGGAATTCTTTGGAATTCAGATGGGAGTGTCTTTCCTTTCCTCCTTTACTTTTCACTTCCCTTCTTTTCTCAGCCATTTGTTAGACCTCCTCAGACAGCCATTTTGCTTTTTTGCATTTCTTTTCCATGGGGATGATCTTAATCCCTTTCTCCTGTACAATGTCACAAAACTCCCTCCATAGTTCATCAGGCACTCTCTCTATCAGATCTAGTCCCTTAAATCTATTTCTTACTTCCACTGTATAATCATAAGGGATTTGATTTAGGTCATACCTGAATGGTCTAGTGGTTTTCCCTACTTTCTTCAATTTCAGTCTGAATTTGGCAATAAGGAGTTCATGATCTGAGCCATAGTCAGCTCCTGGTGTTGTTTTTGCTGACTGTATAGAGCTCCTCTCTATTTAGCTGCAAAGAATATAAGCAACCTGATTTTGTTGTTGACCATCTGGTGATGTACATGTTTAGAGTCTTCTCTTTTGTTGTTGGAAGAGAGTTTTTGCTATGACCAGTGCATTCTCTTGGCAAAACTCTAATTAGCCTTTGCCCTGCTTCATTCTGTACTCCAAGGCCAAATTTGCCTGTTACTCTAGGTGTTTCCTGACTTCCTATTTTTGCATTCCAGTCCCCTATAATGAAAAGGACATCTTTTTTGGGTGTTAGTTCTAAAAGGTCTTGTAGGTCTTCATAGAACCATTCAACTCCAGCTTCTTCAGTGTTGCTGGTTGGGGCATAGGCTTGGATTACCCTTTACTAGATACTCACTTCTCACAAAAAATATGCCTTGATTTGTGTATTCTCTTTTAGTTGGACTAAATTTTATATAATATTTCTTTTATGTAAGTGTAAAACTTAGAAATTAAATGTTGCATTCAAAAAACACATGTACATATATATTCTTGATACTAGATAATAATTGATACTATTTCTGTAATTATTACTCTCATCCAAAATTTCTTCACCAAATTTCCCATCAACTGGTGACAAGTAATTGTATTTACAGACTGAGCAATTATTAATTTCTTCCTTCAAATCCTGACTTTGGCTCCCTGTTTACTGCCACATAGATACCTCCAGTACCCTGGTAGAGAGTTTTGTTGTCTTCATGTTCTGAATTGTAGCTGCTTTTATGAAATAACCTTCCGTTGTTTAATTTTAAAGCAATAATTTCAATGATAGCATTTGATGTAACATGTAAATTTTTTAAATGGTCACTTAAATGTGGAAGAGAGCCACTCTGAACCAAAACAAGAGATGCTTAAGAGAAAAAGGGTTGATAAAAATGTGATTTTTCTCTGATCAGATGGTACACCACATTTTGGCTGTGTCTGAGCTTTTGTTGGAAGATATCTCCTTTTATTTGACTGGGCCACGCTAATAATTAGTTTCTAGGTCTTCTGTTTCTTTCCCTACCAGATTTTTCTAGTGGGAGTTCTATATCCACTTCCTACTCATCATTTCCATCAGTCCTGATCACCCAGCCTTTGAAACTCTGGTTGTCCACTCAGTTCAAAAAGACAGTAATGGCCACCTCTGTGAGCTTTTCTTCAGCCCTCATTATTCTGAACTTATGAGAGGTGACAGTTAACTTACTTTGCTTTCTTAAATTTCTCTCCTACCTATGTTTCCATTTTATGGCATTATCCTGATTGTTCTACCTTTATTATTGTCCCTATTCTTTTCTTCTCTTAAAACTAGGGCATTTCCCCAAACAGTTCTTTTTATGTCTTCTTCATTTGCTCCCCCAGATACATGGATTTTTGACTGGGTATTGCGTTTATTTTCCTAGATCCATTTTCTCTTCTGAGATTTAGTTTCTTATTTCCAAATGATGGATGGTTTTTTATACATCATTAATATACATTCACTCTGCCCCAGATGGAGTTTATATCCTCAACCCTGTATTTTCTTATTTTCCTGACCTTTTTATTTCTGTTAATAATGCTATTTTCCCCTCAGTAATTGGTGAAAAGAATTGACCACATTACCCCTATCATCACCTCATAACAACTTGTCTTAATGATCCTCTTCTGAAATATATAGATTCCATTCTTTCAATCCATTTAGTTATGTGTCAGTCTTTAATTAACATCCTTATCATCTTATTTCCCCCAAAGCACAGTAATAACCTAACTAGTTCCTCTGTAGTTAAATTATCTGTATCCTCCAGACATTCCACTGTAGTTTGGTTGCCTTAACTTGACTTTGAGAATCTTCTTCCCTTCCTCCACCCAATTTTTAAAACCTTCCTTTGTCTATAGGATAAATTCCAGCCGTTTAAGTCCACTTAGTAGGAGAGATGAGAGGAATAAAGCTTATATGAGGGGTTAAAGTGAGTGTGAATGCTGAAAAAGGATGTGATGGGACAAACATTCTATTTCTGGGAAATGAGAGAGGTATCAGGAGTCTGACAACAGGAATGTAATATCCTAGAAAGTGGGATACAGAGAATCAGAGTGTGTGAGGCAATGAAACATCACAATGAGTAGGACAAGCATGTTTGAAAGGGCCAAAAGCATGAAATCTAGAAGATAAAGTTGCAGAAGCTAAGAAGGCCAGGAAAAGTTTCAGTTGCCTCTTTGGAAAGTCTAAAGTCCACATCCCAAGCTTGCCTTTGTTGGTATTGGAATAATTCACTAAAGATAGATATGCCACAACCTTTCTTTCCATCTTTGTCTTCTACACAAACTTCTTAAGCCAGATAGTCTATATATGGCCTGAAATGGGGTCTTCCCTATTTCTCCAGATTCATCTCTTAGCTCCCTTCTCTATATTCAGATTTCCTGAATATTTTCCATGCCTCTGGCCTTTATAACAACATCCCCCAGAATCCTTCATATTCTCTGAAAACAACCTCAAATATCTTAATCTTTTTGAAACATTCCTTAATCCCTTTGAATCAAATGATATCTTGTAAATAGGCCCATGCCACTTATCATACCTCACTGCAAGACAGCAAAAGAGACACAGATGTAAAGAACAGACTTTTGGACTCTGTGGTAGAAGGCAAGGATGGGATGACTTGAGAGAATAGCATTGAAACATGTATATTACCATATGTGAAATAGATCGCCAGTCCAGGCTCGATGAATGAGACAGGGCCAAAGAATATATTCAACCTGATTTTGGTATCGACCATTTGGTGGTGTCCATGTGTCGAGTCATCTTTTGTGCTGTTTTAAGAGGGTATTGGCTATGACCAATGCGTTCTCTTGTCAAAACACTGGGATGATCCTGAGGGATGGGATGGGGAGGGGAGTGGGAGGGGAGTTCAGGATAGGGGACTCATGTACACCCATGGCTGATTCAAGTGAATGTATGATAAAAACCACTACAATATTGTAAAGTAATTAGCCTCCAATTAAAAAAATTAATTTAAAAAATCTTTCTCATTAACTAGAATTTAATGTCAGACATGGCTTGTTTCTTTCAATTCTTTACTATGTAGCAGAGTGTTCAACAAATGTTAATATTCCATAGATGCATATTTTTTTAGACAATCTGATGCTCATAAATGACTTCTGCCCTCCTGCCTTTACACATGTGTTAAAACTTCTTCCTTACCTCTAATGAACCTTTCACTTCTTTCTCCACACCCATTTACTAAGTACACCTGGACACCATAAGATGTCCTGGGGTAAAAAGACGAATCAGACATGGTTCCTGATTTCAGAATCTTGTTGTAGTCTATGGAGTCCAGGGTAAATCCTTCAGCTATGTAGGTACTTGTTAACCAACCCAGCCTGAAGGGAGGTCTACCCACTTCCAACTTTCACATCTATGACTATAGTTCCAAACAAAGCATTATCAATTATTCAGTATTGTGCCCTTGACCTGTTATCTGATTCTTAGATGTGTTCTTAAGCTCTTATTTGATTCTCCCTGTCAGTCAGTTCAGTTGCTTAGTCATGTTCTGCTTTTGCAAACCCATGGACTGCAGGACACCAGGCTTCCCTGTCCATCACCAACTCCTGGGGCCTGCTCACGCTCATGTCCATCAAGTTGGTGATGCCATCCAGCCATCTCATCCTCGGTCATCCCCTTCTCCTCCTGCCTTCAGTCTTTCCTAGCATCAGGGTCTTGTCTAATGAGAAAGCTCTTCTCATCATGTTGGCCAAAGTATTGGAGCTTCAGCTTCAATCCTTCCAATGAATGCTCAGGACTGATTTCCTTTAGGATTGATTAGTCTGATCTCCTTGCTCTCTAAAGGACTCTTGAGAATCTTCTCCAACACTACAGTTCAAGAGTATCAGTTCTTTGGCACTCAACTTTCTCTATGGTCTAACTTTCACAACCATACATGACTACTAGAAAAAACATAGCTTTGACTAGACAGACCTTTGGCAGTAAAGCTGTGTCTCTGCTTTTTAATATACTGCCTGGGTATGTCATAGCTTTTCTTCAAAGGAGCAAGAGTCTTTTAATATCAGGGCTGCAGTCACCATCTGCAGTGATTCTGGAGCCCGAGAAAGTCTTTTACTATTTCCATTGTCTCCTCATCTATTTGCCATGAAGTTGGGACCAGATGCCATGATCTTTGTTTTTTGAATGTTTAGTTTTAAGCCAACTGTTTCACTCTCCTTTTTCACTTTCATCAAGATACTCTTTAGTTCCTCTTCACTTTCTGCCATAAGGGTGGTGTCATCTGCATATCCGAAATTATTGATATTTTTCCCAGCAATCTTGATTCCAGCTTGAGCTTCATCCAGCCCAGCATTTCACATGATGTAATCTGTATATAAGCTAAATAAGCTGGGTGACAATGTGCAGCCTTGATGTACTCCTTTCCCAATTCAAAACCAGTCTGTTGTTCCATATCCAGTTCTGACTGTTGCTTCTTGACCTGCATACAGGTTTCTCTGGAGACAGGTAAGGTATTCTTTTAGAATTTTCCACAGTGTGTTGTGATCCACACAGTCAAAGGCTTTAGCATAGTCAGTGAAGTAGAAGTAAATGTTTTTCTGGAATTCTCTTGCTTTTTCAATGATCCAGTGAATTTTGGAAATTTGATTCCTGTGCCTTTTCTAAATCCAGCTTGAACATTTACAAGTTCTCAGTTCACATACTGTTGAAGCCTAGCTTGGAGAATTTTGAGCATTACTTTGCTAGCATGTGAGATGAGTGCAATTGTGTGATAGTTTGAACATTCTTTGGCATTGCCCTTCTTTGGGACTGGAATGAAAACTGACCTTTTCCAGTCCTGTGACCACTGCTGAGTTTTCCAAATTTGCTGCCATATTGAGTGCAGCACTTTCACAGCATCATATTTTAGGATTTGAAATAGCTCAGCTGGAATCCCATCGTCTCCACTAGGTTTGTTCATAGTGATGTTTCCTAAGGTCCACTTGACTTGGTACTTGTCAAGCTCTAGGTGAGTGATCACACAATCTTGCTTATCTGAGTCATTAAGATTTTTTTTTATATAGTTCTTCTGTGTATTCTTGCCACCTCTTCTTAATATCTTCTTCTCTTAGGTCCATACCATTTCTGTCCTTTATTGTGCCCATCTTTGCATGAAATATTCTTTTTGTATCTCTAATTTTCCTGAAGAAATCTCTGGTCTTTCCCGTTCTATTTTTTTATTCTCTATTTCTTTACATGATCACTTAGGAAGGCTTTCTTATCTCTCCTTGTTTTTCTTTGGAACTCCACATTCAGATGGATATATCTTTCCTTTTCTTCTTTCTCTTTCACTTCTCCTCTTTTCTCAGTTAGTTGTAAGGCCTCCTCAGACAACCATTTTGCCTCTTTGCATTTCTTCTTATCCAGTATGGTTTTGATCACTGCCTCCTGTACAGTGTCATGAACCTCCATCAATAGTTCTTCAGGTACTTTGTCTATAAAATCTAATCCCTTGAGTCTATTTGTCACTTCCACTGTATAATCGCAAGGGATTTGATTTAGGTCATACCTGAATGGTATACTGGGTTTCCCTACTTTCTTTAAATTAAGTCTGAATTTTGCCATAAGGAGTTCATGACCTGAACTACAGTCAGCTGCTGGTCTTGTATTTGTTGACTGTATAGGGTTTCTCCATATTTGACTGCAAAGAATATATTCAACCTGATTTTGGTATTGACCATCTGGTGATGTCCTTGTGTAGAGTCATCTTTTGTGCTGTTTTAAGAGAGTGTTTGCTATGACCGGTTCATTCTCTTGGCAAAACTCATAGACTTTACCCTACTTCATTTTGTACTCCATGACAAAAGTTGCCTGTTACTCCAGATATCTCTTGACTTTCTACTTTTTGCTTTATAGTCCCCTATGATGAAGAGGACATATTTTTTTTTTTTTCTCTAGAAGGTCTTGTAGGTATTCACAGAACCCTTCAACCTCAGTTTCTTTGGCGTTACTGGTTGGGGCATAGACTTGAATTACTGTGAAATTGAATGGTTTGACTTGGAAATGAACAGAGATCAATCATTTTTGAGATGGCACCCTGGTACTGCATTTTGGACTGCTACTCCATTTCTTCTCAGAAATTCTTGCCCACCGTGGTAGATATAATGGTCATCTGAATTAAATTCACCCATTCCAGCTCATTTTAGTTCACTGATTCCTAAAATGTCAATGTTCATTCTTTCCATCTCCTTACCTTGATTCATGTACTTAACACTCCAGGTTCAATGGGTGGGACAGCTGGTAGAATGGAGGTCAGGCCAGTTGCTGGTAGTCGAAAGACATAGAGCTCCATCATGTTTCCCCTGCTTCCTGAGCTGGGGCCATTTCTGAGAGCCAAGAGCACTGTGTGTCTTGAGTAGTGCTGGTACGTAATCTGAAGGGTGAGTGGAGCCCCTGGAATTCTGAAGGCTACAGAGCATAAGTGACATGACATAATGACATAAATGACAGGAAAATTGGCTCTGTGGACCAATTTTAGCAGATCTTTCTAGCTTTTAGCTTCTACTATTGGACTACTCTTTAAACTTCATAAGTATTTTAAATAAAGCCCCTGTGTTTCTTTCACTCATATCAAAATCCATTTATTTTTATGACTCTGATAATATTACTGCATTTATCCCTTTTGTATACAGTTTTGGCTTGACTACGTATCTTTTTATGTTGATAAGTTTTGCACATATTTAAACTTCTTTTTATATTGATTAGTGAGAGTGCAGGCTTGAGTTTCCAAGTATGGGTTGGCATTTGTAATGGGATACAGTTAAAACCAAGTGGCTGGACCATCCCAGGGCAATGTTCTGTATAATTCCCTGATTGTACTCCTTACATCATAAATAATAATGAAAGTAAATGTACGTTTACCAAAGAGAATCAACAAAACCCAGCCCTGACTTGCTGATTGCACTTTTCTCCCCAGGTATTAAAGCCAGCTTTCGAACAAGGGTGCCTGAAGGTTTGATTGTCTTTGCGGCATCACCTGGCAATCAGGAAGAGTATTTTGCAATTCACTTGAAGAATGGACGCCCATATTTTCTTTTTGATCCTCAGGTAAATGAGTAATCATAAGAGTTGACATTTTTGAGAGTTTATCAGGTGCTTATATTTTCACAATGAATCCTCACCAAAAACTTACAGATGAGTACTTTATTATTCCCACTTTATAACAAGGAAAATGAAACTTCAAAAGTGATGTGACTTACTCACAGCTAAAATAGCAGACCTTCAAACTACATAGTCTGACTGATAATCTACTTGCTGTTTTAACAACCATATGCTACCTTATCATGATAATTAAAGTTTTTAACTGCATTCATTGAGAAAATTATGTTTTTCTGTCTTCCTTCCATTTTCTCTCTCTTCGTCTTCCTTTCCTCCCTCCTTTCTTGCTTCCCCACCCTATCTCTATCTCTTTCCCTTTCTTCCCTAGAAAATATTTGTGTCCATCAGGTGCTATTGAACTCAGCAGTAAAGACTACAATACTTCTAAAGTTAAATATGACCATACCCCTATGAAACAATCTAGGTAGGATATAGTTAATTTTTTAAAATACTCCTGAATGTTATGAAAGAGAAGTACACTACTAAGTATTATGAGTGAGTTAAATAAAGGGTCTTTCTTTCCTTAGTTCTCTGCAAGTGTGATATTTAACTGAGATGCAAAACAGTAAGTAAAAGGATAGGAGTGTATATCTTTTCAAGAGGAAATGTGTTTGAGGTGGGGCAGGCCAAAGGAAATACTGATAGGAGATGAGGGAAGGAGCTGTAATGCTGGCAGAAGATGAAGGAAGGAGCTGTAATAAAATTCCCAAGCAGAGCAAATAGCAAATATTTAGTGTCTGAGTTAAGACATGAACATGACATATTCAGTGCATTGATATAAGATTAAGATGGTTATGGAGTAGAGAACAAAGAGAATAGTGGTAGGTTGAAAAGTTGGGTAGATACTAAGTAATTTAGGATCTTGGAAGCAAATGAAAGGGTTTAAATTTTTCCTAAGCAAATAGTTCAGTCACTCGGTCATGTCCTACTCTTTGCAACCCCATGTACTGCAGCATGCCAGGCCTCCCTGTCCATCACCAACTCCCAGAGCTTGCTCAAACTCATGTCCATTGAGTCTGTGATGCTATCCAACCATCTCATCTTCTGTTGTCCCCTTCTCCTCCTGCCTTCAATCTTTCCCAGTATCAAGGTCTTTTCCATTGAGTCAGTTCTTCGCATTAGATGGCCAAAGTATTGGAGTTTCAGCTTCAGCATCAGTCCTTCCAGTGAATATTCAGGAATGATTTACTCTAGGATGGACTGGTTTGATCTCCTTCCTGTCCAAGGGACTCTCAAGAGACTTCTCAACACCACAGTTCAAAAGCATCAGTTCTTTGGCACTTAGCTTTCTTTATGGTCTAACTCTCACAGCCATACATGACTACTGAAACAGCCATAGCTTTGACTAGACGGACCTTTGTTGGCAAAGTAATGCCTCTGCTTTTTAATATGCTGCCTAGGTTTGTCATAACTTTTCTTCCAAGAAGCAAGGGTCTCTTAATTTCATGGCGGCAGTCACCAGCTGCTCTGATTTTTGAGCCCAAGGAAATAAAGTCTCTTACTGCTTCTGTTGCATCCTCATCTATTTGCCATGAAGTGATAGGACCAGATACCATGATCTTCATTTTTTGAATGTTGAGTTTTTATCCAGCTTTATCACTCTCCTTTTTAACTTTCATCAAGAGGCTTTTTAGTTCCTCTTCACTTTCTACCATAAGGGTAGTGTCATTTGCATATCTGAAGTTATTGATATTACTTCCTGCAAGCCTGATTCCAGCCTGTGCATCATCCATCCCAGCATTTCTCATGATGTACTCAGCATATAAGAAACTCTTTTCCAGTTTTGAACCAGGGCAAATGGGAAACTATTGGGTAATTGTCTAAGGGCAATGGGAGACTATTGCATAGTTGTCTTCACTTTAGTTAGAAGGTTAGTAAGCATTTGCCATTAGGTGCTGTATTGGGCCCATGAGTAATTGAGGGAAAAGACTATGTAAAACATTTTTCTCCAGTTTTCAGCTTAAAGTTGCTGATCTACACTTGTCAAAGAAGTGTTTTCTGTTTTAGTGGTAAAATAGGCACAAATTTCCCCTTGTATCTAAGGGATTGTAGGTGAAGAGCTTCCTACACCCTGAAGACCCACTCATGTTGAAGAGAAAAGGCAGGCCCTGCTGGCCAAGTGTGTCTGAGCACCACCCCAGACCCTACAGAAGTCTTTAAGAGGCAGACTGAACCCTTCCTGGGTTAAGAAGCTGGTAAAGCCATGAGCTGACAACTGGCAAGACCAGGGAAAAAAAGGATTATTCCTGCTCTTTTGACAGTGGCCTGTTAACCACCTGGCCTGATAAGGGCTCCTGGGCATCCCCTAGAAATGAAGCTTCTTAAGGGATGCTCCTAGGTGGGCAATGAGTAAGCAAATAAGAAATAGCAAACACCTAAGCACATCCTGCATCCTAGGAGAAAGGGGTAAGAGGCAGCTGTTTCTGAAGGCAAGGCAGATGGCATTTGGAAAACAAAAGCAGCACACTGAAGTTGATTGAACTGAAAATTATTTTTCATTTGACTCCTTTAGGTTGATTACTTAGAAGAGGGACTGCTGAGATTTGTTACCAGGTCAAAATACATAACAAAAATATGAAAATAAAAATTAAGGAGGATACTAATATGAAGAAGAAATTCAAAAGGAAAGCAAAAAACACATGCACAAGTAAAAGATGAATTAGAGAAATTAATGAAATATAAAATAGGAGAGAAAATCTGATTTAAAAAGAATACTTGATTATGAGTTTATTGAAAGGACTCATCAAATGCCTGGCAAGATTAAGCAAAGCTTGTGCTTCTATAGGACCTCTGTGTGTCATCCATTATTCTAAGCATTCTCTCTATACATAAAGGCACACACATGTGATCTCATTTAAACATCACACCAATTCTATAAGATAGATACTTGTTATTCCCATTTTACCAGTGAAAATGTAAGTCAGAGTTAAATTAATTTTCCCAAACTAATACAGCAGATCTGTGACCAAGCTTTTCAACATGAAAGAGGACTGCTTGTTGATGTCCAGAGACTCAGTTAAAATGCCATCCATGCGCTACATTGGAAGGAAATGTTTCAGCAAGGCTTCTAATCAGAAGGAAAAAAATAATCTGAAATATAGTGGAGAAGCAGTGGTGAGTGGTAAACCTAGGGATATTAAGTTCAGCCAAAGTATTTAATGACAGACTGAATAGAAATGTGTTTTACAGTGCCAAAAAATCTTTGGTATAGAAGAGACACACAGCAAAGGAAAAAGAAATCCGATAATTATTTGATGCTAAAATTACTAAGAGTTGAAGGAGAGGTCAAAAGATGAAATGACTTAAAAGTTTCTAAGTTGTCAATTTAATAGAGGGGAGATTACAGTATAGGTGATATTAGTTTCTTGATTCCATAACATAAATGAACAAAAATATTTGATTTTAAATGTAACAAAAGAAGTTAATTAGTAATAGAATGAAAACACTCCAAGAATGATTAACAAGATGAAAAGAAAAGACTGCTGGATTGTAAATATCAGCAAAAAACATCAAAGAAAGGAAACAATCCTTTAAAATAGAAGAATAATCAATGAGGAAGAAAAAAATTCTGGTTCTGCTTTTTTACCTAAAACTACCTAATTTCTACCTAAATCTACATAAATTGCTATCTGGCTATATTTGAGACAAAGCCAGAAAGGGAAATCTTTAATCTATAGACATTTATTCATGGAGCTTTAAAAGTACACACCGTGGGTTCATGTTGATTGCCTCTCATCATTCTTGGAGTTGCCGCATGAGGTATTGTTTTCTTCCCTGCTTTAGACAATGTGTCTTAACTAGAGTCACACAATGACCTAATGATAGAACTGGCACTGAATTCAGTTTGTTTCATTCAATGAAACATTGTTAAAAACGCATTATCCTGGGACTTCCTCAGAGGGCCAGTGGTAAAGACTCTGCCTTCCAATACAGGGGCTGTAGGTTCAGGGAGCTAATGCCACGGGGTGAGGCCAAAAACTGTAGACAAAGCAAAATAAACAAATGGAAAACCCTCTGTCACATAAGTACTTACACAACCAATCTGCATAAGAAATAAAAATCTTTAAAAAAACAAAATGTACCCCAAGCACTGTGATAGGCAAGTATGCACTAGAAACGTGGGAATGAGGGAGAGGCAAAATGCCACTCCCGCCGTTCTCTCTAGGGACCCCCATCTTCCAAGACTGGGGCACAGAGTCTGTGCCAGGGTGGCTTCACACTGCCTCACACTTACAACCCGCCATGCCCTCATAAACACCCACCCTGGTGCTTTTGAGTGTACTTCTCGGTGACCACTCAAGCCCTGGAGCTACAGCTGCGCTAGTGCAATGGCTACAGGTTTATTCACAGGTTTTGAGTATCTAATAAACGTGCCCTTCTTGCCCCTCCATACTCTCTAAACATATAGAATAAAATCTTTGCAGAATTACTCAAAAAAGGATTCCATCAGAACTGAAGCATGACTGCCATCTCTTTGACGGTGTTGCTTTTCTTTCTAAAGGATGTGATAGCTTCAGATTCTGCAGGAATGGAAGGTGAAGATGTTACACAATGCTTAAGTCCACTCAGCCACAGGATTGCTGTTAAGATCCTGAGGTTGGCTTCTAGAAAACTCTCCATCTCATCTTTTTCTTCTCCTCCCCATGATAAGATAGACTGGTGTAAACCATAGCAGAGTTCAAGGAAGTGTTCACTAGGGCATTGCCCACGATTCCCACCCCTTACCCTCCTCCCTTAGATAGTGCCTGAGAGTGCTACTCACTAGAACTGACATTCCCCACTGCTCTGTCCCTGTCCTATATACCCAAATCCTGACCTGTCTACAAATCTGATACTTGCCCACCAAATATTAATGAAACTGTTAAAGCCAAACAGTCGGAGAACCAGGGGGATGGAGAGGGTTTAATGATGCCTTCAAAGTCCATTTTTACATGGAATAATACTGTCCATCTACAAAGCAAAAGTTACCTGAATTTTCATGAAAGTAATAATTAATATAAGCAAAAGAAAACAAGGTATTGATTGATTAGGCCTGCTTTACGATGTTTTCGAAAAAATGTAATCAGATGAATCACACTACATGATCGTGGGTCATGATGCTCTTTATACATGAATCCATGAGCTCAAGCTAGCCAGGATTGGTCCTTTCTCACCACCAAGGAATTTATCCAGGTTACCTGGACATATTTGCTAACTTTTTAATGAAATCCCCATGTATTATTATCAGACAAATAATTGTTGAAGCTGGGGGATTGAGACTATTTGATATAGTCTTACATTTTTTTCTCTTTTGGGTCAGGAATATGAATACAGTTTTTCCCTCCTTTTTAAAAATTGACTAGTGAAAAACTAGAGATCTCTTCAAGAAAATTAGAGATACCAAGGGAACATTTCATGCAAAGATGGGCTCAAAAAAGGACAGAAATGGTATGGACCTAACAGAAGCAGAAGATATTAAGAAGAGGGGCCAAGAATGCACAGAAAAACTGTACAAAAAAGATCTTCACAAGCTAGATAATCACGATGGAGTAATCACTCACCTAGAGCCAGACACCCTGGAATGTGAAGTCAAATGGGCCTTAAGAGACATTGCTACAAACAAAGCCAGTGGAGGTGATGGAATTCCAGTTGAGCTATTTCAAATCCTGAAAGATGATGCCATGAAAGTGCTGCACTCAATATGCCAGCAAATTTGGAAAACTCAGCAGTGGCCACAGGACTGGAAAAGGTCAGTTTTCATTCCAATCCCTAAGAAAGGCAATGCCAAAGAATGCTCAAACTACCGCACAATTGCACTCATCTCACACGCTAGTAAAGTAAGACTCAAATTTCCCCAAGCCAGGCTTAAGCAATATGTGAACTCTGAACTACCAGATGTTCAAGCTGGTTTTAGGAAAGGCCGAGGAGCCAGAGATCAAATTGCCAACATCCTCTGGATCATCAAAAAAAGCAAGAGAGTTCCAGAAAAAACATCTATTTCTGCTTTATTGACTATGCCGAAGCCTTTGTCTGTGTGGATGACAATAAACTGTGGAAAATTCTTAAAGAGAAGGGAATACCAGACCACCTGACCTGTCTCTTGAGAAACCTGTATGCAGGTCAGGAAGCAACAGTTGGAACTGGACATGGAACAACAGACAGGTTGCAAATAGGAAAAGGAGTATGTCAAGGCTATATATTGTTACCCTGCTTATTTAACTTATTTGCAGAGTACATCATGAGAAACGCTGGGATGGAGGAAGCACAAGCTGGCATCAAGGTTACTGGCAGAAATATCAATTACCTCAGAGATGCAGATGACATCACCTTTATGGCAGAAAATGAAGAAGAACTAAAGAGCCTCTTGATGAAAGTGAAAGAGGAGAGTGAAAAAGTTGACTTAAAGAAAACTAAGATCATGGCATCTGGTCCCATTACTTCATGGAAATAGATAGAGAAACAGTGGAAACAGTGGCAGACTTTATATTTTGGGGCTCCAAAATCATAGCAGATGGTGACTGGAGCCATGAAATGAAAAGATGTTTACTGCTTGGAAGAAAAATTGTGACCAACCTAAACAGAATTTTAAAAAGCAGAGACATTACTTTGTCAACAGAGGTCCATCTGGTCAAGGCTATGGTTTTTCTGTAGTTATGTATGGATGTGAGAGTTGGACTTTCAAGAAATCTGAGCACTGAAGAATTGATGCTTTTGAACTGTGGTGTTGGGAAAGACTCTTGAGAGTCCCTTGGACTACAAGGAGATCCAACCAGTCCATCCTAAAGGAAATCATTCCTGAATGTTCATTGGAAGGACTGATGCTGAAGCTGAAACTCCAATACTTTGGCCACCTCATGTGAAGAGTTGACTCATTGGAAAAGACTCTGATGCTGGGAAATATTGAAGGCTGGAGGAGAAGGGGACAACAGAGGATGAGATGGCTGGATGGCATCACCGATGCAATGGACATGAGTTTGAGTAAACTCCAGGAGTTGGTGTTGGACACGGAGGCCTGGCATGCTGCAGTCCATGGGGTCACAAAGAGTGGGACACAACTGAGTGACTGAGCTGAACTGAACTGAACTTTTTAAAATTGAAATATACAGTCCATGGAGTCACAAAGAATCAGATATAACTGAGCAACTAAGTGAAGTACAGCACGTAATTGATTTAAAATGTTGTGTTTCTGTGTACAGCCAAGTGACTGATACATGTGAAGTGAAGTGAAAGTCATTCAGTCGTGTCTGACTCTTTGTGATCCCCTGGACTATAAAGTCCATAGTATGCTCCAGGTCAGAATACTGGAGTGGGTAGCTGTTCCCTTCTCCATGGGATCTTCCCAACTCAGGGATCGAATCCAGGTCTCTCACATTGCAGGCATATTCTTTGCCAGCTGAGCCACAAGGGAATCCAAGCCTATACTTTGTCCAGTGGATCATCCTGAACCAGGAATCAGACCGAGTCTCCTGCATTGCAGGTGGATTCTTTACCAACTGAGTTATCAGGGAAGCCCTATATATATATATAATATTCTTTTCTATATGTTTTATCATAGGATATTGAATATCGTTCCCTGTGCCATACTGTAGACCTTGTTGGTTACTCATTTTATAATAGTTTGCATTGGATAATCCCAAACTCCCAATCCTTGCCTCCTCCACTCTCTTCTCCCTTGGCAATTAAAAGTCTGTTCTGTATGTTATAATATAGTTTCTTGAACAAAGTAAGAGCCACCCCAAATTTGAAGAAGCTGAAGAGTTTGTTTTATATGTCTGTCACTGACATTCAAAATATTTACATTTTAAATAATTTAGGTACCACTTTAAGCTAGTTTTCTTTTCCTTGTGTCTCAAAGAATACAAGGTTACCTAATGAACACTTTACTATATTCATCAGACAAGTAGTTATTTACTCAACATGTCTTTCTTATCTGAGTGTACAGTTCAGGGAGGGCAGAACAAATACATCCTTGAAGCTCTCTCTGTACAGTCCTCGGAACATGCATGCTTAGTCATTCAGTCATGTCTGACTCTTTACGACCCCATGGACTGTAGCTTGTCAGGTTCCTCAGTCCATGGAATTCCCCTAACAAGAGTACTGGATTGGGTTGCCATTTCCTTCTCCAGGGGATATTCCCAACCCAGGGATTGAACCCTTGTCTCCTGTGACTCCTGCATTGCAGGCGGATTCTTAACATGCTGAGCCTTGGAATATAGTAGGTAACACATAAATGTCTATTGACAGATTGGATGACTTCCTGGCTTGATAAATATTGGTAGAATAGTATTCATATTTGAAGAAAAGTACTCATTTTCTAGGATAAAATTTCTGACTCTTTAATGATAATTTAATTTAGTTCTTATTTGTTTTAATTTGTCAGTTAGATACTTTGACTTATATTAATGGTTGTTTTCATATTACTCTTCCTGAATCCATTCAAAATAATTAAATATTGAGTTTTGGAAACAGCATTTTGCAAGAATTTAAAGTTACCCTCTAACACATAGTTTCAAAATACCTGTAGTCATTGTGTGTGCATGCTCAGTTGCTCAGTCATGTCTGGCTCTTTGTGACCACATGATCTCTAGCCCGCCAGGCTCCTCTGTCCATGGTATTTTCCAGGCAAGAATACCAGAGTGGGTTGCCATTTCCTACTCCAGTAGTCATTGTGTAGTTTGCTCTTTTAAAAGTATCTTAATAAACTTAAGTAATGAATTTTTACTCAAAAATGTAATTCTACTTAAAGATGTAGAATTCATTCAATGAAATGAATCCAGTTTACTCTATTAAGATATATTTGTGAGAAAGGGAAAATATTTCTTATAATACTTAAAACTGGATATATGTTTGCATATTATACACTGAATACTTAGAATTATTGTTAAGAGTCACTAAAGAAAAACTACTCCATTTTTTAACTGCTATATTTTTATATTGTCTCAAAAAGTTGGCTATAGTCTTCCCATTTTTATTAGATTAATTTCAATTTGGAAGTACTTGATCAGATGATATTTTATTCACTAGAAATGGCTCATAGTTCTCATTTAAATGTTTTATGTTCATTCACATAATAAACTGACTTCACTTAGAGAAGTGGTGAAAGTTTTCAAAAAATTCATAATAGCATCTATTTAACATGTCTAATATTTTCAAAACAGAAAGAACAAACTACATCATATGACACCAGACTTGACCACAGAATTATTCTCAATATTTGTGGGGGAAATATCTTAAACTATCATAAAAAAATAGTATGCTGAGTTCCCCTAAGTATGAAGAAAATTTGGCATAGTGGGGCTATCTGTTATGTACTTGAATGTGTCACCAATAAGCATGATTTCTGATGTAGAGAACTATTAATGCTTCAGATTGTTGCCAAACATAATATGAAGAACCACTTACTCAGACACCTGATCTTTAGAATGCAGCATCGTTTGTAACAATTTTAACGCTAACTAAGTACACTTTGATGAGACAGCATTTAATAAAATGCTCATTAATTTCATCATTAGCAAGGGTATGCTAAGAAGTAAGCCAGTTTCTTATGTCACGCCCAATTAGCATCCCATGCTAGTAATCCCATTAGTATTGTTGAATTCACTAATGGAAAAACTAATGGGCATGCTACCAGGGCACATTAATTGGGCACGACACCAGTTCTGGTTTTAATTATTAAACTACGATAATGAAATGTGTGTTTGTAAAATATTAAAATGTTGAAATTGGGTTGAAGAAAATAAAAGAATATGTAGAAAGAAAGAGTTATATGGAAAGTCAACTTATAAAGATTTGAGAACTTATCAAAATGGTCATATTTCTAGCTGATTGAGTTGCCTATAAAAGTTGGGATATTGTCCATGTGAGAAGCAAACCCTCCCCTACTCATGGGAAATTAAAAGCTCTTTTTTGGTAATATGAAATTCTGTATGTCATACATGTTGTCATGCTTTGTATGAGGCCTGACAGGAGCCAATTAAATGCATAGAATGGACAGGGTATGTTGCTGAAGCTATTTTAGAGAAATATAAACAAATGTTTTACTGACAGTGGTGTGATTAATACTGCACTTTTTGTGATATAAACCATCACCATATTACATCAGATAATTATCAGCTTTATCATTTTTGAAAACCAGTATAGCAAAATAATTAGAATTTGGTGAACATTCCAAGTAATTTAAACATGTATTATGGTAATATTTTATTGAATCTTTTTTTGATTTTGTTTTTTAAACTTTATATTGATTGAAGTTAATTATTACTAAGGGCCTTCTCTGGTGGTTCAGCTGGTAAAGAACCTGCCTGCCAACACAGGAGGACCAAGAGATACAGGTTCAATCCCTGGTTTGGGAAGATATCCTGGAGAAGTAAATAGTAACCCACTCCAGTGTTCTTGCTTAGAAAATTCTATGGGCAGAGGAGCCTGGCAGGCAACAGTCCTATGGGGTTGCAAAGAGTTGGACATGGCTAAGAAGGCTCACACAATTATTGCTAAGGAGATCTACTTTATTAAGAAAGAAAGCAAAAATTGTTTTCCTTTAGAAGGTTTAAAGTAACTTTCTGTTTTTTTTTTTGTTAATCATTGTAATTGTAAATGATGATGATGATGACAAAGCTGAAATATCTTTTGCTTAGTCTTATGGGTTCACTAACATTAAAAAATATACTATTGTGCTAAACTTAATATACATGGCCCCAAACTGTTAACATGAAAGGGATCTCTTATACTCTCTGTTTTCTTACCCTCTCTTCCTCTGAGCTAATCTCTGTTCTTAATACCTGCCATTTCCTAGTCTTATCCACTTCACTTCAGTTCAGTTCAGTTGCTCAGTTGTGTCTGAATATTTGCAACCTCATGGACTGCAGCATGCCAGGCGTCCCTGTAAATCACCAATTCCCGAAGTTTACTCAAACTCATGTCCATTGAGTTGGTGGGCATCCTCTGTTGTCATCCAACCATCTCATCCTCTGTTGTCACCTTCTTCTCCCACCTTCATGATTTCCCAGAACCAGGGTCTTTTCCAATGAGTGAACTCTTTGCATCAGGTGGCCAAAGTATTGGAGTTTCAGCTTCAACATTAGTCCTTCCAAGGAATATTCAGGACTGATCTCCTTTAGGATGGACTGGTTGGATTTCCTTGCAGTCCAAGGGACTCTCAAGAGTCTTCTCCAACACCACAGTTCAAAAGCATCAATTCTTCAGTGCTCAGCTTTCTTTACAGTCCAACTCTCACATCCATACATGACAACTGGAAAAACCATAGCCTTGACTAGATGGACCTTTGTTGGCAAAGTAATGTCTCTGCTCTTCGGTATGTTGTCTAGGTTGGCCATAACTTTCCTGCCAAAGAGCAACTGTCTTTTAATTTCATGGCTGCAGTCACTATCTTCATGATCTTGGACCCAAAAAAATAAAGTCAGCCACAGTTTCCACTGTTTCTCCATCTATTTGCTATGAAGTGATGGGACTGGATGCCGTGATCTTAGTTTTCTCAATATTGAGCTTTAAGCCAACTGTTTCACCTCCATATTTCATCTTCATCAAGTTCCTCTTCACTTTCTGCCATAAGGGTGGTGTCATCTGCATATCTGAGGTTATTGATATTTCTTCTGGCAATCTTGATTCCAGCTTGTGCTTCATCTAGCCCAGTGTTTCTCATGATGTACTTTGCATATAAGTTAAATAAGCACAATGACAATATACAGCCTAGATTTACTCCTTTCCTGATTTGAAACCAGTCTGTTGTTCCATGTCCAACTGTTGCTTCCTGATCTGCATGCAGAGTCCTCAAGAGGCAAGTCAGGTGGCCTGGTATTCCCAACTCTTTCAGAATCTTCCACAGTTTGTTGTGACCTACACATTCAAAGACTTTGGCATAAACAACAAAGCAGAAGTAGATATTTTTCTGGAACTCTCTTGCTGTTTTGATGATCCAGCAGATGTTGGTAATTTGATCTCTGGTTCCTCTGCTTTTTCCAAAACCAGCTGAACGTCTGAAAGTTCACAGTTCACGTATTGTTGAAGCCTGGCTTGGAGAATTTTGAGCATTACTAGTGTGTGAGATGAGTGCAATTGTGCAGTAGTTTGAGCATTCTTTGGCATTGCCTTTCTTAGGGATTAGAATGACAGCTGACCTTTTCCAGTCATGTGGCCACTGCTGAGTTTTCCAGATTTGCTGCATATTGAGTGCAACATTTTCACGGCATCAGCTTTTACGATTTGAAATAGCTCAGCTGAATTCCATCACCTCCACTAGCTTTGTTCATAGTGATGCTTCCTAAGGCCCACTTGACTTCGCGTTATGCCATGTCTGGCTCTAGATGAGTGATCACACCATCGTGATTATCTGGGTCTTGAAGATAATTTTTGTAGAGATCTTCTGTGTATTCTTACCACCTCTTCTTAATATCTTCTGCTTCTGTTAGGTCCATACCATTTCTATCCCTTTTTGAGCCCATCTTTTCATGAAATGTTCCCTTGTTATCTCTAATTTTCTTGAAGAGATCTCTAATCATTCCCATTCTTTTGTTTTCCTCTATTACTTTGCATTGATCAATGAGGAAGGCTTTCTTATCTTTCCTTGCTCTTCTTTGGAACTCTGCATTCAGATGGGAATATCTTTTTTTTTTCTCCTTTGCTTTTCACTTCTCTTCAGAGTTATTTGTAAGGCCTCCTTTGACAACCATTTTGCTTCTTTGCATTTCTTTTTCTTGGGGATGATCTTGATCCCTGTCTCCTGTACAGTGTCACGAACCTCCATCCGTAGTTCATCAGGCACTCTATCAGATCTAGTCCCTTAAATCTGTTTCTCATTTCCACTGTATAATCGTATGGGATTTGATTTAGGTAATACCTGAATGGTCTAATGGTTTTCCCTACTTTCTTCAATTTATTTACTTAGGAACTCATTTTTAACTTTCATACTATTACCTTAAGCAAAAGTACCAATGCTCAGTTTTAGACTACAAATCACTGGGTACTAAGTTTAACCACAATGCTTATGTTCAGGGTATTAGTAACTAATTTTTTAATTTAAACTTTTTATTTTATATTGGAGTATAGCCAATTTACAATGTTGTGATAGTTTTGGGTAGACAGCAGAGGGGCTCAGCCATACATATACATCTGTCTGTTCTCCTTCAAACTTCCCTCACCCCATTCTGCCACCTAACATTGAGCAGAGTTCCATATGCTATACGGTAGGTCCTTGTTGGTTATCCTTTTTAAATACAGCGTTGTGTACATATCTGTCCCAAACTCCCTAAATATCCCTTTCCCTCATCCTTTCCCCTGGGCAATAATAAGTTCACTCTCTAAGTCTGTGAGTCTGTTTTATAAATGAGTTCATTGGTATCATTTCTTTTTAGATTCTACATATAAGGGATATTGTATGATATTTTTCTTTCTCCCTCTGACTTACTTTATTCAGTATGATAATCTCTAGTAACTGATTATTAATGTGAATCTAATTCCTGCTTGATATTAATAGTGTAGTGAAGGTAAAAGAAACGGACTTGCCACACATTTCCCTATCTTTAGAGCAGTATCATTTGAATGGTACTTTATTAGTTTCAAATTCTTGTTTCTTATATTTCTGGCCCCAAATTTTAAATATTATAATAGGAAATCTATTACCTTTCTGATAAGTATAGTTACTCAACATCCAAGCATTCTTATAAGCGATTTTCACTCTGAATAAAAGTTCTTTTCAGATTTGAGCCTCATAGTGACACAGAAGTACACCAGAGAAATGCCAGAATGATCTATAAACTTTAACTTTGAGTTCTGTTTGAAATGTGTGCATGCTTGCTTCAGGATTGTGTTTAAATTTGTAAATTGGTTTCTAAGAAATTTACAACAATATATGTATGTGTAACATGTACATAAAGACACTTGCTCCTTGGAAGAAAAGCTATAACCAACCTACACAGCATGTTAAAAAGCAGAGTTGTTCCTTTGCTGACAAAGGTCCATCTAGTCAAAGCTATGGTTTTTCCAGTAGTCATGTACGGATATGAGAGTTGGACTAAAAAGAAAGCTGAACACTGAAGAATTGATGCTTTTTAACTGTGGTGTTGGAGAAGACTCTTGAGAGTCCCTTGGACTGCAAGGAAATCCAACCAGTCCATCCTAAAGGAAATCAGCCCTGAATATTCATTGGAAGGACTCATGGTGAACCTTAAACTCCAATACTTTGGCCACATGTTACAAAGAACTGAGTCACTGAAAAATATCCTGATGCGAGGAAAGATTGAAGGTGGGAGGAGAAGGGGATGACAGGGAATGAGATGGTTGGATGGCATCACCGACTCAATGGACATGAGTTTGAGCAAGGTCTGTGAATTGATGATGGACAGGGACGCCTGGTGTGCTGCAGTCCATGGGGTCCCAAAGAGTTGGACATGACTGAGTAAATGAACTGATGAACTGACTGAACATGTATATTTACTCACTGATATTTTTCTCACTCATTCATTTCCTTAAGGGGTCTGCAGTGGAAATTACTACAACTAATGATGATGGCAGGCAATATAGTGATGACAAATGGCATGAGATCATTGCTATTAGGCATCAAGGTTTTGGCCAAATCACCCTTGATGGGCAGTTCACAGGTAAGCTCTTCCTTGACAAACATAAATGCCTCTATTGACATGCTGCTGTTGTCATACTCCTCTGTGTTTTTATTTCTTCACCTCTTTTTTTCACCTGTTTATCTCATCTAAATTGCTGATGATTTTGGTTTTGGGGTGTTCTTAAAATGATGAAGTCTTGGCAACTATTTTCTCTTCTGTGCAGGGTTCAGTAAAGCAAAAATAGAGCAAAGTTATCGGTATCAATTTTGAGTCATTTTCAGGTCTTTACAATTTACAAAGGCTCTTACTTAGTTTTGCTTTACTTTTACTTGCAAAGAGGGAAGCCATTGGAGAATTTTGAATGGAGGATCACATGATATGACTTCTTTCTTTAAAATGAACACTCTGGGTATTCTTTGGGGGATACATTTTAAGGGGAACAAGGGTGAGAGTATGGACCTAAGACAAATAGATATTTCTCGAGCAAAGATGGGTTTATTCAGGATCCGCAAAGAATTTCAGTTCAGAGTCTGCAATCTTTTTTTGTTGGTTTGTTTAAAAAATGTCTTTATTGAAGGATAATTGCTTTACAGAAATTGTTGTTTTCTATCAAAACTCAACATGAATCAGCCATAGGTATACATATATCCCCTCCCTTTTGAACCTCCCTCCCATCTCCCTCCCCATCCCACCCTTCTAGGTTGATACAGAGCCCCTGATTGAGTTTCCTGAGCCACACAGCAAATTCCTGTTGGCTATCTATTTTACATATGGTAATATAAGTTTCCATGTTACTCTTTCCATACATCTCACCCTCTCCTCCCCTCTCCCCATGTCCGTAAGTCTATTCTCTATGTCTGTTTCTCCATTGCTACCCTCTAAGTAAATTCTTCAGTACCATTTTTCAATATTCTGTATATGTATGGTAGAATACAATATTTATCTTTCTCTTTCTGACTCTCTTTACTCTGTATAATAAGTTCTGCGTTCATCTACTTCATCAGAACTGACTCAAATGTGTTCCTTTTTATGGTCAAGTAATATTCCATTGTGTATATGTACCACAACTTCTTTATCCATTCATCTGTTGATGGACATCTAGGTTGCATTCTTGATGCCATATGTAAGCCCCCATACAGCAATGGAAGATAAACTCTTTTATAGAGTGGAAAAGGAAGTTTGAAGATCTGTAGTAAACAAGCATGTGTCTTTACATTGGCCAAGTCACTGCCAAGAAAGAGGAGTCTTCTTCCTGTTAGAGTTGTTACCTCAGGGCATGAGAGCTCTTCCTTCTGGTCTTCCAGATCTATTTAATTAAGGTTTCTTTTTGTTATTTTTTTTATATTTCTCCTCCATTGATCAAGATCTTTCTTTCACATCACCACTGATCAAGGGTCAAGTTTTCTAGTGTCAATGGCTTTTTTGCCCCCTTAATGTCAGGAAGTACCTTTCCTTAGTGTGGTGCCTCACATCAGAGGGGAATATCACAGACTGGAAAACTACTGAGTTCATATTTGAGTAGCCAGGGGAGGTAGGAGGGAGAACTCTCAGACAGTTTATATTTACAGTCCTTGTTCTATATTAAGAAGATCATGGACATTAGAGACCATATGAAGCATTATGTCATCACCAGTGTTTAGCAATAAATTTCCAGCAGACCTGGTTCAGCCATCTTCAGGAAGTTGCCTCATCAGATGTCACTTGCTTCAATTCTGGGAGATAATTACTTCAAAATCACCAGATTCTTTGAGCTTCCTCCAGAATTTGAAGCTTTCTTTAGGTGTGTCACCTGAGTCCAGGAAACTGTTCCTTGGACTTTAGTGGCACAAGGCTTGGCTAGCAATACCTAATAAGGGCTTCTCTGGTGAGGTTGAAGAAAGTTCTTCTGGAGGTATCTTTTCCAATAGATGAAATCTTCAGGTTGGAAGGTCTTTATCTCTTGAGAGCACAATATAAAAAGATTGCTCTACCAAAGCATGGTTATTTTTAATAGGAGCAATTTGGCCTCTGCATTATTGGAATATCTCTCCTTTTTTGGTTGGAGGCCAAAAAATGCAGGGGCCAAAAGTGTTGGGTGTCCTGCAACTGCTTCAACAGGTGAGAATTTTTGAGTTCCAAAAAGTGTGGATCTGAGATTTAGAGGGACCAATAGCAACGCTTTGGGCCAAGGTTAGAGAAGGAAATGGCAACCCAATCCAGTGTTCTTGCATGGAAAGTCCTGTGGACAGAGGAGCCTGGTGGGCTGCTGTCCATGGGGTCACATAGAGTCGGACATGATTGAAGCAACTTAGTATGCATGTATGCATCGGAGAAGGAAATGACAGCCCACTCCAGTATTCTTGCCTGGAGAATCCCGGGGATAGAGGAGGCTGGTGGGCTGCCGTCTATGGGGTCGCACAGAGTCGGACACGACTGAAGCGCCTTAGCAGCAGCAGCAGCAGTAGCAGCAACACCAAGGTACTTGTAGGATCTCTACAAACTTTGCCAGTTGAGTAGTAATAATGCCATTACTGTGATTAGCTGAACCACAGGATTGAGAGTGGTAAGCACAGTGAAAACTGCCGAACAGCACAGACTTGTTGAAGTACTTGGCCAGTAAAATAGATTCCTCAATCACTATTACAGAGAAGGCACTGGCACCCCACTCCAGTACTCTTGTCTGGAAAATCCCATGGATGGAGGAGCCTTGTAGGCTGCAGTCCACGGGGTCGCGGAGAGTCGGACACCACCGAGCGACTTCGATTTCACTTTCATGCATTGAAGAAGGAAATGGCAACCCACTCCAGTGTTCTTGCCTGGGTAACCCCAGGGATGGCAGAGCCTGGTGGGCCGCCGTCTATGGGGTCGCACAGAGTCGGACACGACTGAAGCGGTGGCAGCAGCAGCAGCGATCACTATTAAGTGTATCTAGATATAAGCATAGCCCTTATTCTGATAGCAGATGTCCTAAATATCCAACCTGGTTTGGGGGAAACCGCAATATTTTTGGTGACCTTATGTCCCTTTAAGTCTAGCAGCTTTAGTAAATGGTTGCTGTCTTCCTGCGAGCCGGCTTAAGAAGATCAGAGAGGCAACTCATTCACATATGCAACCAAGTAGACCTATAGGGAACTTTATATCATCTAGCTCAACCTTTAGGTTTTACAAGAAATAAGGACTCAGTAAAACCCTGAAGCATTACTGTCCAGGTGAATTGTTTTTCTTCCCAAGTAGAGGTAAAAAGATTCTGGCTAGCTTCATCAAGTAGAATACTGAAGAATTTGCTAAATAAGTCAATTGCAGTAAAGAATTTATTTCCAATAGGATAGATGTTAAAACGTCTGAAGTTTAGGAACATCAGGGTGTCAGGGAGTAACAATGTTGAGGTCTTGTACAAATCTCCACTCTGCCCTTAGGTTTTCTCACAAATGAAATAGCATCATTACAGGAACCAGTATGTAGATAATAAAGCCTTGAGCCTTGTAATATTCTATTATAGACTTTATGCCTTGAAGGGCTTCTATACACATAGGGTATTGATTAATTCTGGGAAGAGATTTTGAAGAATATATTTGAATCTAGATGGGAGGGGGCATACTGTGAATTTCACCAACATCAGTTGGAAATTTTGCCGATAAGGATGGTAGAGGCTGATTCAATAATGACAAATGACCAGTGTTTCCAAAAGCAACTCTAGAACTGTCAATGACAGAACAAATAAAAGATGCCAAAGGGTTGTTTAATTCACCTGGCTGTTTATTTTGATGACTACTCTGAAATTCAAGAATAATTTCTCCCTTTTGGAAGATTAACAATAGTAATCGACCCTAATAAATGGGTAGGGACAGAGGAACTAATAAGAAAAAGGCATGCATCTCTCAAAGGGCCTAAAGGAAAGGGGATAGATCCCAGAGACAAGAACCTCTTGAGATTTGTTAGAGATCCTCACTGTCTGAACTGTTTTAGGACTTAGAGGCAGAGGGTTCTTTATAGTCATGAGGTAATTATAGCCCAGAGTATATGATTGGTGTCAGGACTAGAAGAGATTCAACCCCGATCTTAAGGAACATTTCCCCAAGCTGATTAAGGTGGAGGATTGGGAGGAACCCCTCAGAGCCCATCAGTGAGTAGTGGGAGGATGCTGAAAAGGTTTTTATAAAATTTTATTAGCAATAACTGCACTCATTGATTATGTATTATCTATGACTGCTTGAGGCTGCATGGTCTACAAAGACTAAAATACATACTACCTGGATCTTTCCAGAAGAGTTTTTCTAAACCCTAATGTAGAGCATGACTGTGAGCTTTGGGACTTGAGCAACTGGAAGAATGTAACTGGCATAACTAGGGTGGGTAAGCTAGTTGGAGAGGCAGATTCAGAGAGAAATGTCCAGAGTATGGTTTGAACATGTTAAGTGTTAGGTACCTATGAGGCACCCAAGTGGAAATATCATGCCAAGTCCTGGATCCCAGTACATTTAGAGAGGAGTTCAGATTAGAGATAAAAATGGGGAGTTACCAGCTCAGGATGTATTTAAAGCCACAGTCCCAGATATAAATAGGGATAATTAGAGTGGTTTGGGCTCTGAAAAAAAAAATGCCATTCTCGCAAAGAATGATGGAGTTAGTTAGGAATTTCTAACATTTCTAAATTTCTAACATTTCTCTCTGAATCTGCTTCTCCAACTAGCTTGCCTACCCTAGTTATGCCAGTTGCATTTCTCTAGTTGCTCAAGTCCCAAACCTCATAGTCATGCTCTCCATTAGGGCTTAGCAAAACTCTTCTGGAAAGAGCCAGGTAGTATGTGTTTTAACAGGAAATTTGCGTTGGTATGCAGCACACAGAGGGACCCAGGCCCTTTCATGTCTCTGGCCCTGAGAGTTCTCACAGGTGCCTAGCTCTCTCTTCATCCTTCTAGAGGACTTATGGTGTTTATGCTGGTGGTAAGGAGATGTGGGAGCAGAGGAGGTCTGGGTTAGTCCAACATCAAGATGGTGGGTTGATGATTAAGCACCAGTGAAGAAAAGTAACAAACAGCAGAGAACCAAAAGGGAGGTGCATCCAGAAGCACAAGGAAGGGTTTAATCATTCATTAAATTTGCAGAATAGATTGTCCTGCTGAAGTTGACGTTCTCATCTGCTTTTCCATCCACAGGCTCTTCAGCCACCATGAATGGTGGTACTGTTATTGGAGAGA
The DNA here is from genome assembly GCA_007570785.1 of Antilocapra americana. Taxonomy (NCBI): domain Eukaryota; kingdom Metazoa; phylum Chordata; class Mammalia; order Artiodactyla; family Antilocapridae; genus Antilocapra; species Antilocapra americana. Next base: position 1,836,744 of record ML660213.1, on the reverse strand, counting down.
ACACAGGAGTGTTTGTGGGTGGGCTGCCACAAGGTTACACCATCCTCAGAAAGGATTCTGGTGAGTTCAAAAATTAAGTATAACATTATATTGATTCCTAAAAATTTGTGGCTCAGATGGTAAAAAATCTGCCTACAATGCAGGAGACCTACATTCCATTCCTGGGTTGGGAAGTTGCCCTGGAGAAGGGAGTAGCTACCTGCTCCAGTATTCTTAAGTGGAGTATCCCCATGGACAGAGGAGCCCTGGTGGGCTACAGTCAATGTGGTCTGAGAATTTATATGTTGTCTCCATAATTGGGGCTCCCTTAGTGGCTCAGCAGTAAAGAATCCTCCTGCAATTTAGCAGATGCAGGTTCCATCTTTGGGTCAAGAGGATCCTCTAGGGAATGAAATGGCAACCCATTCAGTATTCTTGCCTGACAAATCCCATGGACAGAGGAGCCTAGCAGGCTACAGTCCATAGGGTTGTAAAAAGTCAGACATGCCTTAGTGAATAAATACCGCCACCACAATTTAGCATAGAATCAAATGATATTGTTTTAAAGTATGGATAATTATATTATTTTCTACCACATATTTCCTACATCAATATGTCAAAAATTTCCTTTAGATCTCTTATTTTCTAAAAGAACCATATATTACTTGTATGTAAATTCTTAGAACCCAGTTCTTGATATATCAAAGAATGTAATTAAACTTTTGCTGAAATAAATTATACTAATTTAAGTCAAAGTTTTATAATTTGGGGATCAAAGGTATGAAAAACTTTGAATTTTGGAGAGGGATATACTTAAATTCTCAAGACTTATAATAGTTACCTCCTTAGAAATACCTGTAGAAAAGTCTCCTGAAAGCATTCACGCATGTGTGCGCGTGCATGTGCACACACACACACACACACACAGACTGAAAGAGAGTTACTTTCCCATCAAGCATGCTTCTTAGGTGATGCTGGTGGTAAAGAATCTGCCTGCCAATTCAGGAGATGCAAGGGACATGGGTTCAATCTCTGGTTTGGGGAGATGCCCTGGAGTAGGAAATGTCAACCCACTCCGGCATTCTTTCCTGGACAACTCCATGGACATAGGAGCCTAGCAGACTACATTCCATGGGGTCACAAAGAGCTGGACTCAGCTGAGCCGCTAACACACACACACACACACACACACACACACACACACACACACA
>ML660213.1:1759413-1835544 GCA_007570785.1 Antilocapra americana | reverse complement strand
ACACACACACACACACACACACACACACACACACACACACACATGCTCCTTGGCTCTGGTATATGCAGGAACCAGGAGGAGAGCATACCCCAGTACCAACTACCCTTCTTGTAGAGGACATCACTCCATTACAAATAAATTGTTTGACATTGTGCATGTAAGTTGACTTTGTGAGACAGTGATCACTAGTAAATACCTTCCCTAGGATCAGGTCGTGAACTCAAAAGCTGAGAATTCAGCTTTGCATTGACTTGTAAGGACACTGCCATATGAAATGCAACCTCAGCCTCAGGTACCTTCTTGCCCTCTCTACATTTTTCTCTCTCTCTGATTCTATTATCTGCTCACTTTTTCTCTTTCCCAACCCCTTATGACCACCCTATTTATTGTGTTCATAAGCCCCACACTTACTTGGTTTGGGGAGTTCAAAAATTAAGTGTAACATTATATTGATTCCTAAAAATTTGTGGCTCAGATGGTAAAAAATCTGCCTACAATGCAGGAGACCTACATTCCATTCCTGGGTTGGGAAGTTGCCCTGGAGAAGGGAGTAGCTACCGGCTCCAGTATTCTTAAGTGGAGTATCCCCATGGACAGAGGAGCCTGGTGGGCTACAGTCAATGTGGTTGCAAAGAGTCGGACATGACTGAGTGACTAAGTACACACATTACTTTACTTGTATAGCAGACTGGGTTCATAATGCTAAGGGTACTAAATTATAAAATTTAGATTGTATACATAGACTTGTTTTAAATCTTGCTTTTAAAATGTGTTATTGTACTTTTATTTTTAAGACCAGAAGCAGATGAAATCTCCATGTTAATTCAAGAGGCAATGCTCTTGCTATTATTATAAAACCAATGTTTTTGTGCAAACATCTCTTTCTCCAGATAAGATGACTCTGAACCAGAACATAGCATACCAGTTATTAGCACTTACCATAGCTTTTGGTATGGGTGTTTATGTGAGTTATTAAGAAGTTTGTAGGAAGAGGGCAGTGAGACCTATAGCCTCTTTCTTTTACTGTAATGGCACATCAAATTAATTGCTTGAAAAAGAATTTCTCATATTTCTTAATATCTATCAACCCCTGCAGACATAGTCCAAAAGGGTTTTGTGGGCTGTCTCAAGGATGTGTATTTTATGAAGAACTATAATCCCTCTGCTACTTGGGAGCGTCTGGTTTGGCAGAGTTCTGAAGAGCAAACTAATGTGCATAACGACTGGGAGGGATGCCCCACTTCACTCCAAGAGGGAGCCCAGTTTCTAGGGACAGGTAAGGGTCTAAATAGACATTGGTCATTGCTTAACTTGTATGTTCTACCTTTGGTATAGTTTAGTCTCCCCTGATCTGATTGTTTTGACCTCATATGAACCTACTGTCACAGAAACACCTAGTTATGCCATGATGCCCATACACATATTTTCAATGTCTGAATATGTAATATAAACTGTAAGATTCATAAACACATATTCATGTGTAACATCTCTGACAGTTTTGAGTTTACATATGATAGTGACACTAATGTCCATTTGTAAGTCCATTGTTTTACTTAGAATATAGTTTTATTTAGATGTTTCAAAGGAATTTTGTTTTGTCAGGCTGATTTGTATCATATCTGTTGTATCCCATTATACAGAGCAGTAGTTTTCCTAAGAGTAAAATTTCAGCTATGTAATGGGGTAAGTAGGTCCTTAAGGGAGAGCTAGAGAATATAACCACCATCATTGCCATTGCTCCAAAGGCTGTAGTGAAGGGGAGGTGAAGTGTCTCCAGTGTGCCCCTAACCTACAGTCTCTGTCTAGCAGCCACTCAGGGTAAGGATTGGAAGGGAATATGGTGGCTTGGCAAAATGTGGCTTGTTTTTCAATAATAGCCAACTATTGCCTGCTATGTTATGGCTAAGCTGGTTTGACAATAAGTTCGTTAAACTACCTTCAAAACAGAAAGCTAAATAATATACTCTGTGCACATTGTCATTGATTTTCCTCATCACTGTCATTTGTCAGATTTTTCTCTTATGTCAGTGTAACTTATTATTAATAGCTACATATTAGTAAAACAGTAATAGTCTTAGTTGTACATGGATCACTGCCTTTTCATGGCAAAGGTGCTTGTATAACTCAATGAAACTATGAGCCATGCCATGCAGGGTCACTCAAGTCGGACAGGTCATAGCAAAGAGTTCTGACAAAACGTGATCCACTAGAGGAGGGAATGGCAGACAACTCAAGTATATTTGCCGTGAGAACCCCATGAACTGTGTAAAAAGACAAAAAGATATGACACCAAAGGATGAGCTTCCCAGGTTGGAAGTTGTCCAATATGCTATTTGGGAAGAGCAGAGGACAATTACTATAGCTCCAGAAAGAAAGAAGCAATTGGGCCAAAGCAGAAATGATGCCCACTTGTGGGTGTGTCTGTGATGAAAGTAAAATAAAATGCTGTAAAGAACAGTGTTGCATAGGAACCTGGAATGTTAGGACCATGATTAAGGTAATCATGTGGTCAAGCAGGAGATGGGCTTCCCTGGTGGCTCAGCAGGTAAAGAATCCACCTGCAATGCAGGAGACCTGGGTTCAATCTCCTGGTTTAGAAGATCTCCTGGAGAAGGGAATGGTTACCCATTCCAGTATTCTGGCCTGGAGAATTCCATGGACAATATAGTGCATGGGGTCACAAAGAGTCAGACACAACTGAGCAACTTTCACTTCATTTCACTTCAAGCAGGAGATGGCAAGAATAAACATCAGCATCTTAGGAATCAGTGAACTAAAATGGATGGGAATTGATGAATTTAATTCAGATGACCATTATATCTTCTACTGTAGGCAAGAATCCATAGAGGAAATGGAGTAGCCCTCATAATCAACAAAAGAGTCTGAAATTCAGTACTTGGGTGCAATCTCAGAAAAGACATAATGATCTCAGTTCTTTTCCAAGGCAAACCATTCAGCATCACAGAAATTCAAGTCTATGCCTCAACCACCAATGCTGAAGAAGCTGAAAGTTGATCAGTTCTATGACGACCTAAAATACCTCCTAGAACTAACACCAAAAATAGATGTCCTATTCATCATAAGGGATTGGAATGCAAAAGTAGGAAATTAAGAGATACTTGGAGTAATGGGCAGATTTGGCCTTGGAGTACAAAATGAAGCAGGGTAAAGGCTAACATAAACCTGCCAAAATAATGCATTGATGATAGCAAACACTTTTTTTTCAATAACACAAGAGACAAATTTATACATGGACATCACCAAATAGTACTGAAATCAGAGTGATTACGTTCTTTGTAGCCAAAGATGGAGAAGCTGTATACAGTCAACAGAAACAAGACTTGGAGCTGACTGTGGCTCAGATCATCAGCTTATCACAGCAAAATGCAGGCTTGAAATAAAGGAAGTGGGGAGAATGACTAGGCCAGTTGGGTAAGACTTAAATCCCCTGTTTGTTGAGGCGACAAACAGATTCAAGGGATTAGATCTAGTAAACAGAGTGTCTGAAGAACTATGGACAGAGGTTCGTAATATTGTATAGGAGGCAGCAAACAAATCATCTCAAAGAAAAAGAAAGGCAGGAAGGCAAAGTGGTTGTCTAAGGAGGCTTTTCAAATAGCTGAGGAAAGAAGAGAAGTGAAAAGCAAGGGAGAAAGGGAAAGGTACACCCAATTAAATGCAGAGTTCCAGAGAATAGCAAGGAGAGACAAGAAGGCCTTCTTCAGTGAAAAATTCAAAGAAATAGAGAAAAACAGCAAAAGAGAAAGACTATAGATCTCTCTGAGAAAATTGGAATTATCGAAGGAACATTTCATCCAAAGGTAGGCACAATAAAGGACAGAAATGGTAAAGACCTAATAGAAGCAGAAGAGATCAAGAAGAGATGGCAAGAATAAACAGAATAACTGTACAGAAAAGATCTTAATGACCCAGATAACCTCCGTGGTTCCTCACCCAGAGCCCAACATCCTGGAGTGTGAAGTCAAGAGGGCCTTAGGAAGTACTGCTGCCAATAAAGCTAGTGGAGGTGATGGAATTCCAGAAGAGCTAGTTAAAATCCTAAAAGATGATGCTGTGAAAGTATTGCACTCAGTATGTCAGCAAGTTTGGAAAACCCCACACTGGCCACAGGACTGGAAAAAGTCAATCCTCTTCCCAGTTGCCAAGAAGGGCAGTGCTAAAGAATGTTCAAACCACCGGACAATTGCATTCATGTCCCATACTAGTAAGATTATGCTCAAAATTCTTCAAGCTAGGCTTCAACATTATATGAACCAAGAACTTTCAGATGTTCAAGCTGGGTTTAGAAAAGGCAGAGGAACCAGAGATCAAATTGTGAACATTCGCTGGATCATAGATAAAGCAAGAGAATTCCAGAAAAACATCTATCTCAGTTTCATTTACTATGCTAAAGCCTTTGACTATGTGGATCATAACAAACTGGAAAACTCTTAAAAAGTTGGGACTACTAGACCATCTTATCTGTCTCCCAAGAAACTTGTATGTGGGTCAAGAAGCAACAGTTTGAACCTTGTATGAAACAGCTAACTGGTTCAGGATTGAGAAAGGAGTATGACAAGGCTGTTTATTTTCACCCTGTTTATGTAACTTATACACAGAGCATGTCATGTGAAATGCTGGGCTATATGAGTTACAAGCTGGAAACAAGATTTCTGGGAGAAATATCAGCAGCTTCAGATATGCAGATGATACCACGCTAATGGCAGAAATGAAGAGGAACTAAAGAGCCTCTTGGTGATACTGAAGGAGGCGAGTGAAAAAACCGGCTTAAAACTCAGTATTAAAAAACTGAGATCATGGAATATAGTCCCATCACTTCATGGCAAATAGATGGAGAAAAGGTGAAAGCAGTGACAGATTTCCTCTTCTTGGGCTCTAAAATCACTGCAGATGGTGACTGCAGCCATGAAATCAGAAGACGATTGCTTCTTGGCCAGAAAGCTGTGACAAACCTAGATGACATGTTAAAAAAGTAAAAGACATCAGTTTGCCAACAAAGGTTTATGGAGTCAAGGCTGTGGTCTTTCCAGTAGTCATGTATGGATGTGAGAGTTGAATCATACAGAAGAATTGATGTTACCAAATTGTGGTGTTGGAGAAGACTCTTGAGAGTCCCTTGGACAGCAAGGAGATCAAATAAGTCAATCTTGAAGGAAATCAGACCAAAATACTCAATGGAAGGATTGATGCTGATGCTGAAGCTCCAGTACTTTGGTGACCTGATGTGAAGAGCCAACTCATTGGAAAAGACCCTGATGCTGGGAAAGATTGAAGGCAGAAGGAGAAGAGAGCAACAAAGGATGAGATGGTTGGATGGCATCTCCAGTTCAATGGACATGAACTTGGGCAAACTCCGGGAGATGATGAGGGACAGGGGAGCCTCGCGTGCTGCAGTCCACAGGGTCACAGAGAGTCAGACATGACTTAGCGACTAAACAACAGCAGCAAAATAGTCTGAACTGTCCATGAATTAGTAAATTGCCTCCTCTTAAAAGATATGTGAAGTTCATTCTTCCACCTCTTTACAGTTACAAGGTGATTTTCTTAACATTGATCCTCTTCTTCTTTTGTGAGAGATTTAGTCAATGACAGAATATGACCTGAGGTTGTCTTATGACACCCTAAAGAAGCTAACAGTATTGCTCTGCACACGCTAATTTGTACATGTTGTTTTCTCTAAAGGGTTCCTGGAGCTTTATCCATACTTGTTTCATGGTGGAATGGACTTTGAAATTTCTCTTAAGTTCAGAACTGACCAACTGAATGGATTGCTGCTTTTCATTTACAACAAAGATGGACCTGATTTTCTTGCTGTATGTTAATTGATTTATTTAAATTTATTTTAAAATGTTAGATCCAGTTTTAAAATCAACAAACCATGTGTCAACATTATATGTGATAAAGATTTCTTTTCAAATTCATTTTTGTTTTTATTTTTTCCCCTACATCATTTTCACTTTTGGAGGCCTATGAAACATTTTGTATTTTAGGATCATGATGGTTTTTTAAATGACCATTATACTTTTAAAATTATAATTTTAACAAAATATTCTAAATATAAGGAATTAAGAAAATCTAATTTAGTTCCCTTATATATAAAAATATTTCTTTATTACCTTTTTATAATGTCAAAATATATATTTATTTAATATTGCACACACACATATATAAAATAAAATACAAAATACTAAAAACATTCATGAACTTACCACCAAAGAACTAAAGTATCAAATTTTTACACCCACCTCTAGGGTTTCTCCTGGCCCATTTCCCTAGCTCCCTCTAAAGAGGTAATATGTAATCATAACTTTGTGTTTATTATCCCTTTGCATTTTTATAGTTTGGACACTGTGAGTGAATGCATAAAAATCCTTGTTTTTGAAATTTTGTAAAAGTGGTATTATACTCTATCCTTAGGCAATTGTTTTAGCCCTTGACTTTGTTTCCGAGTTATTCAAGTTATTCATTTTCATAGCTGAGTAATATATCTCTTCTACTTTCAGTGAGGTAGTGGTTATTCCATGTTTTTGCTATCATGAATAAGGCTACTATGAACATTTTTATAGGACGTACTTCGTATATCAGAAGGGTGGACTTTAGTTGAAGATATTAGTAGAAAGAATATGGGCTTTCGGTGTCAGACAAATGAGAGAAAGATAGTTATTTTTCTCTATTACACAAAATCCTCCAAAATTTTGCTTCTACATACCTGGCAGAACTAAAACTTTCTCTTTTCCCCATATGAATTATTTTACCTAATTTAGTACCTTTTTCTAAGTCTAATGTGCTGATATATGTTCCTGTGACATTGAATGTGTTAATTTTCCTGCTGAAGATTCTCCATGACTCTTATTTCCAAAAAACCTTACTTCAAACTTTTCCCAATTCTTAGGGAACAAAAGGTATATCCTATCTCTGATGTCTTTGAACCCTATTCCAATCTTATTCATAACATTACCCCATGTTTGCCTAAGGGCTTCCCAGGTGGCACAGTGGTAAAGAATCTGCCTGCTAATGCAGGAGACAAAAGAGATGCAGGTTCGATCCCTGGTTGGGAATATCCTCTGGAGTAGGAAATGGCAACCTGATCCAGTATTCTTGCTGGAAGATTCCATAAACAGAGGATCCTGGCAGGCTACAGTTTATAGAGTTGCAAAGAGTTGGATACAACTGAATGACTGAGCACACACACAGCATGTTTGCCTCTGCTAGTAAGACAGTGTAATTCCTGGGAACACTTTCTCATATAATAGAACATATTACCTCATATAATCACAGAACACAATAGGAAAAATCAATATTTATTGAATGGTGGGATAAAAAATGAATGACTACTTGCTGTACTTCACAAAGATGAGTTTTACACAGAAAAGAAATAATTTTTAAAAATGCGTTAATGGACATCCTTTGTGGCTCAGATGGTAAAGAATCTGCCTACAGTGCAGGAAATGTGGGTTCAATCCCTGGTTGAGAATATCCTCTGGAGTAGGACATGGCAAGCTGCTCCAGTATTCTTGCCTGGAAGATTCCATGGATAGAGCAGCCTGGTGGGCTACAGTCCATGAGATCTCAAAGAATCAGACATGACTGAACGACTAACAGATTTCATGTTAATTTGTTTCATTATCGTGTTCTCAAATGTTCAAGTATCCTCTGGTCACCAGTTTGACTTCTAACAAAATAAGAACATAGTAGGTAAAATAATTATTGAGTAACATTTTGAAGAAAAACATACAGAGGCATTTCCTTTGCCATGAAATGTGGTGAAATATGTTCATATTAGAAAATGGCACCGTAATCTAAAGGTACAGACATAGAAGCAATTATGTTAGTTAGAGATTTAGAACAGAAACACTGAAATATCAAATCAAAATACATCTTACAAATTTGAAATTGAGTTCACCAACCAGTTAAAATAAGCTTAATCGGGCTTGACATTTCATTTTCTTATTGTCTTGTCATATTTTCCCCCTAAATTAAATTGATATATGAAGTAGTATTTTCTCATTTTCTAAAGATTCAAATAAAAATAGAGTCAGAGTTTAAACTGTTCTGTTCTCTTCAGTCATTCAGTCACTTATGCTAGGGTTTAATCTTTTACCTATATTGCCTCAAAAAGAAAAAAAAATTCACCTATATAATATTGCATTACATCATATCATCATTACTGGGTATAAATGTGTCTGACTCATTACAACATCTTTCATGTCAATTATAAGCTTGCAAAGTGCTTCATTATATGTTACTCCAGTTCTGCTTAGAATAAAGTGGGACATTTTTATAGAGTACTTTCAGGGAAATTTCTTGCTTTTCTTCAAGAAGTTGACCTTCTGTTCTCTCCCAAACTGCTATTCTGCAGTCTTTTTATATACCTATTTTCTTTTTAATATGAAATACAGATGGAACTGAAGAGCGGAATATTGAGCTTCCGGTTAAATACTAGTCTTACTTTTACACAAGTGGATCTTTGGCTGGGACTGTCCTACTGTGATGGAAAGTGGAATAAAGTGATCATTAAAAAAAATGATTCCGTCATATCAGCAAGCATGAATGAACTGATGGAGCGCGTGTCAGAGTCCCGAGCCCAGGCACTGATGGTGAATTCCCCCGTCTATGTGGGAGGAATCCCACGGGAGCTGCGTGACTCCTATAAACACCTGAAGCTGGAACAAGGTAAACTCCTTCTGGAAGTACAGCCCTAGTACTACCAGGTCTTGGTGGTTGGCGGTTCTGTGTTTCAAGACAGAGCAATAGAACTGGTCCGAAAGCAACATCTCTTCATTTCTTTTCTGGAAGAGTTTAAGGCTCTAAAAATAAATCACAAAATACTTCTTCTAATAGTTTTGTATGTTGCCCTTAAGAGTATGTTGTTCTACCTATTTATGTGTTAAATCATACCTATTTATACAATAAATAATAAATCAATACGGTTATTCAAACATCTTTATCAGATGCAACTGTAATTTATATACATGTATATTTGTGTGCACAGGTATATGTGTATATATATATATACATGTATATATGTGTATGTATATATATATATATTTATAATGTTTCCTTGTGTGTTTTTCTTGAATACACATGTGGTTCTGGTTCTTTAAATGCTGATCATTATCTGTATTTACAGATTACAAAAAAATGTTAGTGTGCACAGCCAGAAAAAATGGCCTTAAATACCCTGTTTTTTTTTTTTTTTCTGACATCAATGCTATTTGTTTCCATGTATTTCCATGGAGTGCTCGTGCAACAAAGCACATGAAAATGTGAGGTTACTTCAGTTTCTGAATAGGTATGTCATTTGCTATTCATAACCATCAATGAAAGGAAAAAGTACAAATGTTTGACTTCTAGCTAAAGGAAACCTTGAACTCATATAAGGAGTTTGAACATAATCGGAGACATTATTGATTAAAAAAGACTAATTGCATGTGAGTTCATATTGTGTGACAGGTGTGCTTCTGAGAGCCTCATGTGAAAATAATTGGGCCAGTTCTTCATAACAAGCCCATGAGACAGGTATTATTACTTGTATCCCCATTTTAAAGATTAGGAAACTAGAGGGCCGGGAGAAAAATAATTTGCTCAAGGTCAGTGGCTACTGAGCAGGTGGCAAGCCTACCCATCTTGGGCTGCCTGGTGTTAAAGCGCACTTTCCTTATCCTAGTCAAGCACTTTCTTTCATGGGCACTGGACGACGTTCTTTCTCTATGAACTGGGACAAGCACAGAAACTTCTAGCTTGTCACCATGTATGCTTCGGTGTAGAAAATGTTCTTAACATATTTCAAAACGTGTGCACCCTGAATGGTTAAAATTTCTATGAAGCAGTCTTTGCCTATTTGGTAAGTACATAAAGATTTAAATGTCTTTGAATAGAAAATATATGGCAAGCTCTAAGGAGACTTTTAGAAGGGTACTGGTAGGGAGTTAATGAATATCTGGGGTGTAAGACAGTAATGACATTTTCAAGGCACTTAAGATGTAACAGCAGCTAAAAATATTACATTCATATAAGGGCTTCTTTGGGTTTTCAGGTTTCTGAGGTTAGAAAGAGCTTGAAAACTCTTTATAGGAACAAAATTACTCGATTCTATTTACATCTAGGAAAAATCCTCTGTATACCGAGCATTTTACTATCAAAGTACACCAAAACCCATTATTATGATGGTCCTAGAAAGCTGGCTAAAATTGGAATTATAAGATGATAATGATGAAACTTTAAAGCATCAACATAGACCCAATGGGACTAACTCTATGACTAAGACTGTGATACTGGTAGATATTTTATTTATGGATATCACTAAATTTTTATCTTACAGTATCATCCATATCAGTGGTTCTCAAACCACTGCTAAAATATTGAAGTATGGTAGCTAAAACTTTGTAAGAACTCAATAAAATTAGCTATTATTGTTATTCAAGATCCGATTGGATTGCCCAGAAAAGGTTATTTAAAATACAGATTTTAAATGGTATTTAAATGGCTTTGTCTCCTAAGATTCTGACTCAGATGCTTTGAATAGTACTGATTTATATAAATAACAGCATGTTTTACACAGTGATCAGGAGAACATTCATAATATAAAGGTGCTGCCTGCATGTAGTAAATTGCAACTAAAACTAATCATATTCACTTAATGTATTTTTTTCAGTCCACTATCATAAAAATCATTCTATGCTTCTTCACTGGGCTTTCTTGCTGGTTTAGTGGTAAAGAATCCACCTGCTATGTGGAAGACCCAAGTTTGATCCCTGGATCGGGAAGATCCCCTGGAGAAGGGAATGGCAACCCACTCCAATATTCTTGCCTGGTAAATGCCATGGACGAAGAGCCTGGTGGGCTACCGTCCATAGTGTCGCAGAGTCAGACACAACTTAGCAATTAAACGACAATAGCAACATGCTTCTCCATTAACACCTTTTTCAAAGGCTCTATTTCTATGGTCCTACTAGAGCTCTTTTTTTTAATATCCATTATTGTCACAATCTTCCTTTAAATCAAAGGCAGATTAATTTCCCTCTGTGTTCTGGAGACACTGGGCAACATAAGATATACCACCTTAGACCATGGGCACTTGGGTTGGGAGTGAGCAGGCCATGGCATGCGGTCTCCCAGGTTATGGTCTATCCATAGCTCTGAGCAGAGAGGCTAAGAGCGGGGCTGACAGCCCACCATCCTGCAGGCCAAAGTGCCCCAGGGGTGGACTCCTCCCCTGGAGGGCTACTGTGCCTCTCAGGTTTGTCAGCCCAGGGTTCTAGACCACCTTCCAGTTATTCAGAGACCTGGGAGGAGGATGGGTGTGGGGAATCGCTTTCAGTTTTCACAAAGGCAGGAGAAAAAAAACGTGGAGGCATCACTAGTCTTTCCCACAGACAGCCCCTCTCCCCTCTTTATATCCTTGTATCCCATTCATATTTCAGAGATCACTGGGGAGTATTTCCAGTGGGAGGGTTTCTGATGGTGCAGAGTTTGAAGCATGGTACAGACTTTGACAAAACCCTCTGACTACCCTAAGGATAGCACAGCAAGGACCCTGCACTATAGCTTCAGTATCTATACCCGCAGGCCTGAGGCCAGAGTCCCACTTCCTAAGTAGAATTACTACATAGAGGCATCACTCTGTAACCCTCTGCACCTTTTTATCTCTGGAGTGAAGGAAGCCTACGATTGTGGCCTTTTCCAAATTTAAAATTGTGTATTGTTTATTAATGTTTAAGATATTTATTAAAGTTTCTTTTTAACATTTTTAACTGTAGTTAAATATAACTAACATTATTTTGCTGACAAAGGTCTATATAGTTAAAGCTATGAGTTTTCCAGTAGTCATGTATGGATGTGAGAGTTGAACCATAAAGAAGGTTGAATGCTGAAGAATTGATGCTTTTGAACTGTGGTGCTGGGGAAGAGTCTTGAGAGTCCCTTGGACTGCAAGGAGATAAAACCAGTCAATCCTAAAGGAAATCAGTCCTGAATATTCACTGGAAGGACTGATGCTAAAGCTGAAGCTCCAGTACTTTGGCCACCTGATGTGAAGAACTGACTCATTAGAAGAGACCCTGATTCTGGAAAAGATTGAAGGCAGGAGGAGAAGGGGATGACAGAGGATGAGATGATTGGATGGCATCACCAACTCAATGGATATGAGTTTGAGCAAGCTCTGGGAGATGGTGATGGCCAGGGAGGCCTGGCGTGCTTCAGTCCAAGTGGTCACAAAGAGCTGGACACAACTGAGCAACAACAACAAATACCTAACATACAATTGGGGCTTGCCGGGTGACTCGAAGAATCCACCTACTCTTATAGGAGATGTGGGTTTGATTCCTGGGTTGGGAAGATCTCCTGCAGAAGGAAATGGCAACCCAGTATTCTTTCCTGGAAAATTCCATGGGCAGAGGAGCCTGGTGGGATACAGTCCATGGGTTCATAAAGACCTGGATATGGCTTAGCAACTAAACAACAATAACACCTAACATACCATTTACCATCTTAATCACTTTTAAGTGTTCAGTTCAGGCATTTAGTACATTTATGTTTTTGAGCAACCATCAACACCATCCATCTCTAGTACTCTTTTCATCCTGTGAACTGAAATTCTGTACCCCTTGAACAATAAAGGGATATTCCTCATAAGGGCGCATTAATCTTTGCCAAAACTGTCTTTGAATTGTTCATCCTTTTATTTTCAGGGAAACTAGAAGACCAGAGAAGTTAGGCGACCCAGCTCTGTGCCATCAGAAAATTACTACCTGTAAAGAAATTATAATTCTTAACTTCTGAATTTTCAAGGAGATGCTTTTCTATTGAGCTTCATTGCTTTCAACTCAATTTACCCAACTTACTGAATATCTACTGTGTGCTGAAGATAGACTAGCAGTATTGATCAGTCAGGCCTAAAGGAATGTGAATAATAGTAAAGGCATTTAAAAGGAAATAGGCTGCAACTTAATGTGTTAGAAGACAGAATAACGCACCATATAAATGCTGAAGAGAACAATATGGTCATTGTTAGCATTAACGTACTTTACTGTTCAGCATTGCATTGTGTTTTATTTCCATTTCTTGCTGGTGGGCTTTAATCTTGAAAAGAACTAATTATCTGTTTGGGACCATTCAGACTTGGCAGTGCTTTGTTCAAGAAAGAGACTATGTGTTCCAGCAATCTCAAACTCAGTCTGTTTGTCCCTTCTTTGACAATTGTGTACAGTTTTGTGAGCAGAGTGCTGTCAAACCTCACAGAATTGATCTCTGTTTATACAAAATAGCAAATCATTCAAAGCTACTGCTGCTCCCCAGGTGACGTGATGCCCCGTGGTTCTCTAAGAAAAGAGGAGTCAGTGCACATTTCATTGTCTTTTTTCTTTGTCAAGAGAAAAGATATTTCTGATGTGCTAAATAAACTTTTGGAGGTAAATTAGCAGCATGACTTAATTTAGCCATTGCTGTCAGTCACCTTCATACAAGGGTCAATAGCTTCCTGTTATATTGTATTTCTTCGCATTGTGTGGTGATTTTGTCTGTGAAGAAAATGAAAAAGTGTCACAAGTGTTTTAGTATTTATTGTAGAGAAAATATAACTCTTATAATAATGGATTTTATAGAAAAAAAAAAAAAAAAGAAAAGAGGAGTCAGTGCACACTTCAAACCCATCTCCTCCACCTTCTCTATTAAACTTCCAGAACTGAATGCAGCATGGCTATTCTAAAGTCAGCTGAGTAGAGTACATGGTCCAGGATGCTGCTTGTGTTGCTGTTGCCAAAGTTGAATTTGGTTCTTGTCCTGAGACCATGAACCTGAAACTGGTAATCATTTTGCACAATAGAGATTATGGAATTCAGTGAAAATGGTGGAGCACAGTGACAGCTCCCAAGAGTCCTGATTTAACTGGGGCTTCGTTCTGTGACAATGAAATGGTTGTTATGGAATTCATTGCAATAACTCATGATTTTAGTGTATTTTGAAACTATATTCTTTCTCCTTGTTGTTGTTCAATTGGTAAGTCATGTCTAACTCTTTGCAACCCCATGGATTGCAGACGTCAGGCTTCCTTGTCCTTCACTGTCTTCAGGAGTTGGCTCAGACTCATGCCCATTGAGTTGGTGATCTTATCCAACCACCTCCTACTATTCTGCATTAGAACTTTGTGCTTGCATGCTCGGACGTGTCCAACTCTTTGTGACCCCGTGGACTGCAGCCCGCCAGGCTCCCCTGTCCATGCGATTTCCCAGGCAACAATACTGGAGTGGGTTGCCATTTTCCCCTCCAGGGGATCTTTCTATCCCTGGGACTAAACCTACATCTATTCATGTTTCCTGTATTGCAGGTGGATTCTTAACCACTGAGCCACTGGGGACCTGAGAGTGTATTTTTTCCCTCAGTGAGCTTCTTGAATAATCATACTCATTTACATATTATGTTTTGGAACTTAGACATAGACTTAATCATACAGGTAACTTCATTTTCCAGGACTGAGGAACATGTGAAAATACTCTCACCATAATGTATAATTGCTTACACATTATGTAGCACCACTGGACTACATGTTATTTCATAAGAATAAACAGAATGCAAAAAATCTGCTCCTAAAAAGATATACTACATACTTTTCAGTTGAATCTAATTCAGTTGGATTACAATGATCAGATTATATATACATACCTACATATATATATATTTCAAAATAATGTAAATATAAATATTTCCTGCAACAGCTTAGCCTGGTAAAAAAGCAGGCATAAAGGAGCATAGAGGATCTCCCACAGAAGACTTGAAAGTTTGAAAATTGTGTCTAAACCACCTCTCCAACTTCATCAAAACGTAGTACTACAGGGGACGAAAATGATGGCTAATTAATGACTCAAGCCCTTTGTGTGATACTCATCCCTTACTGTTTGCTAGGTTTCGGTGGTTGCATGAAGGATGTGAAGTTTGCACAGGGTGCTGTCATTAACTTGGCATCCGTGTCCAGTGGTGCTGTCAGAGTCAATCTGGATGGATGCTTGTCAGCTGACAGTGCTGCTAAGTGCAGGGGAAATGACTCCATCCTGGTGTACCGGGGAGAAGAGCGGACTGCTTATGAGAGCCACCTCCAGCCGTTCACAGGTAATGCAGAGATGCTCTAAATTCAGTGTTCCGTGGCTCTTCCTCATCGCTTGTTCCCTCCCTGCCAGCCCACCACTAGTCTCCATGAGTCCTATGTTAACTTTTCCTCCTTCTTATTTCCATTTAAGAATACCTGTATCGAGTAACAGCCTCACATGAAGGAGGTTCGGTACATAGCGACTGGAGCCGGGGGCGCACAACAGGAGCAGGTAAAGAGTGTTTATCTTAAAATGTGTAGTGCACACAAATGCACACATTTGTGCATGTAAAGAAGAACAAAGCTTCTCACCCGTGCAGCAAGTAGCATGTTTGTAATCTTATGACAGAGCATGCCTTGGTTTGCAGAGTCATCTCTTGGTGAAAATGCTTAGTGGATCAGGACTTTTGATTCTTCAAATATTTCATAAAGGTTTGTCCAGGCTGAGTCTTTCCTCTTCAGATGCAGAAGAACATAAGTTTAAGTTGTCTTGATAAAGGCCCATATTGGCTGTAATTCATCGAAGAACTGGAAATCTTTATAAGTTGCTTAGTCCCCAAAAAGCTAAAGTCATGGTTACCTTTAGGTGAGGATAGGCAGCTTCTGGGCCTCTCTGGTGGAGAGCGTGTTTGAAACCCACACTGTGGCTGGAAACAAATGTGTCTTTTATTGGGCTTCTGCGATGGCTCAGTGGGTAAAGACTCTGCCTGCCATACAGGAGACACAGGAGGTGCAGGTTCAATCCCTGTATCAGGAAGATCCACTGGAGGAGGAAAATGGCAACTCATTTCAATATTCTTGCCTGGAAAACTCCATAGATGGAGAGGTCTGGTGGGCTACTGTCCATGGGGTCTCCAAAACATTTGGATATGACTAAGCTTGCATGCATGTGTCTTTTATCACATAATGGCAGATGTTTGCCATGGTGTTTACTATTAGGGTCTTAGAATGCCTCTCCCGGGATAGAAATTGCTGAGTGGTCTAATTTATTTGAGTTGAATGGAGAAACAACTATGAAACAGACTGTATTAGATCTTATCTCAGATAACTGATTTATTAGTGCTTTGTACTTCTGACAGTAACCACAACATCTTTTCACATAATACCATCACAAAGAGGCATTCATTATGAGAAGTTTTGTGGATCAGTAGCCTTCTATCATTTTAGAGAAATATTTGTCAGGAAGACAAATACATTTCCATATAATTGACACATGTGCCTCTTGAAGAGTGTTCCTTAGCAAGTCATAATTTGTCTAAAGACCTGTTTGTTTTGTTTTACCAAGAACCCTCTCATATTTATTATCAATAACAGGTTACTAGTGCAGGCATTCTTTGAGGAATCTTTTTAATCCAAAAGATAATTAAATACTGAGATGGGATACTAATAAGAATTTTCTAAGTTTGCTGCCTATAGAGTTTCCAGAAGAGGACAAGTTGACACTTTTCCAGGATGATTTAAATCATTATCTATTTATAGGCAAGGCAATGAACTGAATGATCCCTTAAATCCTTTTCAATTTTAGAACTTGGAGAAAGCTCTAATGTAAAATGTTCATTTGTGACTGGCATGTTCCCTGCCCCTGTTTCACACTTCTCTACTTTATTAATAAATATACAGCCTGCTTTCAGTCTAATTCAGCAACCTAAATAGGTGTCCAGAAAGTGCATGGCTTATATAGCTTAATAGCCCCTATTTTGAGTACCACCAAGAAAGTATGCAAATTGAGCTCTGAATTTATAGCAGTTATCTGACCACAAAATCTTATGCCATAAATTCATATTTACAATCTGACCACAACACCGAGCAGCTACATGCTCCCAAGGGTTGGAGAATAATTGCACTATTTAATTATTTTTGAGTCAGTTTTGCTCTGTCCCTTATGAGAACACCATCTGTTAGACAGGACTGTACTTTGCCCTGTACCGCATTTCAGAACTAATCAAGTCAGCATCACTCCCATTGTCCCATCACTTGGAACTTGATCGTGTGGCCTGTGCGTTTCCTAAAATTGCTTGTAGAGTTTCACCTGCACAGACAGTGGTTCTCCACCTCTGTGCTTCCGCTCATTCCTTATGTTCATGATGTTTCCCTTGAGGCTGTCCTGTTTTATTGGCCTGAAGAGCAAAGTCAGAGGAGGAGGCTATTTGATGGGAAGAAACCAGAGTGATCCTCCATCAACAGCGTGCAGGAGTCCAGAAGCAGTCAGAGCCCCTCTGTCATCCATCATCCTGCCATGGAGTTCCTCGGGCTTTTTCTCAGTATCCTCACTGCAGTCAGCTGTGATGAAGTTGTTACTGATCAGAACCATAGAAATATCTAGTAAATAGTTATAGGTTATGGATTTTTTAAAAGTAGAGGATTCAGCTTATCAGTGAGGTTTTGTAGTTTCTTTAAACTTTTCATTTTGTGTTACTCTGTGATGCTCCAAAGAAAATGTCTCTGAAAATGATTTTGTAGAATCTCAAGGGCATCAACTTCTCTACCTGCCCCTTCCCTTAAGTGCAGTTAGGAATGTATCCTGTATATCCCACCTGGTAGAACTTTGCTTCTTTAAAAATTAATTGGAAAAACAATTGAATTTGGCAAATGGGGTCAGAACTTCAAATACAATAGGAATCACATTTGTGATACTTTTTGGCTAATACATTGACAATATAAAAGTGTCAAACCACTATATATAATAACAGTCTAATTATCTTGCTTCAAAGGGGTACATCATTATATTGTTTGAACTTGTTATCTGCCTACACTCCACCTCCTTCTTTATGAGTGATGTTTAAAACATGTTGGATACATTAAATGTTTTTGGAAAACCTGGTCTAGGCTTGAAAGAATGTGATGTCGATGGAGTTTTGATGGTTTTGAAATATCGCTTAAACTGAATGGCTCAAGATGTGCAGTCATATTAAATCAATGCTGAAAAGTTACAACTCTAATAAATTGTATTTATGCTAATGGTTGAGTCTGATTTACTGCAGCCATTAAAAGTGAAGAATAGGAGCAATAGTCTTTTCAGAACTGCCATTCTGCCTATTTTCTCTTTTATCCTCTCACAGCTCCACAAAGTGTGCCAACTCCCTCAGGAGTCCGCAGCATAAATGGCTATAGCATCGAGGTGACCTGGGATGAACCTGTTGTGGTTAGAGGTGTAATTGAGAAGTATATCCTGAGAGCCTACAGTGAAGATGCTCCTGGTCCACCCCGCATGCCCTCTGCCAGCTCTGAGCTTGTCGATACCAACACCTTCACAGGTAAAACAGGTTCCTCGAGGGAGTAGATCTTATTAATTTTTTTTTGTTTTGACTTTGAATACAAACATCCTTCAAGCCTTTTCCCCTAGTATATGAAAAATTCTCAGATTTTTGCCTGGTTACAAACAACAAGAATCATCTAATTATGCAGACACCTCTATCCATGAAGGATGAAAAATAATTCTAAAAATGTTTATGGGCTTTCACGGATAGTTTCATTACAAGGCTGGTACTTTCTCCATCCCCAAAAGGTTAGGTCACAAGTGGCTGTCACCCTTAATCAGATTCTTATACCTATGATGCTTATACTCCCTTAGAATGTAAATCTTTTCAAGATTTTATGTATACATAGGGTGCCAGTGACCTATTTTACCATGCAAAAGTTTACTCGTTGGGACTAGCCCAAGTTCACACTACCGTTATTTATTGTAAAATTGCTTATTAAACCTAATTATGTCAAGGTAGAGGAGATTAGAGCATCAGCACTTTGACTGGCAAATCAGTAAATCAATTTTTCATGGCGCAGCATGGATGGTGTACAGACTGGCAGGAGTGAAATACACTCAGAACATCACACAAAGTCCCACACTCAAATTTCTGCATGTGTCGTAAGATAGCAGTTTTCAGCCTCATGAAGTGAAGTCGCTCAGTTGTGTTCGACTCTTTGTGACCCCGTGGACTGTAGCCTACCAGGCTCCTCTGTCCATGGGATTCTCCAGGTGAGAATACTGGAGTAGGTTGCTATTTCCTTATTTAACCCTTTGACCAAAAAATAAAATAAAATAAAATGCATCAAAAATTTAATAGAAAAAATATTTTCCTCTGTTAGAGATACTTTCAGAACTTGACAAATTAGATGGATTTTCAAAGTGGCCTTAATTGTTTTTCTAATATATCAGCCAACTCTATCAAGCTTTACTTCCTTGTTTTTAGATTCCTTAGAATCTACAGCCCAAATATACAACCAATTAAAAAAATTTGTTTATCTTTCATTGCCTTTGTCCTCTATCTTACCCATCTGATAAAAACCCAATCTGATTAGGCCTTTGCCCAGGCTGCACATTGCAGCTAAGTGGGCTGGAAAAAGTCTCAGTTCCCATTTTCTGTTGGACACTCAGTAATGACACCAATCCTACTGTATTTCTATAATAAGCTCCTTCTCCCATTTTCCTCGTTAAATATTTTATATTTTTCCAAACTATCTAGATGTTAGCCTGCCTTCTTTATCCCACTCAGCTGATAATCTTATATATGAGATTTTCTTAGACACCAAAAAAAGCAAAAGTCTATCATAAAGAATTTCTGTCACTCTTTCCCTATGAAATATATACATTAATTGCATTTTTCTGACCAATAGCGTTGTTATTACGGGTTTAGTGAGATGCTAAAGCATTTAATAACATCTTTGGGATATAATACTATTTTCATTTTTTTCACATTTCTTGTCATTTCCCTTCCTGTTTTTACATAGCTTCCCTTATGCTATTAAAAATAAAATCTTCAAAAGTCCTGTGGACCCCAACTTTACCTGCTTTTTCAGAGCTATGACTGGTGGTCTCTCTTCCTCTTATTTATATTTTAACTTCTGTCTCCTGCAGTCGTTTACCAAGTGTAGTCCTAGGACTTGGATCAACAGTCTCCTCTGAGACCTTCTTATTAATACAAATTCTCCAGCCCACTCCCATGTGCTGAAGCTGTGAAACAGAGCTCAGCAGTCCCGTTTTACCAAGCCCTCCTCTAGTGATGCTGGTGATGCCACAGTTAGAGCCGCTGCCCATTTGGGTTCTGCCCAGGATCATTCAAATGCGTCCATCAACACCCATTGTTAAACACAAAACCAAACCAAAGATTAAAAATCTTCCTTTTATCCAAAGTCCCTTCCAGCTATTGCTGTTTCTCTTCTCTTCCTAAGGCATCTGTGTTGGTGTTCCCATTTCTTCACTAGATCTGGCTTCTGCTTTCTTGCCTTGTTGAGGACTCCAAAAACTTCCATTTTAAATATCCACGGAAAACTTTACAGTCCTGGTCTCCTCTGTAGAACGATAGCATTCTACACTGTGGATTTCTTATCATCTCTTGAAATATTTAATCACTTTTCTGATTGTTCTGCTTCTGGGTCCCCTTTTCTCAGTGTCTTTGTCCACTCCCTCAGAAGTTCAACTCTTTTCAAAGACCTCAGGATTTAGACCTGGGACCTTTTTTCTCTCTTTTTTCATTTTTTTTCTACAGTCATGCTCTAGGAAACTCATAGACTCACAAAGCATCCAATACCCTACAGACACTATTGACTGGTAAATGCATATCCTACCCAGACTTCCAAATGTGTGTATCCAGCAGGCATTTGAAAAAAGTTGACATTTCCAGTAGATGTCTCATTATTTCTAAATTTACCATCTCCAAAACTGAATTCCTGTTCTTCATGCATTCTCAATATCAAGAAATGACATCTCCAGCCCCTAGTTAATTAAGCTTGAGAATTTTCGGAATGTTTACATCCTGTTCATGCATCATATATCCATGTTTTATTGATTCCATTTTCTAAACTAGGTGTTAAATTCATCTATGTCTCCCTTTATCTACTGTCCAAGACAAACCATTCCAATATCTTACCTGGACAATTATAAAACTCTCCTTTCTCATGACGCCTTCACCCCACAACCACCATGATTCCATCCCACCAAGTGACCAGACATCATGCTCTTCTTTTTAAAATTCTTCAGCTGCTTTCCACTGCCTCTCTCGCAATCTCATTTTGTCTCAGTCTCCTCTTATTTTCTGGATTTCCAAATTCCGCTGTTATAATTAACAGGATTTTTAAAAGTCCTCATACAAATCTTTGGAGAAATGCCTGACATTGATGGTAGGTTAAATCCCTTGAAATGGAACAACTAGATCAAAGATTCTTAAAGCAGTATTCAATCTTGGACTCTGAGGTCAAGCAGTATGTGTGTTAATGGCCCAGTCATGTCCAGTTCTTTGCAACTCCATGGACTGTAGCATGCCAGGCTCCTCTGTCCATGGAATTCTCTAGGCAAGAATACTGGAGTGGGTTGCCATTCCCTTCTCCAGAAATCTTCCCAACCCAGGGTTTGAACCCAGGTCTCCTGCATTGCAGGCAGATTCTTTAACATCTGAGCCACCTGGGAATCTGGCTCAAGCAGACACGGATACAAATCTCTGCTGCTTACCCTCCCTGTAACATTGGGGAAATTGTGTATTCTCCTGGATCTCTTTATAGTGTCTTAACCTATGAAATGGGAGAATAATATTAACCTCAGAAGAATATTAAATATATTTAGTGATATGATATTTCAGTTCTCTTTTCAGCTGTGTAAACTTATACACATTAATTAACATGTCTGTGCTTCTGATTCCCTATGGGTTAATGAAATAGCTACCACCTCACAGGACAGCTGTGAGGATTAAGGGAGTCCCTGTGTATGTAAAACACACAGGGCAGCACTTGACACACTGTCGCACTGTATAAATGTTAGCTATCAGAAGTTTTTAAAGCATCTAGCACAATGCTTAACATATGGTAATTTCTTAACAAAAATATAGTTATATTTTTAGTGTCAAATATGTGCCAAAAAGACTATATAAATCATACTCTCACCAGCAAGAAGGATACAAGATTGTATATTTCACTTTATATACTAGTTGACAAGTTCTACAGTTAAACTGTAAGTTAAAAAAAATGTCAGAGTATTATTTTAATTTGGTTTATTTGATTCCTGGAGACATTAAGCATTTTCATATTTACTGATAATATATATTTATTTTATGACATACCTATCATGTTTCATTATCAGTTTTTCTATTGGATGATTCACCTTTTTCTCATTGATTTTAAGTATCTCTTTACCTATGAAGAATATTGTACTTAAGTTTGCCTTATGTGTTGCAACACCTCCATTTCTAATTTTTCTTTTATTTTGATTTATATTTTTTGTGCAGATTTTAAAGGACATTTTCTATAGTTGATATAATATCTTTAAAATTTTTTTGTTAGTTTTCTATGCATAATCTGGAAAAAAATGTCTATACTCTCCATCCAGGTTATACTAATATTTGCTTACTAGATATACCATGTGTATAATATACATATACATACATACATATATATATATATATATATATATATATATATATATAATGTATATCTTCTGAATTAGCAATTCTAAATTTGAGGCAAGATCAAATCAGAAACAGGGCAGAGAGTCTTCTCAAATTACACAAGATTCTGAAAGGTAATCCTACCCCCAAGATTAAAAACCAGTACAATAAACTGCTGAATGTTATTGTAGGGCATTTCAAGCATATGAATGGTATATATAGAGAGGAAAATTAGAGAACCTCTGACCAATTGTTATTTATTTTTATATATCCAATCTGTGAAAAACTAAGGAAAAAGGCTCAATTATTGCAGTTTTGTCAATTTCTTCAGTTTGTCAATTGTGTTACTTTGAAAGCTTGCTTTTTGTTTATATTTATATTTTCTTTTTCTTATTACATTTACATTTGCCACTTTTAAAGTTACATTGTTTGAAGTATGTCTGTGTAAACAAAATCTAGTTTGATTTAGCTTTATAATCAACTTAAAACTTTCTGTATTTTAGTAGGGAAATTTAATTCATATTTATTTTTGTAATTTATACAATTGCTCTTATTTCTGCTACCCTATTTTATGCTTTCCGGTTTGGTTTGTTATTTCAATACTTTTAATTATTTTTTTGCTATTCCTTTATTTCTCTTCTTGCTTGTGCTGGACTATGGATTCTATAACTTTTTTCCTCTCAAGGAGTCCTAAATATCTATCTGTTGCTTACAAAGAAGTGAACAGATAAGGACATATGTAACAGGTAATCTTAAAGGTTATGGAGAACTCTGGTACTGCAAGATGGACTTTGATTGGGAAGAATTGGGCTATTAAGGGAGAGGAGTATGAATTGAGGGGCACCAAAGCCAGTCTAAATAAGTATTGAAGTCAGATTTCACAGCAAAAGAAAAAAAAGCAACAACTAGAGAGTAAAAAAGAAGGGATAAGAAAGTATAGAGCCAGAAATAATGGATTTGATAAAGATATTAGGAGTGTAGAGAATTTTTGATGGCAGCTGTTTTGACAATTGATTATGAGAACAAGGACCAAGAGAGAGGAAAACAAAGCAGATCATGGGTAACTTTGTTATTGATCTTGAAAGCAATCCCCCTTTAGCATTTCTCAGGTGACTCTTGTTAAGATTTTTAAAGTTTAATTTTTGTTTATTAAAATGGTATTTTTTGAATGGATCCAGTAAATAAATCCTGAATCCATAAGCCAATTTAGCTATATTGGTTCAAAAAGGGTCCTTAAACAATTAAGTTATAATAAAATGCATTGGTTTCTTTTCACAATTTTTTTTTTCTTTCAAATAGCAAACTCTTTTCCTTCAAATTTGAGTCTCTCTTTGGCTTGGAAAGTTTGCTGTTGAGAAATAGGAGTTTTCAATACTATACATTTCTTCCTACTTTACCTTCCTCATTTTAGACCTCTAGAACACAGTTGTTGAGTCAAATCAAAGTGGAAGTCAATGTGGTAGTTGGCCCGTGTTGTCTAATTCTTTGTGACCCCTTAGACTGTAGCTCGCCAGGCTCCTCTGTCCATGGACTTCTCCAGGCAAAATACCGGAGTGGGTTGCCATTTCCTTCTCAAGGAGATCTTCCTAACCCAGGGGCTGAACCTGGGTCTCCTGTACCACAGGCAGATTCTTTACCATCTGAGTCACCAGGGAAGTCCCAGAGTCCAATCAATCGGAGTTCAAATCCCAGTAATGTCATTTAGCATGGTGTCAGGCAAATTTGAAAATGGATCACTATATTGGAGTGTCCTCATCTATAAATTCTTTATGTTATAAGATTTCTGCAAAGATTTAAAAATGAATTAACTCCTAGAATATTTTGCTTGTAAATAGGCACATAATAAATGTTCAATGAATTAATTGTTATTTTTATACTATTCGGTCTCTGGATCTGGGTTATTACTTCATAAAGTTTTCACTCTTCACTTTTTGATTTTGACACTACTAATTCTTCTCTTTGAATCTTCTGAGATGACTTTTAAAACTCTTCTACTTCGGTCTTTTATATGATTTGAATTTCTTTCTCACCTAGCTCACTTTGATTTCTGCTTCTCAGTATTATCAATTTTCATCTGTGTTGTTTATCATTTACCTTCTGTCTCTTGTTTAATGGATTCCAAGTTCTTTTTGATCTTAATAACATGAAACTGGTGATTTTTAAGTTTTACAAGCTTCCTGAATTAAATTCTCCCCTGAGCATGATAGTCTTCTGTAATTTGAGTGCTATGGTCTCTTGTTCCTTTTGAGTTACAGATATTTCCCCCATCAGTAAAATGCACTTCCATAGTTCATTTGCCATATCCCTGACTTTTATCTTTATACTGAGTATTTGATCAGGAAAATCAAATCATTTTCATGTCATTTTACCGGGCAACTAGTTGTTGTTAATAAAAACCTTCACTGAGATTCAGTTTCAGTTCAGTCGCTCAGTCATGTTCAGCTCTTTGTGACCCCATGAATCTCAGCATGCCAGGTCTCCCTGTCCATCACCAACTCCCGGAGTTTACCCAAACTCATGTACATTGAATCGGTGATGCCATCCAGCCATGTCATCCTCTGCCGTCCCTTTCTCCTCCTGCCCCTAATCTTTCCCAGCATCAGGGTCTTTTCCAATGAGTCAACTCTTTGCATGAGGTGGCCAAAGTATTGGAGTTTCAGCTTCAACATCAGTCCTTCCAGTGAACATCTGGGACTGATCTCCTTTAGGATGGACTGATTGGATCTCTTTGCAGTCCAAGGGACCACTGGGATTAGGATGGGGTCAATGAAGATAAATTTGCATTAGCCCCACAGCAATTGGTAAAAGTCAACTCTTTTCTTCTCAGTCTTAGGTGGAGGAGGAGAGTTGAGAACTTGTGGGCATTTTGTACCCAGGATAAGGTTTGCCCTGAGTTCTTCTTCAAGTTGTCCATTTGTCTTCACCTACTGTCTTTTTGTACTTCAAAACCTGAGGTCATTACATTGGTATTTTCATTCCAATCCCAAAGAAGGGCAATGCCAAAGAATGTTCAAACTACCACATGATTATACTCATTTCACATGCCAGCGAAGTAATGCTTAAAATTCTTCAAGCTAGGCTTCGACAGTACATGAACTAGGAACTTCCAGATGTCAAGTTGGATTTAGAAAAGGCAGAGGAACCAGAGATCAAATTGCCAACATCTTTTGGATCATACAAAAATCAGGAGAATTCCAGAAAAACAACTACTTTGGTTTCACTGACTACATGAAAGCCTTTGACTGTGTGGATCACAACACTGTGGAAAATTCTTAAAGAGATGGGAATACCAGGCCACTTCACCTGCCTCCTGAGAAATCTTTATGCAGGTCAAGAATCAAGAGTTAGAAGTGGACCTGGAACAATGGACTGGTTCCAAATTGGGAAAGGAACATGACAAGGCTGTATACTGTCACCCTGCTTATTTAGATTTTATGTAGAGTACATCATGTGAAATGCTGGACAGGATGAAGCACAAACTGGAATCAAGATTGCCAGAGAAATATCATTAACCTTGGATATGCAGATGACACCACCCTTATGGCATAAAATGAAGAGAAGCTCAAGAAGCTCTTGAAGATCAAAGGGGAAAGTAAAAAAGTTAGCTTAAAACTCAATATTCAAAAAACCAAGATCGTAGCATCTGGTCCCATCCATTCAATGCAATTAGATGGGGAAACAATGGAAACAGTGGGAGACTTTTATTTTCTTGGGCTCCAAAATCACTGTGGATAGTGACTGTAGCTGTGAAATTAAAAGACCCTTGCTCCTTGGAAGAAAAGCTGTGACAAACCTAGACAGCATATGAAAAAGCAGAGACATTTCTTTGCCAACAAACATCCATATAGTCAAAGCTGTGGTTTTTCCAGTAGTCATGTATGGATGTGACAATTGGACCATAAAGAAGGGTGAATGCTGAAGAATTGATGCTTTTGAACTTTGGTGTTGGAGAAGACTCTCTAGAGTCCCTTGGACTGCAAGATCAAACCAGCCAGTCCTAGAGGAAATCAACCCTGAATATTCATTGGAAAGACTGATGCTGAAGCTCCAATAATTTGGCCACCTAATGAAAAAAGTTGACTCATTTGAATTCACCCTAATGCTGGTAAAGATTGAAAGCAGGAGGAGAAGCGTATGACAGAGGATGAGATGGTTGGATAACATCACCAATTCGATGGACATGAGTTTGAGCAAACTCCAGGAGATGGTGAAGGAAAAGGAGCCCTCTCATGCTGCAGTCCATAGGGTTGCAGAGTCGGACATGACTGAGTGACTGAACAACAAAATGAGATGGAATTTCTCAATCAAGGGTACACACTGATCCCCCTGGTTGGCCTTAAAAAATACAGATGCCTGTGTCTCACTTGGAAGAATCTGATTATTTGGTTTCGCATATAGCCTAGACACTGGTATTTTTAAAGTGTCAGCAGGTAATTCTGTTGTACAGGCAGCTTTGGAAGCACTGTTCAAGTTGTTTGACACCAGTGATCGAGTTTCAATTTTAATCAGAAATTCTTATGAGGACTTCCACATCCCAACTGCAACTTGCAAATATAGGATGACAAAAGAGAAATGCCTGAATAAAAATGATGAACCATTAAAAGAAAGTAATAAAATTAGCAAAGGAAAAATCACAGGACACAAAAATTAAAGGAAATGATTCTTGGGAAGCAATAGGAAACTATGGTCAGAGTAACAAAATGTAGAAGGCAAAAGAAAAAAAATGAATATTAACTAAGGGAGCTGGAAGAATAGAAGCATGAGACAGAATATTTACCATTCATGAGTCTGGCTACCCAGAGGATTAAATGAGATAAATCCCAGTAGTGTGGTGGGTCCAAGGGTTAACAGCCCCACTCAGGTGCAAATGGGCCCCTTTGGGCCACAGAGTCTAAATTCTGTGCCCTCCAAAGGCCAGGGTTCAGAGCAGGGAGTTCTTGAAAGTTCATTTTCTCAGCTGGAGCCTCGGGGTAGAAAGCCCTGCAGTTATCAGTCCAGTTCATCCTTAGACTAGTTGCAAAGGGCTCCAATTAACTCTGCGTAGCTCTTGCTGATTTTTTTCCTCCAGCCCTGTTAGCATGCGAAGCTACTGCCCAGAGAGACAATGCTGGCATTTCCCTTCAAACCCAGGACTGCTCAGAAAGACCCTTCCCAATCTGATTTGAAATTCTGTCAAGGAGTAAATGCAAGAATCTGCACATACACCATCTTTTCTTTGTTTCCTTAAGATGTTTAAACATGTAAACAATTATTGGCGTAATTAGCACAGCACCTGGTACAGTGCTAGGAAAATAATTGATACACAGAAGATATTTCGTTTTATTGTTGTATTGCATTGAGCTAAACTCTAAAAGAGTTGAATTCCTTCTTCAGATAATAAATATATTATTTACTATAGTATAGCTGATAAGCCAATAATAATAATCTTTCAGATGACTTAAATAAATCTGTATTACAAAGGAAAAAAAGAAAAACATTTTAATTTATAATGCAGTTGATAGTATCACTCTTGCTCCGAAAACTGGTTCAATCCTCATATACAGTAGACATTAGTCTTGTACCTGAAAAAAAAGTGGTTTCCATATTGTAAAGTCTCTCATTTTTCTGTCTCTTCCACAGCTAGTAATAACAATTAGTGGGTCTCAACTCTGTTGGTCACAAGGTGTTACTGGATTGCTTATGAAATACAGATTCTTGGGCTCCATGCACAAGATTCTGTGTATTTGGGCTAGGATTGAGAAATTTGCCTTTTACTAAGTGTTGTAGTACACCTCTTGCAGAGGTTTATGAACCACGCATTTAAATAACCACTAGAGTGAGAGGAAGAGCAGGTGAGACGGGGTCACTTTCACCTGCGGGGCTTGAGTTTGTCCCTGCTTTATTTGTCCCTGCCACTTGTTCCAACTACATGTGGGCAGAACGATGCTAGGGCAGATGAATAAATAGAAATAGTGTAAGCAGGGCCTCTGACCCTTAAGGGAAGTGCTTCTGAAAGTTGCTAGTGAAAAGGAAGTGAGAATTATTTAGGATCTTGGTAAACTTCAGATTTTGATTCAGTAGGTCTAGACTGTGGGGAGAGATACTACATTTCTAACAACCCCCACCCTCTCATCCCCCTGCCATGATGCCCATTAGAAAGGCAGAGGGTCCACTATTTATATTCTAAATGCCAAATTCCAGTTAGAGCTAAAGAAGAAAGAGACCAGGGCGATTCAACTTGCAACACAGAATTGTAACCTTGTAGTGAAGTCTCATCTGTGTATTTCAATTACACTCATTTAACCACATACCTTGGAAGTGGGGAAAGCACGAAAAAGAGTGAAAAAACTTTAAAAATAATCTTACAGGCAAACGATGCTGTCCATTCCTGAAACTGTTAATACCTGTTAGAAGGAAAGCATATGTGAATAGTTTTAGGTTTTCCCAACTATTGACTAAAAGGGAAACTCTTTGCTGGCGTGCCTACAAAAAGAACGAAGAACTAGGAGCCATAGAGAATCATGGATTCATGAGAAGTTAGAGGCATACACAAAATCAAATGCACTGTACTTTATGAGCCAAGGACTTCCCAGGTGGCTTTAGTGGTAAACAATCCCCCTGCCAATGCAGGAGACGTAGGAGATGCATGTTTGATCCGTGAGTCAAGAAGATCCCCTGGAGGAAGGCATGGAGACCCACTCCGCTATCTTTACCTGGAGAATCCCATGGAGAGAGGAGCCTGGTGGGCTACAGTCCATGGAATTGCAAAGAGCTGGACATGACTAAAACAACTTAGCGTGCAAGAAGTTGTCAAAGGGACTTTAATTATGAGTCCTTCTGACTAGCTTTGGAACTTAACCCCAACTATTAGTCCATCCATACATAAGTTAAGATGCTGCTCTTTATGTGTATGTTTTTGCACATATATATTTATATATTATATAGAGAGTTATCATACCTGAGGAGCCTACAGAGAAATAACTGTAATAAAAACGTCAATGCCATTGAATTTTTTTTTATTCAACTGAGAAATCTTACCTCACACTTGTTAAAACTGCATATGGCTGCTCTTTGTTCACCCATCCTATTTTTTTACTAGACAGTGAGCTCCCAGAAGACAGGTATCTTTGTTTAGTAACTTGCTGAAAGCAGACAATCGATGCATTTTATCAAAGGAATGAAGGTATAGATAAATGAACAAATGCAGGATTTTGTTACTAACCCTGTAGTGTAGCCAACATAATGTTGCAATTGCTTTATCATGCTGAGATGAAGTTTCAACTACTGGTTCTGACTCAAGTCTCAGCAGTGTAATAGTTCTCTAATTTTATGAAATAATATGCAGAACTACCACAACTTAAATATGTATTCAGAACTTAATATATATATTCCCAATAGGAAAAAATATTGGTAGAATGAATAGAATCACAAATTAGTTCCAAAACGTATACCTCTTAATGGAGCTCAAGGGATATATATTTGCAATTAAAAATAACTGAAGTAAATACTGCCATAGATCTGATAATGACACAGAACAGAAACTATTCATTTATTAAAAACAAAAGCATTATCTACTATGTTCCAGGTTAGTGCTAGATCCTACTCTTAGCATCTGGTTTGTTTTTTTTCTCTGATTTTTAAAATTAATGGTAAAATGTACATACGAGTAGTACTTTCTCTAAAGTACAATATTATTAAAAATGAGTTTTTTATCAGGGGAAATCAGTAGAGATAAGTTTTTCATTTTTAGTTGATTTTTCTTGAGAGACAGAGAAGCGAAGATAACAGTGATTTCAACAAAATTAAGTTTTTATCTCTCTGGTAATAGATGTTCACAGTTAGTCAAAGTAGGGGATGATATTAACAGTTACAGGGACCCACACTCTTCATCTTTTTGCTAGGCAAGACTTTTACCTCAAGGTCCAAAACGGCTGCTGGAGCATCAGCCATCCAGTCTGATTTCCATACAACAGAAAAGAGGAATCATTAAATGAGGATGTACACATTCACCTTAATGATATATTTCAAAAATTCTTCCTTTGCCTTTGATTATATTCTATGATTAGAACTTAGCCACATGGCTATATCTAGCTACACAGATTGCTGGGAAAATTCCTTATTCAAAGTGGCCATTTGCCCAACTAAAAAAAGGTCTTTTTATTTTACTATGGAAAAAGAGAGTATGTAATGAGAGGGCATTTAGTGGTCTCTGCCACAATAGGCAAGCATCAGAGGTAAATTTGAGAAATTCATTTTGATGATATTGTTAGAAGATGGATCACTTCCCGGCCTTTTAGCTAAGATCAAGTGTACTGTGGGGGCTTCCCAGGTGGCACAGTGGTAAAGAAGCAGCCTGCCAATGCAGGAGACACACAAGAGACTGAGGTTCAGTCTCTGGCTCAGGAAGATCCTCTGAAGTAGAAATGGGAACCCATTGCAATATTCTTGCCTGAAAAGTTCCATGGACAGAGGAGCCTGGTAAGCCATGGTCGATAGGGTTGCAAAGAGTCAGACATGACTGAGTGACTGAGCACACATTAAAAGATGAATTTTGAGAAAGTCTTGGCCATTTTTATAGTACTCCATAAATTAATATTCCATATTTATAGTTTATTATAAACTATTTCTTTAAATGTAAATCTTAAAGGAAATTGGTCTGAAAGCATTTCACAGAACAAAAATATGGCTTATGACATAAATAGTAAAAATAGAAATGATGTCATGTTCCTGCTTAGCTAATGTAGAAGAATTTCATCAGGTAATGCAGTGTTGATGAGTTAATAGCTTTCTCTAACTCTCCTGAATATATAATGTGCCTGAACTCCTGGTACATTGTGAAAGCTTCATATGGGGCTTTCTGCAAGTTATTCATTTTATTTTATGCAATAAGAACTTGCAGTGCAGGACTTGGATTTCTCTTTGATGACATGCTGTGCAATGGTTAAAAATGATGGTAATATATCAGTTTTGCAATAAAGTGGTAATCAACTGTGGATGTTGGCCATAGTATCAGCTCAGTTCAGTTGCTCAGTCATGTCCAACTCTTTGCAACCCCTTGGACTGCAGTACACCCGGCTTCCCTGTCTATCACCAACTTCCGGAGCTTACTCAGACTCATGTCCTTCGAGTCAGTGATGCCATCCAACCATCTCATCCT
The DNA here is from genome assembly GCA_007570785.1 of Antilocapra americana. NCBI lineage: Eukaryota > Metazoa > Chordata > Mammalia > Artiodactyla > Antilocapridae > Antilocapra > Antilocapra americana. The sequence continues at coordinate 1,803,938 of ML660213.1, read as the reverse complement.
CTGTCATCCCCTTCTTCTCCTGCCTTCAATGTTTCTCAGCATCAGGGTCTTTTCAAATGAATCAGTTCTTTGCATCAGGTGGCCAAAATATTGGAGTTTCAGCTTCAGCATCAGTCCTTCCAGTGAATATTCAGGACTGATTTCCTTTAGGATTGACAGGTTGGATCTCCTTGCAGTCCAGGGACTCTCAAGAGTCTTCTCAAACACCACAGTTCAAAAGCATCAGTTCTTTGGCACTCAGCTTTCTTTATAGTCCAACTCTCACATGTGGAGCCTGAGTGACGCCATCTTAGAAAAAGAAGGGCCGCCATCTTGTGATAAAGGACAACACCCAGGTTCCTGGAAAAACCATAGAATAGTCCAGCCCTTACCCCATGTCACCACCCTAGACATGACCAATCACCGTGCACCAGGGAAGTGCCAAAAATACACCAATCAAGGGACTGTTTGTGGTTAAATATACCTATCAGGGACTAGCCTGTGTATAACTTCTGACCACCCCTCCTGTCCTGGCCAATCACAGAACACTGAGGCACATCACCCCATTTGTGGTCTCCTTCCATTTGTCCTTTTTCCCTTAAGAAGCCTTGTACCATGTGGCTCAGAGCTGCTGCCCTCACTCCGCTGCTGCCCTCACTCGGTGTGTGTGTGTGCGGTCCAGACCCGGGTCTGCAATAAACTCCCTCTTGCGCTTGCATCGGTGAATAGCCTCCTGGTAGTTTGTGGAGATTGGGATTTGGGCATAACACACATCCATACATGCCTACTGGAAAAACCATAGCTTTGACAAGACAGACTTTGTTGGAAAAGTAATGTCTCTGATTTTCAATACGCTGTCTAGATTGGTCATAACTTTCTTCTAAGGAGCAAGCATCTTTTATTTATTTATTTATTTTTTTATATAATATATCTTTATTTTTTTTTTATTAGTTTTGCCATACAATGCCATGATATCACCATGGGTTTACATATGCTCCCCCTCCAGAACCCCCCTCCCTCCTCCCTTCCCCTGGGAAATCTCGATGCACCATCCCCGAGCATCAATCCTGGGCTGGCGATTGATTAGACATATGATAATTAACATATTTCAATGCCATTCTCCCACATCATCCCACCCTTACCCTCATCCACAGAGTCCACGAGTCTATTCTATACATCTGTGTTCCTTTTGCTGTCTCGCATGCTGGGTTCTCGTTACCGTCTTTCTAAATTCCATATATATGCGTTAATATACTGTATTGTTGTTTTTGCTTCTGGCTTACTTCACTCTGTATAATGGGCTCAAGTTTCGTCCATCTGAGTAGAACTGATTCAAATGAATTTTTTTTTTTAATGCTGAGTAATATTCCATTGTGTATATGTACCACTGCTTTCTTATCCATTCGTCAGTTGATGGGCATCTAGGTTGCTTCCATGTCCTGGCTATTGTAAACAATGCGGCGATGAACATTGGGGTACATGTGGCTCTTTCAATTCTGGTTTCCTCGGTGTATATGCCCAGCAGTGGGATTGCTGGGTCATATGGCAGGTCTATTTGCAGTTTTTTAACGAACCTCCACACTGTTTTCCATAGTGGCTGTACTAGTTTGCATTCCCACCAACAGTGTAAGAGAGTTCCCTTTTCTCCACATCCTCTCTAGCATTTATTGCTTGTAGACTTTTGGATGGCAGCCATTCTGACTGGTGTAAAGTGATACTTCATTGTGGTTTTGATTTGCATTTCTCTGATAATGAGTGATGTTGAGCATCTTTTCATGTGTTTGTTGGCCATTTTTATGTCTTCTTTGGAGAAATGTCTGTTAAGTTCTTTGGCCCACTTTTTGATTAGGTCGTTTATTTTTCTAGAATGGAGCTGCATACAGAAATCCCTGGCATTCCTATACACTAACAATGAGAAATCAGAAAGAGAAATTAAGGAAACAATTCCATTCACCATTGAAACAAAAAGAATAAAATACTTAGGAGTATTTCTACCTAAAGAAACAAAAGACTTGTATATAGAAAACTATAAAACACTGATGAAAGAAGTCAAAGAGGACACAAACAGATGGAGAAATGTGCCGTGTTCGTGGATTGGAAGAATCAATGTAGTGAAAATGAGTATACTACCCAAAGCAATCTATAGATTCAGTGCAATTCCTATCAAGCTACCTGAGATCTTTTTCAGAGAATTAGAACAAATAATTTCACAATTTGTATGGAAATACAAAAAACCTCGTATAGCCAAAGCAATCTTGAGAAAGAAGAAGGGAACTGGAGGAATCAACCTACCTGACTTTAGGCTATACTACAAATCCACAGTCATTAAGACAGTATGGTACTGGCACAAAGACAGAAATATAGATCAATGGAACAAAATAGAAAGCCCAGAGATAAATCCATCCATCTATGGACACCTTATCTTTGACAAAGGAGGCAAGAATATACAATGGAGAAAAGACAACCTCCTTAACAAGTGGTGCTGGGAAAACTGGACAGCCACTTGTAAAAGATTGAAACTAGATCACTTTCTAACACCATACACAAAGGTAAACTCAAAAGGGATCAAAGATCTAAGCATAAGACCAGAAACTATAAAACTCCTAGAGGATAACATAGGCAAAACACTCTCTGACATAAACCAAAGTGGGATACTCCATGACCCACCTCCCAGAATATTGGAAATAAAAGCACAAATAAACGAATGGGACCTAATTAAAATTAAAAGCTTCTGCACAACAAAGAAAACTATAAGCAAGGTGAAAAGACAGCCTTCAGAATGGGAGAAAATAATAGCCAACGAAGCAACGGATGAACAATTAATCTCAAAAATATACAAGCAACTCCTGCAGCTCCATTCTAGAAAAGCATCTTTTAATTTCATGGCTGCAGTAACCATCTGCAGTGATTTTGGAGCCCCCTAAAAAACAAAGTCTCTCACTGTTTCCATTGTTTTCCCATCTATTTGCCATGAAGTGATGGGACTGGATGCCATGATCTTAGTTTTCTGAATGTTGAGTTTTAAGCCTACTGTTTCACTCTCCTCTTTCACTTTCGTCAAGAGGCTCTTTAGTTCTTCTTCACTTTCTGCCATAACGGTGGTGTCCTCTGCATATCTGAGGTTATTGATATTTCTCCTGGCAATCTTGATTCCAGTTTGTGCTTCATCCTGCCCAGCCTTTCATCCAGCCTGCCCATGGTATAGTGTTGGATATAATCTTCAAGTTTACTGATCATATTTGATAAAGGAACAAGTTTTCTGTTTTCTAACCTTTATGACCATTTTATATTTGTATTGCATTTGGAATTAATTACAAACTTTATACATATATGTGTGTGTGTAAATAATATTATACTCAACACACAAATATATACACACTGATACAGAGTTTCTTATGAATCAGTTTTCTTTTTTAAGGGAATATTATAGGCATATACATTTGCTCACTTGGAGGGATAAGCATTCTACTTTCTGTTCATGCACAGCAGATTTTAGTAATAACTTTGAACCTATTGACACATTTAAGGTATATTTAAATCAAGTTCTCACTATACAGCATGCTATTATTTTTAGTAACGTATCTTCAACATGCCTTCTTTCTTCTTCCAGATTTGGGAGGGGAAGAATAATGATCTTGGAGTCAGAAGACATAGGTTCTGACCTTGAATCTGCTGCTGGACCTAAGTGACCTTTACACTCTACCCAACAGCAGCCCCCTCTATACAGCCCCCTCTGTACAATAAGCTTATTCTATCAGAGGCTTTTACCAGGGGACCTAAGACACTAGTTAGTAAGGGATGACTTTCCTTTCTCATTTATTCCTTTTCCTTCTGTCTCCTTGCCTGCCTCCCTGCTTAGTCAAGTCTGATATTTTCTTGGAGAGTTCTAACGATGTCAGTGTCAGCCCTTTATGTTAGACAAAGAGTTAAGATGAGTGGGTAACTTCAAACCAATTGCAGAATTTGAAGGGAAATTACAGAGACTCTGCAGTTCTTAATATGAAGGCATTGATTAAAAATGTGAGGTTAGGTGTAAGCCAATTGAGAGAATCTTAGCAGGATAATGCTTTGAGATCAGTAAAAATAACTGTTTCAATCATTCCCTAAGACTGAGGTTAAACCCTATATTTTATTTTAAAAAATAAAAGAATAAAGAAATTATTTTTCCTGTTCATAAGATCAAACTGTTTAATCTTTGTCCAAGGTGCTCCCTACTAGAAATTTTAAACAGAGTCAGAAAATCCACTTGCAAGAAATTAAATGTGAAATGTTAGTTTTAGAATTTCCAAAGAGCTCCATTAGGTTTGGGGTAAGCACAAACCTTTTGGATAAAATAAAAATTCTCTTACCTTTTGGATAAAATAAAAATTAACTTTCATTTTATAAATCTTAGAGATCCTTAGTTTTATTTAAAATATTGTCCTAAACAAAACGACAAATGTCAATTTCCTACCAGAGGAGAAGCATCCTGTGTGTTTCCAGATCTCAGTTAGACTGTTAAATTTTCATCCATATTTAACAAATTCAGCACATGTTCAGTTTCATAGAGTCATTGTGTCAAAATGTCTATGTTAGAAATTTAATTTATTTTCAGAGGTTCCTTTAAGTGGGCAAAAAAGCATGGCATGTTGGATTAATTTACTCTCTTTCATCCATCCACTGGTTTGGTTTGCAGCTCAAAACTCATTAAAAAATTAGGATTTCTCAGCACTATAGCAAAATCTTGAGCCAGAAAAGTCCCCTTCTCTGCTACTCCCCTTCTCCTGGCTGGCTTTCTTTTAAAAGTGGGTTCTTCTACGGTGTCCCTAGGTAGCAGTCTCAACTCTGCCTGTGTGGGGTCCCTTACCAGATGGCCCTCTTAATAAATGCCTCGCTCTTCCCCACCCTCACCTTCTTGATCCAAATGTGAAATGCCAGCAAATAAATAAGAGCATTGTACTCTGATGAGTTCTCTGGAGATGGAGGAGAGCCCCAGGGAGGGAAAGCTAGAAATGGCTTTTCTTTTTGCTAGACGGCTCCTAATTACTGGCCAGTAGGTAGAAGACACCATTTAGACAATAGAGACTTTAAAGGTAAAGAAAGAGAAAAAATTCTCCATCTTATTCCAAATGCATTTGCTAACAGGAAAAATGTGCTTGGATTGTTGAAGTCCCTTTGAAATATTCTGCATGATCTTTGCCTGGGGACAGCAGACTTTGGACTCTGGGTAGTGATGGCTGTGTGCACGTTTCGCCACCACACTCAGAGTGCAACGGAAATGAGTGGGTAATGAGAACAGAGCAGCCAGTTCTTTAATTGAATTAAAAGCTGGGTGACATCAGTGCAGACACCTGTCCAATTACAGACAGGCCAAGGTGTTTACCATTGCTGCACAAGCGATTCGAAGATGACAGAAATCTTTCCGCCCACAGATTAACATAATGAAGGGGAACAGAGTACAGTGGATACAGGCCAAACACCTAGGTTGGCAGCTGAGGGGGGCAGTGGGGGGGTTTCGGCTCTGGGATGTAAATAGAAACAGAGCCTCCTTTCTTCTCCAAACTGTGTTGGGCTTTGAAAAGGATGCCATTTTCCTTTACATCTCAGGCTTGGATTCCAGGCTGAGCGTTTATACTTGTCTGCATTGAGTCAGAAGAGTTAATCATAAAATCTCAACGTCAAAGCCGACTCCTCTGCCATTTTCCTGCTTCTCAGCATATAGAGTTTTATTAGAGGCACAAAAGCTTGCCCAGCTGGAGTCAGCTCCACAATGATTTTCTCTTAGTCAGCCTGCCTTCAGTTTTGAATATTTCTCTTCTGCTCCTTTGAAACTTGAGGTTAGAGCACAAGAAACAAAGTGTCGGAAATAATAATGTATGAGTCAAAAGAAACAGCGTCTGTTCCTTTGCTGGCACCTGGAAAAGGGTAGGTTGGGAGTGGGCATCTCTTATAGTAAAGGAGACAGCTGAGTGAGCTAATAAGGTGAAAAGTCTTGATTTTTTTTGGTCTACCTTCAGTTAAACACTGCAATAACTGCTAGAAAATAGGATAAGTAAAGAAGTAAAAAGATACACCCTCTGCATTTAGGAAGTTCCCCCAAATCATTGTGAGGGACTTCTAAGTTTTTCTCCAGGAGAAGATTTTTCTGCTCTGCTGGGTGGAAATCCTCAGAGCACACAGTCTGGAACCATACGCACTAAGCTCTTAAATTTCTTCCTGTGATGCGCTGTCTCCACTTATATCAAGTTTCTGCCCCTGCTCTTTCAGCCAGGGCTTCCTGAACCCGCCAAGGTCCACAGGACTGCCATTCAAAGAGAATATACTTACTTAACTTCAGATTCCCTTGGTGTGGCCCGTCAGGATTTCTCAATGTTAAGCATTAATGCAAAATGCATTATCGCTTAGCACTGAGAGTCCTGGCCCTGCTGGTGCCAATGATTTTAATCCAGATACCAAGGCTCCTGTGTTCCATGGGATCCTAACACTTTTAAGACATCAATAATGCTTCCTATATGCTTATAGAATGTTTTGTCAGCTCACCCTCTTCCATTATCAAAAGAGACTGGCAGGTTTCCTGACATGGTTGGGACCATTTTTGATTTCACAGAGTTTTGTGGCTGGCAAAGAATCTGAGAGGTCATCTGGCCTGCCTCCAGGTAGAAACAGTTTAAGATTCAAAGTGAAAAAAAAAAAAAAAAAAGACTCCTCTGTGATGTCTGCTGGAGACAGAGGTTCACATCCAAACCAGTCTTAAAAGTTGTCATTGTCAGGACATACTTCTTTATTTTCAACCCCCTAAGTGTCATCAAGGAGACTACCTCACTTTATCTTACTGAGTTTTCTGTGGACATAGAATATATGTCATGTTTTTCTCTCTAGGATTCCATTATAAATATATCACTGTAGATATTTTTCGCTATTCTTTTAATATAATACTGAAATATATTTTCAGTGATTTTCATGTCTTCTCTTTGTAATTAAATATAGTGTGCTTAATCTCTCAGTCATGTCTGATGGTTTGTGACCCCATGGACCATAGCCCTCCAGGCTCCTCTGTCCATGGGGATTCTCCAAGCAAGAGTATTGGAGTGGATTGCCATACCCTCCTCCAGGGGATCTTCCCAACCTAGGAATCTAACCCAAGTCTCGCATACTACAGGCAGATTCTTACTGACTGAGCCACCAGGGAAGCCTATAGATCTCCTATCATTTTGGGACTGGGAGGTCTGGATCTGAATTTTATAAATGCCCTTGTCCACTTGGCATGTATACAAGCATTCTGCTTTATGCATTTAATCGATGTATTATTGCTATCATTAGAATTCTTCTAGTTCTAATAGTTTCTTAGATTAGAAACTTTGTAAAGATGAGTTGTGTTCTATAGCATTTTTCCTAGACACATATAGAAGGAAAGTTGATTAATACCTTTGTGTGTGTGTGCGCGCGCGCACGCATGCACGTGTTTTAACTAATTTTTATTGGCGTGTAGTTGATTTACAATGTTGTGTTAGTTTCTGCTGTACAGAAAAGTGAATCAGCCACATACACATATATTCACTCATTTGTAGATTCTTTTCCCATGTAGGTCATTACTAGTATTGAGTAGAGTTTGTTTTCTACATCTGTGACTCTATTTCTGCTTTTTAAATAGTTCATTTGTACCATATTTTAAAGTCTCATATATAAATGACATTATATGACATGTGTCTCTCTCTTGCTGACTTACTTTCACTCAGTATGACAGACTCTAGGTCTGTCCATATCACTACAAGTGGCACTATTTCATTCTTTATATGGCTGGGTAATATGTACCTTTTGATGATGGTATGTTGTTTTCTGGGGAGTATATAATCTAAAGATGATTCTGACATTTAAAGGGATGCCATTTGGCCAATCGCTTTGGTCTCTAGGGATATGTCTAAGAAAGGCTACCTTAACTAGTCTTGGAGAGATTATCTTTATTCTTTGGCAATAGCAGAAGGTTTTATAATCACTAACTTTAAACCAGCCTGGTAAACTTTCCATACTGAGAAGCAGAAGAGAGAGACCGTATGCCCCAACAATAGGATGACTTTGTCATTATTCTGATTTAGAAAGGACCACTTGGTTAACCAGCCTCTTCTCCTACCCCAGCTGAATTGTAATCTGACAAGAGAGAAAATGCCCAGTCGTTACATTGCTCTTCTTGCTGAAATGGATTATACTAATCTGTATTTAGGGGAAATTATTCCAGTGGTTTGACAAACTTGGTCGCTGAGACACAGCATTATAAGCAAGATCCCCACTGCAAATAGGAAAGAAATGCCACCTTAGCCTCTCAAATTAAGGCATGTTTTTTTGAAAGTGATTTACAAGCCACCCAAAACTTTCTACCTGTGATTTGAGTTGGCAAAAGCCAGACGTCAGTTTTCTTCTTCTCTGTTTTCTGTTTTGCAGCTCTTATTTCTCAGTGTTTATTATTGTTTCACCTGCCTGGAGATAGGAAATGTGAGCACTTTGATAAATGGCTTGAAAGATGATCTAGTTTCTCTATAGCATCTTTCTCTAAGAATCCTGGGACTTTTCTATGAAATACAATTTGGTAAACTCTCTACCAAAGCAAAAAGCTGAAAAATGCAAGTTTTTTAAGGTCCTAGAGGTTTAAGGGGGAAGAAATTAGCAAAGGAATTTCATGATACACATATACACACAAAAGAACTCATTTAGTAAAGGCAAGAAAGATTAAATAAAGCATTGAAGACCATTTGGTGAATACGAACTTGGTATCGGGTTTGACATTATCTTTCCTGAAGTCTTCACTAATACCTTCCTTGTTAAGTTGATATAGCAGTCACAGTTCCAAAACTGCATTTCAGCTTTGATTTGAGAAGAAATAATATCTCAGGGTAAGTATTTTGCAATATAAGGGAGCTGTCTTGTATGTTTCCCAATTATAATATTGTCTAGATGAATGACTCAATTTCATACTAAAGATTTCAGAGTACCAAACTGTATGTAACCACAGTGTCTTTTGGAACACAATGTACCTTTGCCCTAGCTAAGTCAGGGCCATCTGTGAGAGGCAATGCCACCTAGCTTGTTCAATGATGACCAAAGGAAGCTAATCTCATGTCATAAAGCATTTTCTTGCTCACTATAGTATTAAAACTTTCACTTTCTGGAGCTGATTCATTTCTTATTAGTATTGCATTACACTAATTCAAATGAGCAATTTATCTTATTTAGGCTTGTAGTAGATTTGAACTTGGCATAGCAAAGATGAGACAAATGCCAAAGATTTTCAAAGGGTAAAATGGCTAGGATTTATCTTACAAGGATACCTTAGTTTTAAACTCAGAATTTACAGTTGATGATGGAGGCATTAAGAGTAGGGAAAATGGTAGTACTGAATATATAGTTTTCCCAATCTCCTAATTTATCCCTCCCCTACTTTTTCACCTTTGGTATCTGTGTAATTGTTTTCTAAATCTGTGATTCTGTTTTTTAAATAAGTTCATTTGTACCATTTTTTTTTTAAGATTACATGTCTAAGTGATACCATATGTTATGTGTCTTTCTCTATTTGACTTCATATAGTATAATAATCTCTAGATCCATCCATGATTAACGTATATGTAGTATTATGTATAAAATAGATAAGTAATAAGGAGTTGCGATATTGCACCAGGAACTATACTCAATGTTGTGTAATAAACTATATGGGAAAAGAATCTAAAAAGGAGTAGATATATGTATATGTATAACTGATTCACTTTGCTGTACACCTGAAATTAACAGAACATTGTAAGTCAACTATATTCCAATAAAAATATTTTTAAAGAAGAAATGGGAAAAATGAAGCTTGCAAAATAGTTTCAGCTATCAGGTCTGGAATGGGACAGGTTGAGAGTGAAATGGTATTTGTATATGAATATCCAGGTGGGATACATGTCTTATGAGCAGAAATGAAGAACTAGAGCTTGGAGGAGAAATGTGAAGTCTACAGATAAAGCTACAACATGAGGCTTAATGAACTAACAAAGGCAGGTGTTCAGAAGAAGAAAGAGGTCTGCACACCCGATCTTGATAAAAAGCTATTTAAGGGATTGTGAAAGGAAGATGAGCTGGCCGAAGAAAGCAAGGAGCTCTCAGTAATTTAGGAGAACTCCTAAGGGAGGATTCAGTAGCCTAGAGAACAGCTGAGGGAGGCAAAGTCCAATATGTAGACTTAGGATCGAATAAGGATTGAAGAAGGGTTACTTGATCTAGTGTGTAAGGAATCACTAGTGACCTTTAGAAAGCAGGAAGTCAAAAAATACCTGGACTAACAGTCAGATTTGGCCTTAGAATGCAGAATTAAGCAGGGCAAAGGCTAATAGAATTTTGTGAAGAGAACACACTGATTATAGAAAACATCCTCTTCCAACAACACAAGAGACTACTCTACACATGGACATCACCAGATAATCAATACTGAAATCAGACTGATTATTTGCTTTGCAGCCAAAGATGGAGAAACTCTATAGAGTCAGCAAAAACAAGACCAGGAGCTGACTATGGCTCAGATCATGAACTCCTTCTTGCCAAATTCAGGCTTAAATTGAAGAAAGTAGGGAAAACCACTAGGGTGTTCAGGTATGACCTAAATCAAATCCCTTATGTCTATACAGTAGAAGTGACAAATAGATTCAAGGGATTAGATCTGATAGACAGAGTGCCTGAAGAACTATGGATGTAGGTTTGTGACATTGTAAGGAGACAGGGATCAAGACCATACCCAAGAAAAAGAAATGCAAAAAGTCAAAATGGTGGTCTGAGGAGGCTTTACAAATAGATATGAATGAAGAGAAGTGAAAGGCAAAGGAGAAAAAGAAAAATATACCCATTTGAATGCAGAGTTCCAAGTAGCAAGGAGAGATAAAAAAGCCTTTTTCAGTGATCAATGCAAAGAAATAGAGGAAAAGAATAGAATGGGAATGGCTAGAAATGTCTTCAAGAAAATTAGAGATACCAAGGGAACATTTCATGCAAAATTGTCTCAATAAAGGACAGAAATGGGTTACACCTAACAGAAGAAGGTATCAAGAAGAGGTGGCAAGAATACAAAGAAGAACTATACAAAAAAGATCTTCATGACCCAGATGATCACTATGGTGTGATCATTCACCTAGAGCCAGACATCCTGAAAAGTGAAGTCAAGTGGGCCTTAGGAAGCATCACTACAAACAAAGCTAGTGGAGGTGATGGAATTCCAGTTGAGCTATTTCAAATCCTAAAAGATGATGTTATGAAAGTGCTGCACTCAATACGCCAGCGAATTTGTAAAACTCAGCAGTGGCCACAGGACTGGAAAAGGTCAGTCTTCATTCTAATCCCTAAGAAAAGCAATGCCAAAGAAAGCTCACACTACCGTATCATTGTACTCATCTCACAGGCTAGCAAAGTAATGCTCAAAATTCTCCAAACCAGGCTTCAACAATACATTAATCGTGAACTTCCAGATGTTCAAGCTGGTTTTAGAAAAGGCTGAGGAAACAGATCAAATTGTCAACATCCACTGAATCATCAAAAAAACAAGAGAGTTCCATAAAAACATCTACTTCTGCTTTATTGACCATGCCATAGCCTTTTTGTGGATCATAGCAAACTGGAAAATTCTTCAAGAGATAGGAATACCAGACCACCTGACCTACCTCCTGAGAAATCTGTATGCAGGTCAGGAAGCAATAGTTAGAACTGGACATGGAACAACAGACTGGTTCCAAATCAGGGAAGTAGTATGTCAAGGCTGTATATTGTCACCCTGCTTATTTAAATTATATGGAGAGTACATCATGAGAAATGCTGTGCTGGATGAAGCACAGGCTAGAATCAAGACTGGCAACAAAAGAGACGCAGATGTATAGAACAGTCTTTTGGACTCTATGGGAGAGGGCAAGGGTAGGATGTTATGGGAGAACGGCACTGACACATGTTAATCATCATATGTGAAATCAATCTCCAGCCCAGGTTTGATGCTAGATACAGGGTGCTCAGGGCTAGTGCACTGGGAGGACCCAGAGGGATGGAATCGGGACGGAGGTAGGAGGGAGGTTCTGGAAGGGGAACACATGTTTACCCATGGTGGATTCATGTCAGTGTATGGCAAAACCAACACAATAATGTAAAGAAAATAAAACAGATTGCCAGGAGATATATCAATGACCTCAGATATGTAGATGGCACCACACTTATGGCAAAAAGCAAAGAACTAAATAGTTTCTGATGAAAGTGAAAGAGGAGAGTGAAAAAGTTGATTTAAAGCATAACATTCAAAAAACTGAGATCATGACATCCTGCACCATCACTTCATGGCAAATAGATGGAGAAACAGTGAAAATAGTGTCAGACTTTATTTTGGGGGGCTCCAAAATCACTGCAGATGATGACTGCAGCCATGAAATTAAAAGACACTTGCTCCTTGGAAGAAAAGTTATGACCAACCTGGAAAGCATATTAAAAAGCAGAGACATTACTTTGCCAACAAAAGTCTGTCTGGTCAAGGCTATGATTTTTCCAGTGGTATTGTATGGATGTGAGAGTTGGACCTTAAAGAAAGCTGAGTGCTGAAAAATTGATGCTTTTGAACTATGGTGTTGGAGAAGACTCTTAAAAGTCCCTTGGACTACAAGGATGTCCAACCAGTCCATCCTAAAGGAAATCAGTCCTGAATATTCATTAGAAAGATTGATGCTGAAGCTGAAAGTCTAATACTTTGGCCTCCTCATGCAACGAACTGATTAATTTGAAAAGACCCCAATTCTGGGAAAGATTAAAAGAAGGAGGAGAAGGGGATGACAGGGGATGAGATGGTTGGATGGCATTACCAACTCAATGGACACAAGTCTGAGTAATCTCCAGGAACTGGTCATCAACAAGGAAGCCTGACCTGCTACAGTCCATGGCATCACAATGAATCGGACACGACTGAGCAACTGAACTGAACTGAGTGAACTTCAGAAGATAAAAATCAGTGTTTAATAGCAGAGTGCAGGCAGAAACTGAATTGCAAAGACAGCATAGCTTTGGATGTCATGGCAGTATGCTAGAATTGTCTCCTTCTATATGTCTATGTTGAAAACATTATATTCCTAAGCTCATTTAATCCTGATAGTAGCACTTTGAGATGAATATTGTAATATCCCCATCTCATAGCCCCATGATACTGTATTATTCCTGTGAGACCTCTCCTCCAAGACAGGTGCTTTTATTATCTATCTGCATGCAGTGCCTTAGAAGACTTAGGCACAAAAATCTGAGCAACCTGCCCAAGCCCATACCATAAAACAGTAGTAGAATTGGCATCTGGACCCAAGCAGTCTTTCCTGAGCATCATTGCTCTTAATCACAAAATCCCTACATGTTGAAGATGCAGATGTATGCTGTAAGCCTTCCTTTAAGACTTTTGGAGGAGGAGAAATAATCCCTTTCTAAAGCCTGAGTTTACAATGTGGGTCATGATCTGGGAGATTCAAGAAGAAATGACAGTCACAGTGGCAGGAGTGAGGGAAAGCAGAAGGTGACAACGTGAAGGTGTTTTGATATCAGAGCTGCACTTGGCATGGGATGGTCACATGTGTTGTGTGTGTCAGTTCGTTGGCTTGCTGACTTCTTTGGCCCCAGGCGAGAATGATGGTGCCAAGTGCGGCTGAGAGGATTGCGTGGCCCAGGGGCATGCTTGGGGAGCTGCTAGATTAAAGACTCACAGGCAGTACTGCAGACCCAGGGCCAGTGTGAAGGGCCAGAGCAAACAGTGGCCGTGGTCTTTACTTCATCCTGGTCTTTGCTCTCTTAATTTCTTTATCCTTTCTATCAGGAAAAGGGAATAGGCAAACATGCATTTTAAAATTTGTTGTTGAATGATGAAAGCAGTCAGCTGTCACATTAAAACAATCAAAGTTTACTCAATGAAAGGATAACATGAGTAGAACCATCTTTTTGTAAGAATGATGACAATCCACGTGATTGGGGATAAAAACAGCTCTAAAAACCACAACGAAAAACATGGGTGAGCAAATACACAAATGATATTTTTGATACTTCTTTAATTCAGGGGATTAACTAAATAAAGAGCTTCTGTCTTGATTATAAACACCAGTAAACAAAATGTGCTTTCAATTCTGCAGGCATCTTTAATTGCCGAACAAATCTTATATAGCCACCACCAAATAAGGTTAATTCAACACTTCTATGGGCAATGCTTCTGTTTAAGGCAGGTGTCTTAATTAAATAAACTAATAATTTTGCAAGGAGAAGTACAAAAGCATAATTATCTAATTGGCTAATTGTTCAACTGTGTTGATTTGCATATTCGTTTTAGCTGCAACATGAATAAATAGTTTGTATACATGTATCCTACTGTTAAAATAATGAAATCACTCTTGGGAGTAGCATCTCCTAACATGTGTTAATAGATGTCACATAAGATGGACTCTAGCTAAACACAGTTGAAAAATGCCAAGTAAAAGAAAATGAAGTAGTTCTGTTTCTCCAGGAGAACTAGGATCCCAGAATGGGATGGTGGCTGTCTTTACTATCAGATACACTGGGTTCTATTCTATGAACTATATGTGGAACTCCCCATTTTTTCAAGAGAAACATCTCAGGGCATTAGCGTCCTGAGAAGCACATAAGGGATAATGCTATTTAAAACTGTCTTAACAAGAAGTTGGTCTCACAGTTTTTTCTCACTAGTCAGTGCATTCTACAGTCAACACATGGGCAGAAAAATGGATTTAAGAAGCATATGTTTTTGTTTTTTATCCTCTGTGTCTCTACCTTTTTATTTCCCACATATATACACACACAAAATACTCTTCATGGCTTATGGTAAATATGCAAACCTCTCTTTGTCCCCTTTTATTACAGGCATATTGACAGGCTTGCTACCCTTCAAAAACTATGCAGTAACCCTAGCTGCTTGCACTTTGGCTGGCTGTACTGAGAGCTTGCATGCATTGAACATCTCTACTCCACAAGAAGGTAAAGTAATTTCAAAGGTCTTGACTTCCACATTTCAGTCATGAATAATAAAATAGGAGAAGAGCTAAATACTGCAAGGCCATTTGCTAGAGAACCCCAACCTAATTTGATGACAAAGTGCATTGCCAGGCCATAATTGCTCCATTTTTTGGGGGGGTGCGAAAATGAATCAAACTCCATACCCTTTAATGACATGCATCTTTAATAGCGGTAATGCAGATTAATGGGCTTTTTAATTGCTGTTACATTGTTCATGCAAGAGCCTTGTCATTAATATGAAGCATCTGAAAGATTAATGAAAGCTTCCTCATTTTACTATGGCTCAGAAGTAAATCTAGAGACAGTCTGACTAAAAAGAATTGATTGTATGGCACAGTATGAAATTGAGAATCAAACGGTTGATTTTCATGGTCTCTTTTAACTGCTAAACACCAGCACGGGTAACAATTATTTCAGTGTGATGGACCCTCCAAACGCCAATCGAGGCATTATTAATCATGGCCCGGTTCCTTCCGATTCAAGTCTCACTTTTGTTGTACATGGAGCTTGCAAACTGTTGGCATAAATTAATGTTTCAGAAAGCTTACATTAGGAAGGCAGTGGGAAAGAGAAAATATTTTAGCACTCCAAAGTGAAAGCTTTGCTCAAGCATCAGAACACATCTCTTCAAGAAATAACAGCTCTCAAAACATTTAAAGCATTGCTACTTCGTATTTCTCTCTCCGAGATAAGACGGGTTACACATTTCTCTTACTGTTTAGCTGTAAAGTTATTCAGGAGATGTGAAAGGTTGATCTTTGGGGGAAAGGAGTCCACAGTCTCTCTCTGTTTCAGTATTCCCTTTCCCCACTTCTCTTCCTCCTGTCCCACCCCACCTCTTTTAAATCCTTAAAGCAAGAACCTCTCACAGAGGAGATGTGTAAAGAAAGACAATGGTCCATCTGATATAACCAGGACAGAGGACAGAAGTTTGCAGAACCCTCCTTGTGACCCTTGTTCTTCATGCCTTGCACCTGACCTCACCAGGACCCTCTCACCTGGTGTGACCCATGTTCTGTGGTTCCTCAACATTCACTCCATCTGGTCTACCAATGCTTGCACTTTCTCTTAGTGTGTCTTTGTTTCTGCTGAGGCACGTATAATCATCCCCTTTCTAATTACTTCCGCCAACTCCAATATGGCACAGGTCATACTGTATCTCACTGTTTTCTCCTCATCCACTACATTCTCTGACCAAGTTTTGCCTGGTACCCTCCAAACCTACTTCACAACTTGACCCCAGAGGGATTCCTACTCCTCCAGTTCACCATTTCCTTCCCGTTATTTCCCAATTTCCCAATTTCTAGATTTTCCTTAAATTTATTACCAACTTACCAAGCTATAGGTATGGTTAGCATCATTTTCTAAAGTTTTTTTTATAGTTTCTGAGACTCCAATTTATTGAAAATGGACCTGTTGGTCCTTTATTAAAAAGCTCACAATATAGCTTTCATGTATAATAAATTTAATTAATGCTGTGCTTTCATATTTCTATGGATACATGTAGGTTTTTTATATCAATTGTGAACCACCTAGCATTGTTCATGTTAGATCAAAAGTTCCTCAAGGGTAGGGATTCTGTTTAGTTTGCTTTAAAAGGCATAGCCCCAAGTAAAGATTATGGGTTAATAATATTATAGATGAAGTAACACAAGCATCAGTCAAGTGAAGTAGTATAAATACTCACCATTTATCGCTGATGCAAATTTTCATAAATTCAAGGTAAGTATTTAGTACTAAAGCAATTACTGATAAGATACCCATGAATCAGGGACATTTCCATGCATGGGATGTCAAGTTTATTCCATGATTTATTGGTTTGGGTCTGAAAAGTTTAAATTAGAAATGTAAACTAAAATTATAATCCGTAAATATTTTTATTTTTCCCACAGCCCCACAACAAGTTCAGCCACCAGTAGCCAAATCCCTTCCCCATTCTTTGTTACTCTCCTGGAATCCACCCCAAAAAGCAAATGGTATTATAACTCAGTACTCTTTATATATGGATGGGATGCTAATCTACTCAGGCAATGGAGAGAACTACACAGTTACAGGTAAGACTTCTGTAGGTATTAGTAAGTAGTTATAGTCTATATTAAAGCATATGTACTTCCAAACTAATAAATGTAAGGTAACTATAAACTGTAATTTATAGCTATCTGAGAAGGCAGATTTAAAAGTTGGGTTGCTTAGTTTTGTCTCCTGTTAAATCACTTGACTTCCATGGTCTTTGTGTTTACACTGCACTGACAGTGAAGCCAAAGTTTGAAAAATGGAGAAGGTCTTGTGTTGACTTCCTTCCCCCTCCCCCAAGGCTGTCTTACTGTGCTCTTCTCTACTGTTGACCCTCTGTTTCTTACCTGAATCCTTCTACTAATATACATTTACTCAGGTGCAGAGGGGGCTTTGGAAATTTATCAATACAAAGAGGCTCAGCATATGATTCCTCTGCCTCCTATTGATCACAGGGTTGAAGCTGGGACCTGGTGTGGTCCCCAGCCACACTCAAAGTGCAATGATGATGTCATGTCAGTTCAATGGAGGCAGTGACGTCATTTCAAACAAATACCACTGACACATGTTAACCCCTTTAAAATCTTCATAAATGTGGAATAATCTTAAGACTCAGAAGTGTGACTCAGTGTGGCCTGAATTTTAGACCATCTGGGAAGAAACATAGTATATATGTCCATGTCATATTATAAAGTGTCAGGACCCTTGAAAGGGAATTGCTGGAAACGTTGTGAAACACAAGAGGTCTATATTATGTATGTTGTCTGGAGTCTGAATCATGTTTATATTTGTAATTATAGCCTCATATATTATGATATTTTAGATACTGTATGTGACTACTAGGTGAGACATCATTAACCAAATATGGATTGATGGAAAACTGAGGTGTTAGAGATATTAAAAGTCTTTATGAAAGGTCACAACAGGTTAGAGTCAGAGACAGGATTAATTTTTAATGAATTCACTCATTCACATTGGTGCCAGGTGATATGGAGAAGGGCATGGCAACCCACCCCAGTACTCTTGCCTGGAGAAGCCCAGGGACAGAGGAGCTTGGTGGGCTACAGTCCGCAGGGTCTCAAAGAGTCAAACATGGCTGAAGTGACTTAGCATGTACACATTAAGACTGTCACAGAGAATCCGCCAGACATAGTACCTGTTCCTCACCTTGGTGCTCATGACTTTATGGCAGCACGTGCAGACGTAGGAAAGAGGGGTATTGGGACAGGGCTGTGTCTTTCATCCACTCAGTTGCATTCCTAGAGCTCGTACCTTTGTGTCCTCTAGTCTGAGAGGCCTCAAAGCATGAGAACTGTTGCTTTTATATTTTAGTCATCGTACTTGGATAGAATTTTGTAATACTTATTCTCTGAGGTGGGTATTATCCCTACTCCTATTTTACAAATGAGAAAATTGAAGCACAGAAAGGTTAAGCAACTTGCTCAAGACCACACAGCCTATGAGAGTTCTACTTTGACACCATCTCAGGCATCCTAGTTATGATGAAGAGAATATGGTCGTAAAACCAGTTATATAACTTTTGAGACTTAGTTTCTGAAACTATTAAATGGAAGTAACTGAAACTTTCAGGATTTTGAAGAGAACTAGAACTATAGGTAAAACACCTAGCATGTTCTGAGTAAAGTACACATAGTCAATAAAACTAAAAAACAAATACTAAAAGTAAACTAAAAATAGATTATCTGTTCTAATTCTTTGAAGAAGACCTCTGGTAGCTTGATAGGAATTGCATTGAATCTATAGATTGCTTTAGGTAGTATACTCATTTTCACTATATTGATTCTTCCAATCCATGAGCACGGTACATTTCTCCATCTGTTTGTGTCCTCCTTGATTTCTTTCATCAGTGTTCTATAGTTTTCTATATACAAGTCTTTTGATTCTTTAGGTAGAAATACTCCTAAGTATTTTATTCTTTTTGTTTCGATGGTGAATGGGATTGTTTCCTTAATTTCTCTTTCTGATTTCTCACTGTTAGTGTATAGGAATGCCAGGGATTTCTGTGTGTTGATTTTATATCCTGAAACTTTGCTATATTCACTGATTAGCTCTAGTAATTTTCTCGTAGAGTCTTTAGGGTTTTCAATATAGAGGATCATGTCATCTGCAAACAGAGAGAGTTTTACTTCTTCTTTTCCAATCTGGATTCCTTTGATTTCTTTATCTGCTCTGATTGCTGTGGCCAAGACTTCCAAAACTATGTTGAAAAGTAGTGGTGAGAGTGGGCACCCTTGTCTTGTTCCTGATTTCAGGGGGAATGCTTCCAGCTTTTCACCATTGAGGATAATGTTTGCTGTGGGTTTGTCATATATAGCTTTTATTATGTTGAGGTATGTTCCTTCTATTCCTACTTTTTGGAGGGTTTTTATCATAAATGGATGTTGAATTTTGTCAAAGGCTTTCTCTGTGTTTTTTTTTTTTTTGACTTGAACTCTTTTTCTACTGTTCTAGATTTGAATGCAACTGAGTAGTATGGTAAACACAAGGATGGGATATTTAACCAAACAGGATGATTTTGTCTAAGTCATGGGTCATTTACTAACACTTAGCAGAAATATGCCACTTATAGTAAAAACCACAATTTTACATTTAAAATATGTACCAGTCTTTTGCTTGTGATTATATGGGGTTAAACTGCATAGCTACTTTAAAAGTTTTAAATAACTGATCAATTTTTACATCCTTTAATATAATCAAATGAGTCATACTTATAGTTATGGAATGGTACTTCTCAGGAGTTTTCCACAAATTGTGTGCTTATGAGATTCACAGTCTGTATAGCTGTGTGACCCAAAAAATAAGAAGCAAATATTTTCCCAGTGGATGTCAAGCACTAGGGTCACATGTCATTTCTCTAATACCAATCAACTTGTCTGACTGTCAGTCTCAGATAAGTTAGTGTGTCTCTGAACATCCCTTCAAATATCAGTCTGGCATCTTGACAAGTCATCCACATAACAATATCTAGTTTTCACATAAATGAAAAACTTCACTTCTTCATTCTGAAACAGTTTTTATTATTCCTTTATGATATGTGTTTGTGCTTAGCTGCTCAGTCATGTCCAACTCTTTGTGACCCCATGGATTGTAGCCCGTCAGGCTCTTCTCTCCATTGGGATTCTCCAGGCAAGAATATTGAGCCTTCCATGTCTTCAGGATAGATAGAACATGAAAGATACAGATCCTGCTCTCAGGGTCTCATGGTCTAGCGAGAAAGATGACTAAGTCAATCAAAAATTCCAGTAGAGTAAGCTAAATGACATGAGACATGGGAGCCCAGAGAGGAAAATTGTAAACCATATGTCCACATGCACTCAACATTCAGAAAACTAAGATCATGGCATCTGGTGCCATCACTTCATGGCAAATAGATGGGGAAAACAATGGAAACAGTGACAAATTTTATTTTGGGGGGCTCCAAAATCACTGCAAATGGTGACTGCAGCCATGAAATTAAAAGACTTGCTCCTTGTGAGAAAAGTTATGACCAACTTAGATAGCATATTAAAAAGCAGAGACATTACTTTGCTAACACAGGTCTGTCTAGCCAAAGCTGTGATTTTTCCAGTAGTCATGTATGGATGTCAGAGTTGGACCATAAAGAAAGCTGAGCGCTGAAGAATTGATGCTTTTGAACTGTGGTGTTAGAGAAGACTCCCGAGAGTCTCTTGGACTGCAAGGAGATCCAACCAGTCAATCATAAAGGAAATTAGTCCTGAATTTTCATTGGAAAGACTGATGCTGAAGCTGAAACTCCAATACTCTGGCCACCTGATGTGAAGAACTGACTCACTGGGAAAAAAAAAAACAAAAAACCCTGATGCTGGGAAAGACTGAAGGCGGGAGGAGAAGGGGACAACAGAGGGTAAGATGGTTGGATGGCATCACTGACTCAATGGACATGAGTTTGAGTAAACTCCAGGAGTTGGTGATGGACAGGGAGGCCTGGCATGCTGCAGTCCATGGGGTTGCAAAGAGTCAGACACAACTGAGCAACTGTACTGAACCAGGTCACTCTTTAGTTGAACACTATAATATTATTTGAACCTCTTTCATGAATGGATGAATGAATGGATAGGTAGATGAATGTAAAAGAACCACAAATGAGAATTATTAAATATATTTTGCTCTAATATTCTTTTAGGTTTTACTTACAAATAACAGGAAAGAAAGAAGGAAGCAAAGAAAGGAGGGAGGGAGAAGGAGGAATAAATATTTGTTGAATTTTCATTACCTTGGTGTGCAGTTATGTTCTATCATCACATAATATACCTTCTGGTGGGCTTCCCAAGTAGTGCTTGGGGTAAAGAACCTACTTGCCAATGCAGGAGACATAAGAGAGGTGAGTTTGATCCAGATCCCTTGGAGGAGGACATGGCAAACCATTTCAGTATTCTTATCTGGATAATCCCATGGACAGAGGAGCCTGGTGGGCTACAGTCCATGGGGTTGCAAAGAGAAGTACACAACTGAAGTTGCTTAGTATGCATGCATACCTGCTGTTATGGGCTGAATGATATCCCTGTCAAAATTCATACATTGACTCTCTAGCCCCAGTAGCTCAGAATGTGACTATACTTGGATATAGAGTCTTAAAAAGGTGACTACATTAAAATGAAGCTGTTAGTATGGGTCTTAATCCAATCTGACTGGTGTTTTTATAAGAAGAGGAAGGTTGGACACAAAGACACCAGGGATACATGTGCAGAGAGGAAAGACATGTGAGGACATGGCCAGAAGGCGGCCATCTGCAAGCCAAGAAGAGAGGCCTCGGGAGAAACCAAACCTGCTGACACCTTGATCTTGGACTTCTAGCAGGAAGGACTGTGAGAAAATAAATTCCTGCTACTTAAGCCACTGGTCTGATATTTGTCATGGAAGCTCTAGCAAACTACCATTTCTGTTGAGTAGATTAAAAGGATATGTTATTCTTTCAGGTCCATAGTTAATCGAAATAGGGATGATATGAGGTCATTCAACAGTCATAAAAATTCCAGTTCATGTTGGGTAACTTTTCATTACTGAATTTAAAGAAATGGCCCTTTCCCATCAATAGTGCATTCTGCAGACCTATATTTTCGACATTTATCTCCTCAATTTATGAGTACCGAATATTAGAAAGTGCCCATTTAATGTAAGATGCTTGCTTTAAAATTTAAAAACTAAAGCTAACATTTGAATAAGAGACATCTTAGTTGACATGTTGTCTTTAAGAAAACATTGATAACATGATGAAGATATGAATGTTGTATTTTGACACCACTAAATGTTATTAATAATGTAATGGAATTTCCCATTTTTCTTTCACTTTAAATTTAGTTAAGATCTGTAATCTGAGAGTCAAAAGGTTAAAGCAACAAAATTTTAGTCCTAGCTTTGTCATTAACTAGCTTTATGATTTCAGGCATATCAATTAAGTTTCCAGAAATCTCTATTTCCTCATCTGTCAAATGGGAATAAAATCATTTAATGTTTATATATCATTTGGTAATTTAAAGGCTCACAGAAGCTAGAACATGTGAAAATATTTTTAAATTATAAATTATCAAGAAAAATATCAGGAAAACTTTATCTGTTCTTGGGATGAGAAAAATGTTTTCAATTTTTTTTACTCTAAGAAAGAAGCTATGAAGGAGGGTATTTCTAGATTTGACTACAAGTTTAAACAAAAAAAGACTTTGAAAAATTACCATAAATAGGAAAAAATATACAAATAACCAAAATAGAAAAAAGAATTGTAGTGGCATGAAAATGGCAAGAATACTTCATGTTAAAAACTATTTACAAAACAGGAAGAAGAATATAGAACTTCAAAACAGAAAATCATTTGAGGAATTAATTCTTAAAAACTAGAAATATGTACATACAAAATATTACATAAAGGGATGTGGGTATTGTAATATACATTATAACAGAGAAAATTAGAAATAATTCATATACTGTAACAAAAATTGAAGAAATTGTGAAATATTTAAAAATACTGTTCAGTCACTGAAAGCACAATTTTTGAAAAGAACTTAACAATTTGGTATGATTATCACCATGAATTATAAAGTGGCAAGAGACTGTAAAAGAGTTTGACCCAGAGATATGAGTATATATGTGCATTAACAAAACAAGATTAGAAGATAATAAATGTATAAGTCAAAATATGATTAGTAATTATCTCTGGTAGGTGAAATTATGGGCAATTTTTCTCTTGCATTATTTTCCAAATTTTCATTAGTATTTATAACTTATCATTCTTATATTTATATTTTATAATTTTATCTTTATATTATACTTAAGTATCAATGTTATACATTCATATATATGTCTTATTTACCAATTATCCAGTTCCTTTCCAGGAGTTTAGCAATTATTATACATTTTTGTATACCCCAGAGGTAGTCTAAATATATAAGCAAATATGCAAATGTTAGTGCTGTAAAGATGTGTTTTCCATCATGAGTACTTACAATATACTTTGAAGAAGCTACCCTACTGGTAAAGATCTGCTCATTTTATTAAATGACTATGCAATCACAATAAAACTGTGTACATGTTAGTTATTAGCCATAACTTGTCTAAGTAATCATCTATGATGTTCATTAGGCTTTTAATTTATATTATGTTGCATTATGTTATATTACACTACAGTAGTAAATGGGTTTGCATATGGCTAGAAAAAGCAGTAACTTTGGAAAAATGTCATAACAAAATGTAAAATCTTCAAGATGTTTGGGATACTATTTCCCATGTTTTGTTTTGGCTATCTTTTTTTCTTTTTGATTACTTCAAAAGTAAAGTTTTGATTACTTTTATTACTCTTATATCAGTTCAGTTCAGTCTCTCAGTCATGTCCAACTTTTTGTGACCCCAGCACGTAAGGCTTCTCTGTCCATCACAAACTCCCAGAGCTTACTCAAACTTATGCCCATCAAGTGTGTGATGCCATCCAACCGTCTCACCCTCTGTTGTCCCCTTCTCCTCCTGCCTTCAATCTTTCCCAGCATTAGGGTCTTTTTCCAATGAGTCAGTTCTTCGTATAAGGTGGCCAAAGTATTGGAGTTTCAGCTTCAGCATCAGTCCTTCCAATGAAAATTAAGGACTGATTTCCTTTATGATTGACTGGTTGTATCTCCTGGCAGTCTGAGAGACTCTCAAGAGTCTTCTACAATACCAAAGTTCAAAAACATCAGTTCTTCAGTGCTCAGCTTTCTTTTTGGTCCAGTTCTCACATCCATACATGACTACTGGAAAAACCATAGCTCTGACTAGATGGACATTTGTTGGCAAAGTTATGTTTCTGGCTTTTTAATACGCTGTCTAGGTTGGTTATAACTTTTCTTCCAAATAGCAAGCATCTTTTAATTTCATGGCTGTAGTCACCATCTGCAGTGATTTTGCAGCCCCTCAAAAATAAAGTCTGTCGCTGTTTCCCCATCTATTTGCCATGAAGTGATGGGACCAGATGCATGATCTTAGTTTTCTGAATGTTGAGCTTTAAGCCAACTTTTTCACTCTCCTCTTTCACTTTCATCAAGGGGCTTTTTAGTTTCTCTTCACTTTCTGCCATAAGAGTGGTGTCATCTGCATATCTAAGGTCATAGATATTTATCCCAGCAATCTTGATTCCAGCTTGTGCTTCATCAAGCCCAGCATTTTACATGATGTACTCTGCACATAAGTTAAATAGGCAGGATGACAACATACAGCTTTGACGTACTCCTTTCCTGTTTTGGAACCAGTCTATTGTTCCATGTCCAGGTCTGTTGCTTCTTGAGCTGCATACAGATTTCTCAGGAGGCAGGACAGGTGGTCTGGTATTCCCATCTCTTTCAGAATTTTCCACAGTTTGTTGTGATCCACAGAGGCAAAGGCTTTGGCATAGTCAATAAAGCAGAAGTAGATGTTTTTCTGGAATCCTCTTGCTATTTCGATGATCCAGCAGATATTGGCAATTTGATCTGGTTCCTCTGCCTTTTCTAAATCCAGCTTGGACATCTGGAAGTTCATAGCTCACGTACTGTTGAAACCTAGCTTGGAGAATTTTGAGCATTACTTTGCTAGTGAGTGAAATGAGTGCAATTGTGTGGCAGTTTGAGCATTTTTTGGCATTGCCTTTCTTTGGGATTTGAATGAAAGCTGATTTTTTCCAGTCCTGTGGCCACTGCTGAGTTTTACAAATTTGCTGACATATTGAGTGCAGCATTTTCACAGCAGCATCTTTTAGGATTTGAAATAGCTCAACTGGAATTTTATCTATCTTTGTTTATAGTGTTGCTTCCTAAGGCCCACTTGACTTCACATTCCAAGATGTCTGGCTCTAGGTGGGTGATCACACCATCATGATTATCTGGGTCATGAAGATCTTCTTTGTTTAGTTCTTCTCTGTATTCTTGATACCTCTTCTTAATATCTTCTGCTTCTGTTAGGTCCATACCATTTCTGTCCTTTATTATGCCCATCTTTGCATGAAATGTTCCCTTGGTATCTCTAATTTTCTTGAAGATATCTCTAGTCTTCCTCCTTTTGTTATTTTCCTCTATTTCTTTGCATTGATCACTGAGGAATGCTTTGTTATTTCTCCTTGATATTCTTTGGAATTCTGCATTTAGATGGGTATACCTTTCATTTTCTCCTTTGCCTTTAGCTTCTTTTTTTTTCTCAGCTATTTGTAAGGTCTCCTCTGACAACCATTTTGCCTTTTTGCATTTATTTTTATTTTTGCATCTTCTTTTTACTGTTATATATCCACTAGGTTAAACTAGCTAACTGAAACTAGAGTTAAGACAATGTATGACTGAGAACTTAGGTTCTGTGAAGTTGACAACTCCGTATTCAGCAATTCTTTTAGTATCAGAAACAGATCATATTTTAAAATACATATGTTGAATATACCCAAATGAATTGAGATATGGCATTTAAGCTGTTTAGCTAGAAATCTCGGAGAAGGCAATGGCACCCCACTCCATTGTTCTTGCCTGGAGAATCCCAGGGATGGCAGAGGCTGATGGGCTGCCATCTATGGGGTCGCACAGAGTTGGACACGACTGAAGCGACTTAGCAGCAGCAGCAGCAGCTACAAAACTGATATCACAGGTATAACGCACTCCTGATTGTATCAGGAGGGCTCTGAGATGTCCTATGCAGATGACAAAAATCAAGACTGAATGGACCTCCTTTAATACATAAAGGTAGAAAAAATTCTAAATATTCTTTTCTTATTTTGGAAAAGATTCCATACACTGACAGATTTGAGGGTCTCAGAAATGGAAGGAAATAAATTTAAACATAGAGGTTCGATTTTAAGAAAATAAAACTTCAGGGAAATTCTCAAAAGAAAGAACACTGGTACACAGCAAAGCTGAATGATTTTCAAGGAGACATATTACTAACTGCATTCACACAAAAATTATATATAAAAGTAAAGTTGAGGCTTTCTAGCAGTAAGATTCCACTATTTGTAAATATAACAAATTTTAGAACCAAAATTTAGAGCCAGGACTCCACATTTGGGGTGGTGCTCCAGCTCAGATGACTTCCTTTGGGGCTGTGTGCGTGTGTGTGTGTGTGTGTGTTTTCTTTTCTTTCTCTTTTTCTAGTACCTATGTTTTGTCTTTGGTTCCAAAGTTGGATATAGAATCCAAGAAGGGCAAATCAGGATTCTTCCTCAGGATGTTTCAGCCTGGTTGAGGGATTTTTCTAGCCAGTAAGGTATGAGCTCACAGTTACTGCTGACTCTGTTCTCCGGTCCACAGAGAAAGATCACACTTACAACAGGGAATGAATCCCTTGTAACTCAGATGGTAAATCCCGCAACGCAGCTGACCAAGGTTCGATCTTCCCCTGATTTGGGAAGATCCTCTAGAGGAGAGCATGGCAACCCATTCCAGTATTCTTGCCTGGAAAATTCCATGGACAAAGGAGGCTGGCAGGCTACAGTCCATTGGGTCACAAAGAGTCAGACACAACTGAGCGACTAACACACACATGAATCCAGAAAGAAAAAAAAAAAATGAAATAGTTGGATTTCTATCACTTGCAATGGAAAAATCTCAGGACTCAAGTACATATATTTACTTTGTAAAACTAAGAATGAATAATAATCACTGCTTTTGAAGCAGTCAAACATTAGCCATGGATAAAATCAAATATATTGTAAAAGGCATTTCTTTCCAATTTAAGATAGCTATCAAGCACTTAGGAAAATGAACAAAAGCATTTTCTTTCCAATTTCATATCTGAGTCATTCTTTCACTAAGAGAAGTAACCTATGCTTTCCTGGGCATTAATTTTTTTGTATCTATGATACAAAGATACTATTCTGAAAGTAATTTATAAAAATATTAAGGGAATTTTATTCTTTAGGGTACTGAAGCATTCCCATGGACAGTGAAAAATACTGACAAAAGTAAGATATGAAAAGAGAGTACTTTGAATTTAATTTCTGCCTTTTTATTCTTATTATATATTCAATACAACTAAATTCCCCTAATATCTCTGATGTCTACGTATTGAGTACTTCTTTAAAGCATTTACAGCTTTGGAGTTTTTAATCCTTCCCTGTCTTTATTTTTAGAGAAAGAGCACTCTAATAATCTGAGACTATAGAGTCTGTTAATAGTGGTATTCTCCCATAGTTGTTGAATTTTCTAAATCGGATAGAATGACAAAGACACTAAAGCTTATCCAGATGTGGTTTTATAATGATGTCACTAGGCTTTATTCCATAATCAAGGCCCCTAAAAATATAGTTTTAGCCTTTGTATCAGCAACAAGGTTAATGGAATCTGCACCAAGGGTAAATACTTTGGCAGATTGTGTCATGAGGAAATATTTAAACACCATTTAAAAGGATTTAAAATAAGTAGGTTTTATTTTACACTGACTAATGCACAGACGTATAATACAAGAGAGCTGTTAACAAATAACCCTAATGCTTTTCTCTCCTCTTCTCCTCGTCCTTGTGCCATCTGTATTGTTAAGTCCAATTAGCTTTTTGCATTTGGAGTTCTAAATTACTATTCCTTATGCCTGCTGAATGGAGACAATGGGTGCATAGGTTTAGCTGTGACTATTTCAGAGTAAAGTCATATTTCAATCACTTAATTTTAAGACAGATAAGCTTACGCTGTATCATCACTTAAATGGTTCTCCATTGCCTCAGAACAAAGATAAACGTCTCAGCATTCCTACAGTACCTTTGATGATCTGACTCCCAGTTTGCCTCTATTTTTTTTTGACGATATGTTTTTATTCACCTGTAATATGGAAATAATAATAGCAACAATAATATTATTACCGATAATATTTACCTACACCACACAGTTTTCTTGGGGATTAGAAGAGCAAAGGTATAGTAAAGGACTTTTAGAGATTGTAACTACTAAGCAGATGCTAATATTTCATTGTTTGTAATACTGACAGATAAATTAAAAGCTTCTGCACTGCAAAGGAAACTATAAGCAAGGTGAAAAGACAGCCTTCAGAATGGGAGAAAATAATAGCCAATGAAGCAACGGACAAACAATTAATCTCAAAAATATACAAGCAACTCCTGCAGCTCCATTCTAGGAAAATAAACGACCCAATCAAAAAGTGGGCCAAAGAACTTAACAGACATTTCTCCAAAGAAGACGTAAAAATGGCTAACAAACACATGAAAAGATGCTCAACATCACTCATTATCAGAGAAATGCAAATCAAACCCACAATGAGGTATCACTTTACACCAGTCAGAATGGCTGCCATCCAAAAATCCACAAGTAATAAATGCTGGAGAGGATGTGGAGAAAAGGGAACCCTCTTACACTGTTGGTGGGATTGCAAACTAGTACTGCCTCTATTCTTGATCACTTCCTTAGGGTGCTTAGTCATACTAAACTGTGTGTTATTTAATTTTCATGAGATGCACATTCATATCTCTGTGTTGTTGACTATTCCACTGTGGTCCTTAGGCTTGACTGTCTTTTAGCTCTGAAATGCTACTCTAAAGCCTACAAAAATTTACCTCCTCTGTGGTACTTTATCTTCCTGATGAATTACCTCTTCCTTTGTTCTCTCCCCTGTTACAGAAAATACCACAGAGTGAACAGGTTTATGTGTAGTTGTGTATCTTTCCCTCCAAGAAACTGAACCTAGAATGCTTTGAGAAAAAGTGAAAATATCTTAGTCACATATGTAACATCCCACCTGCGATGTAGTAACTTGTACACAGTAGATGCTCAACTAATTTTCTGAATTAAATTATGTAGTTCAGAGACATGTCCCCAGGGGATGTCAGGTATTCAGTACAGTTCAGTTGCTCAGTAGTGTCCAACTCTTTGTGACCCCATGGACTGCAGCGCGCCAGGCTTCCCTGTCCATCACCAACTCCTAGAGCTTGCTCAAGCTCATGTCCATCGAGTCGGTGATGCCATCCAGCCATCTCATCCTCTGTCATCTCTTTCTTCTCGTATACTCAGTTTTTGCCAGCATCAGGGTCTTTTCCAGTGACTCAGTTCTCCCTCTCAGGTGGCCAAAGTATTGGAGCTTCAACTTCAGCATCAGCCCTTCTAATGAATACTCAGGACTGGTTTCCTTTAGGATTGACTGGTTTGATCTTGTTGCAGTCCAAGGAACTCTCAAGAGTCTTCTCCAACACCACAGTTCAAAAGCATCAATTCTTCACCACTCAGTTTTCTTTATGGTCCAGCTCTCACCATATATGTTTGGTATTAAGAGTCTTTATTATGATTTAACAACCATAGTATTACTTCTACAACTAAAAGCATGTGTTCATGGATCCTTTATTCTTTGTGAGCACTAACCATTTTTACATGTCCTATCCCATGTAATCCCCACAGTAAGTCTCTGAAATAAGTACCATTATTTCCATTTCACCAGGAAACCAAGGCTTATGAAAGCCATGCCTGCATAATTCTGCCTCTGAACTTTGTGGCAGGAAGACTTCTAAAAACGATACTAGTGACTCTCACCTTACAGGAATTCCTCCCCTTTGAGGGTGGGTGGCAGCTATGAATGTGAAGATATGCCATTCCCATGATTACCTTACCTTACATGAAGACAAGAGAGACCATTCTGGGATGCTCAATCTAATTAGTATTGATTTTAAAATTGGAGTTTTCTCTAACAGGTGGGAAAAGAAGTCAGAGGTTCAAAGGATGTAAGGATTTGAGTAAGAGATGATCTGCTTACTGACATGGATGGAGCAAGGAGACCATGGCCTCTAGAAGTTAAAAGCAGCCCCAGACTAATAACCAGCAAGGAAAGAGTGGCCACAGCCTCACCACTGCCATGAACTGAACTCTGCCAACAGCCTGGATGAGCCAGGAAGCAAAGTCTCTACCAGGGCCTCCAGAAGACAGGCTCAATTGCCAAAATCCTTGATCTTAGCCTTGTAAGGCCTTAATGAACCCAGCTGGGCTGCCTGAAACAAAACTCATTTACTAGCTCATGGTTCTATAAGTATTATAATAGGAAGTTTGGGTGGACTTAGCTGGGGGCTGAAGAACTGATTCTTTTGAACTGTGGTGTTGGAAATGACTCTTGAGAGTCCTTTGGACTGCAAGGAGATCAAACCAGTCAATCTTAAGGGAAATCAGTCCTGAGCAAAAATTACCTGATAGTGTTGGAAGACTTCCTGTGGAGGTGCAGGATGGCATGGTCTCATCACCAGGACAGAGGCACTGGCAGCAGCAGGTCAGGAAGGTCCCCCTTGGCATAAACTCCCTTAGAGGTCACATTAACCCTAGCATAGAGCCCACAGAACCCAGGGCTGGTGGCTGCAGGCCAAACAACTACCAGAGAAGGAGCGCAACCCTGCTGATGGCTTCATCAGCAGATAATTGGATTAAAGCTTTACTGAGCAAAGCCCTGTGCACCAGGGCAAAACTCAGTTTTTCCCATTGCCAGTCCCTCCCATCAGGAAACTTACATAAGCCTCTTAGCCTCAGCCATCAGAGGGCAGACAGAAGAAGCAAGACGAAGTACAGTTGCATAGTGGTTAAAATAAAATCATATTACAGAAAGTTAATTATGATGAAAGAGCAGAAAGTTATGTCCCAGATGAAGGGACAAGATAAAACCCCAGAAAATACAACTAAATGAAGTAGAGACATGCAATGTTCCAGAAAAAGAATTCAGAAAAATGATAGTGAAGATGATCCAGGATCTCAGGAAAACAATAGAAAATATCAAGAATTGTTTACAAAAGACCTTCAAAACTAAAGAACAAATAAACAGAGATGAATAATACACTAGAAGGAATCTAGAGCAGAATAACTGAGGCAGAGAATAGGTAAATGACCTGGAGGATGGAATGGTATAAATCACTGCCATAGAACAGAATACAGAACAAAGAATGAAAAGAAATGAAGACAGCTTAAAACACCTCTGGGACAACATGAAATGCATCAACATTCACATTGTAGGGGTCCCAGAAAGAGAAGAGAGGAGGGAAAGGACCTGAGAAAATATTTGAAGAGATAATAGCTGAAAACTTACCTAACATGGAAAAGGAAACAGTCAACCAAGTCCAGAGAAGCAGAGAGAGTCCCAGGCAGAGTAAACTCAAAGAGGAACACACCAAGAGAAGGGAATGGCACAATATATTTTAAATGATGAAAGGGAAGAACCTACAACCAAGAACACTCTACACAGAGTCTCCTTCAGATTTGATGGAGAAATCAAAAGCTTCCCAGACAAGTGAAAGTTAACGGAATTCAGCACCACCAAACCAGCTCTATAGCAAATGCTAAAGGATCTTCTCTAGGTAGGAAACACAAGAGAAGGAAGAGACCTATAGAAAATAAACCCCAAA
Organism: Antilocapra americana; assembly: GCA_007570785.1. Lineage (NCBI taxonomy): Eukaryota > Metazoa > Chordata > Mammalia > Artiodactyla > Antilocapridae > Antilocapra > Antilocapra americana. The sequence continues at coordinate 1,772,101 of ML660213.1, read as the reverse complement.
CAATTAAGAAAATGGTAACAGGATTGATATATATTGATAATTAGCTTAAATGTAAATGGATTAAATGTAATAACCAAAAGACACAGACTGGTTGGGCAGATGAAAATGTACAAGTATGTACTTCCACTTACCACATCACTCTGCTTGACCTCCCCCCAAATTGTGTGTAATTAATTTATATTGTTTAGTTAATCATGTTCCCATTATGGCTTGCAATTGTAATTATCTTCTATTTTTTGTCTGGCTATTGATTCTGAAAACTGATACACATGTTTTACTATTTTGAAAAAAAGAAAGCAAATAAGCCTGTGGTATTTTGTTACAGTGGCAATAAGAAACTAATATGCCAACTCAGTACCTTGTCTCTCTTTAATTCTTACAGAAGTCTTAATTCACTCAGGATGCTCAGCTCAATTCTTCATTTACCAGCCTCCTTTCAAGCCAGGTGTGGCTAGGTGACTATGTTCTGGTCAATGAGATATAAGCAGAGGTTGTGCAGATTTCTGAGAATGCTCCTTAGAAGACAATAGAGAACCAAGGCGTATACTTTTGCTCTTTCACCTTTCCTGCTTTCTGCCTGGAATACATCTGTGAAGGCTGAAATTCTAGCCATCTTGGAAACATGAGATACAACAGAGGGCTCCATCCCTGAACTGCTGAACCAACACCTCCAGTTTATTCATTACACCATTTCATGTTGGAAAGAAAAAAAGATTGGATGTTAGAAATGAAGACTAAAATCTAGGTCTTTATTTCTGGCAAAAGGGTGTGTAGCATTATTGTTAGTAACACTGATACTAATACTATTTATGTTCTCGGTAGTGTTTCTGGGATGAGAAGCTCAGGCAAAGGAATGCATTTTATGAGAAGTGGCAGATATAGCGAATTTCATTTTAAGGAGTTAGAGCGCAATGCCTGGAGCAGGAGGGTCCAATATGGTGGACAGAAAAATATTTGTGGCTTAGGAAAAATGTCTGGATTGGAGATGAGGACTGAGTCATCACAGGGATATTGTGTGAAATGTTCCAAGGAGAACCCTGAGATAAATCAACATTTGTGGTTGGAAGGAAGAGAAAAGGCTAACACACCAGAGCTTGAGCAGTAACGGAAATTGAGAGGGTGGATGCTGTAGACATTGGAAGCAGAATGTTCTGTGATGGAAAAAATGGTCAACAATCTGTCCAAGAATCATGAAATATATGGGCTTCATGTTCATCCTGGCTCTATAAGAATTTTGATAGCTTGGGGAGAATCATTTCAACTGAGTTGTGAAGTCATTATGGATCCAGTGGATGGTAAGTGGGTTTAATTTTGTGCCCTCTAAAGACATGTTCAAGTCGTAACCCTCATACCTGTGAATGTGACCATCTTTGGAAATAGAGCCTTGGCAGACATGATCAAGTTAATAGAAAGTCATATTGGATTAAGGTGGGCTCTAAATCCAACACGACTGCTGTCCTTATAGGATGAGAGAAATCTGGAGGAAACCAAGGCATGGGAGAGGTGGAGACTGGAGTTATGTAACCTCAAGCCACAGAATGCCACCAGTTAGCCACAGAGCACCATAAAATTAGCCACAGAATGCCAGAGATCATAGTGACCACTGAAAGCTGGCATGGGCAAGGAAGAAGTCTCCAATAGAGTTCTCAAAGAATTCTATTGAGGTGTCAGCAGAGCTCTACTGACACCTGGATTTAGGACTCCAGACCACAAGATAACACATTTCTGATGTTTTAGCCATCCAATTTGTAGCATTTTGTGATAGCAGCTCTAGGAAATATATATATCAAGATTAGGAGGCAAAGAGAGTGAGCCAGTGGAGGTAGGAACTGTGAGGATGAAGCTGAGAAAGGCAAGACTGACATAAGTGGAAGATGAAACTCAAAGACATGTTTTTCCCATGTTTGTCTTTTTTTCCCCTCCACATGTAAGAGACTTGAGCCTATCATATGCTCAAGTCGAGGGAAGGAGCTAGGATAGGAGGAGAGAAAAAGACACAGGAAAATTCAGGCTACCTGACAGAGGACCTCACCAAGGTAGGAGAAGGAGGTCTAGAGAGGGATTAGCCTTTTGCAGAGGGGTGAACATGCCTTTGTTTCCTAAGAGAAGGTGGGAAACATTGCTTCTAAGATAGGAACGGTTCTGTGACAGCAAACTGAGGAATCCCATCCAACAGCTTCAATCTGAGGTGACTTTTTGATGATGGCATTATATTCTGACCAGTATGAGGTGGTACCTTATTGTTGTTTTCATTTGCATTTCTCTAATAACTAGTGGTATTGAGCATCTTTTCATGTGTTTTTTGACCATCTGTATATCTTCTTTGGAGAAATGTATATTTAGGTCTGCTAAACATGGGACCTCAAAGACCAATTCACATCTACTTAGCATGGCTGAAGAAGAAATTGCTGGCTTTCAGGAAGAGTCAGCTTTCACTTATTTTAAGAAGATATAATAAATACATTATACCAAGTATGACGCCTTCTCTAACCATTTCCCACTGAAATATAAGCTCCATGAAGACAGGGCCTTTGCATCTTTTGTTATCCACTGGATCCTCAATGCTTAGAAAAGTATGAAGTGTCTACATTGTAATATTCATAATTATATTCATTAATAATATTTAAGAATATTCATTGAATTAATGAACCATTCCAGATAAAAGTGATTATCTTCTTTCTAAATAAGTTGCATTACTTCATGGGATATATCAATTTTTAGATTGATGTTTAACAGGTGCCTTATATTTTTTAATATGTTTGAGGTATTTGATAGAGTTTTGTAACAGTGTTAATCACAGCCATCAAATACATAGAATGAATTTTAGGATGAATGGTATTCTCTCAAAATTCATAAGTTGAAATCCTAACCCCCACTACCCAAGGACATGACCTTAAATGGAAATAGAGTCATTGTGACTGTAATTTTTAAGATGAAGGCATGAGGGTGGGCCCTAATCCTGTATGACTTGTGTTCTTATAAAAGGAGGAATTTTGTACACAGGCAGCACACAAGGAGAATGCTATGTGAAGATGAAGGCAGAGATTGGGGAGATGCTTCTACAAGTCACAGAACATTAAAGATTGTCAGAAAACCACCAGAAGCTAGGAAGAGGCATGGAACAAACTCTTCCTTATAAGCCATCAGAAGGGACCAACTCCACCGACACCTTGGTCTGGGACTTCCATCTTCTAGAACTGTGAGACAATTGATTTGTGTTGTTTAATCCACCCAGCAATACTCTTTTATGGCAGTACTACCAAACCTACACAAGTAATTTAACCCCAAAATAATTCACTACATATTGTTTAATTAAATTAAAAATTCTATGAAGGTACAGGAACAGCCTACCCCATTAAAATGGTTTAGCACATATAGCATATTAATTACTTCTGAATTATGCATCAGTGTTTGTTGTCATTTACTTTAAAATATTAATTTACTGATTCTTAGTGTTTCTTCAACTTTCAATTCATTTCAACTCAGTCTAATAAGAGATTATCAGATGCCAATTGGGTTCTTATTCCTATGGTACCTACTATAGAGATTATGAAAATAAGCAGTATGAGAGCTGTACTCAGTATTATCTATACTTTTCTTTGGAATCAAGGTCTATAACCTTTGAAATAAGTTAATCTTGCTAGACAGAATGTATTCAAGTGACAAATTTATAGGAAAGGATATGAAAGAATCTGTGAATCAAAGGAAGATGTGGGAGTTGAGGTAGGTCATCAAACATGTATAACACTTTGATGGGGATAGATGGTGCTAGGGGTATGGAGAATGCGACACTTGATATGGGTTAAAAGGAAATGAGTAAGCTCATCAATCTAATTAGGTATCAAAATAAATACTAGAGAGAACTAAAAGATAAGTGTTGATAGGTGAAGGCCATCAGAGTCCTGAAATATCCATCTTTTGACAAATTTTATTATATATATTAAAATGGGGAAAATACTACAAAAATTCAGCTCTATAATAACCAAATTGTAGTAAATTTAAAAGATAAAACAAATCATTCAAAGACAAGGAAATGAAACACTAGAATCCCATTCCTGGGAGATAACCACTGTTAAGACTGGTGTATATTCCTAGACAGACATATTCATATACGTATGTATACAAATCCATGTATATATAGATACATGTATATACACATATATTTTACTAAAATAGACTCAAGTATTACATGCCTGCCATTAAATGTTTAACATCTTTCCACATTATTAAATATTATATTTTTTTAAATTTTAGAATATAGTTGATTAACAATGATGTGTTAGTCACACTAATTGGTATATTCAAAGTGATACTGTTATATACATACAGATTGATTATATTCTTTGCAGCCAAAGATGGAGAAGCTCTATAAAGTCAGCAAAAACAAGACTGGGAGCTGACTGTGGCTCAGATCATGAACTCCTTATTGCCAAATTCAGGCTGAAATTGAAGAAAGTGGGGAAAACCACTAGACCATTCAGGTATGACCTAAATCAAATCATTTATGACTATACAGTGAAAGTGAGAAATAGACTTAAGGGACTATACTTGATAGACAGAGTGTCTGATGAACTATGGATGGAGGTTCGTGGCACTGTACAGGAGACAGGAATCAAGACCATCCCCAAGAAAAAAAAATGCAAGAAAGCAAAATGGCTGTTGGAGAAGGCCTTACAAATAGCTGTGAAAAGACAGGAAGTGAAAAGCAAAGGAGGAAAGGAAAGATATATCCATTTGAATTCAGAGTTCCAAAGAATAGCAAGGAGAGATAATGATGAAAGCCTTCCTCAGAGATCAATGCAAAGAAACAGAGGAAAACAATAAAATGGGAAAGACTAGAGATTTCTTCAAGAAAATTAGAGATACCAAGGGAATATTTCATGCAAAAATAGTCTCAATAAGGACAGAAATGCTATGGACCTAACAGAAGCAGAAGATATTAAGAAGAGGTGGCAAGAATACACAGAAGAACAGTACAAAAAAGATCATCATGACCCAGATAATCATGATGCTGTGATCACTCACCTAGGGCCAGACATCCTGGAATGTGAAGTCAAGTGGGCCTTAGAAAGCATCACTATGAACAAAACTAGTGGAGGTGATGGAATTCCAGTGGAGCTATTTCAAATCCTGAAAAATGATGCTGTTAAAGCAATGCACTCACCATGCCAGTAAATTTGGAAAACTCAGCAGTGGCCACAGGACTGGAAAAGGTCAGTTTACATTCCAATCCCAAAGAAAGACAATGCCAAAAAATGCTCAAACTACTGCACAATTGCACTCATCTCACACACTAGTAAACGAATGCTCAAAATTCTCCAAGCCAGGCTTCAACAGTACATAAATCGTGAATATTCAGATGTTCAAGCTGGTTTTAGAAAAGGCAGAGGAACCAGAGATCAAATTGCCAACATCTACTGGATCATCGAAAAAGCAAGAGAGTTCCAGAAAAACATCTATTTCTGCTTTATTGACTATGACAAAGCCTTTGCCTCTGTGGATCACAATAAACTGGAAAATTCTGAAAGAGATGGGAATACCAGACCACCTGACCTGTCTCTTGAGAAACCTGTATGCAGGTCAGAAAGCAACAGTTAGAACTGGACATGGAACAACAGACTGGTTCCAAATAGGGAAAGGAGTAGGTCAAGGCTGTATATTGTCACCCTGCTGATTTAACTTCTATGCAGAGTACATCATGAGAAATGCTGGGCTGGAAGAAGCACAAGCTGGAATCAACATTGCCGGGAGAAATATCAATAACTTCAGATATGCAGACGACACTACTCTTATGGCAGAAAGTGAAGAGGATCTAAAAAGCCTCTTGATGAAAGTGAAAGAGGAGAGTGAAAAAGTTGGCTTAAGGTTCAACATTAAGAAAACTAAGATCATGGCATCTGGTCCCATCACTGCATGGCAAATAGATGGGGAAACAGTGGAAACAGTGGCAGACTTTATTTTTTACGGCTCCAAAATCACTGCAGATGGTGATTGCAGCCATGAAATCAAAAGACCCTTACTCCTTGGAAGAAAAGTTATGGCCAACCTAGGTGGCATATTTAAAAGCAGAGATGTTACTTTGCCAACAAAGTCCATCTTTTTAAGTCTATGCTTTTTTCCAGTAGTCACGTATGGATGTGAGAATTGGACAGTGAAAAAGGCTGAGCACCGAAGAATTGATGCTTTTGAACTGTGGTGTTGGAGAAGACTCTTGAGAGTCCCTTGGACAGCAAGGAGCTCCAACCAGTCCATCCTAAAGGAGATCAGTCCTGGGTGTTCATTGGAAGGACTGATGTTGAAGCTGAAATTCCAGTACTTTGGCCACCTCATGCGAAGGTCTTTTTTCATTGAAAAAGACCCTGATGCTGGGAAGGATTGGGGGCAGGAGGAGAAGGGGATGACAGAGGATGAGATGGCTGGATGGCATTACCGACTCGATGGACATGGGTTTGGTTAGACTCCGGGAGTTGGTGATGGACAGGGAGGCCTGGCGTGCTGTGGTTCATGGGGTCGCAAAGAGTCAGACACGACTGAGTGACTGAACTGAACTGAACTGTGATAAAGCATAATGGAAAAGAGTATTTAAAATGAGAATGTATATGTGTGTAACCAAGTCACTGTGCTGTATGGCAGAGATTGGCACTATAGCAAAATCAACTGTATTTCAATAAAAAAAATTAAAAGTAAAGCATGCATTGTTAACCCACGGATCTGGGATGTTGCTAAACCTTAAGCAGCCTTTCTGGAGTCTTTGATCACTTAGTGACTTGGCCTCTGCAGGCCTTCACTTCTCTTCATTATTTGTTTTTTTTTCTCCTTTGTATCCTCAAGGCTTTTTAGAGTTACAATTTAATGCTATGTGTCTGTGACATAAAAAGGGCACAAAAGTATGACTTAGTTTGTAATAGGGAGGCAACATCACTCATAGATGAGATCACTGCATTACCTAGAAACTCTCCCAGGCTCTGTCTTATTGATACTCTGCCTTATGGGTTAGAACACAAGCTTGTTAACAGTATTCCCCTCAGTAACATTACTTTATGTGAGAGGAGTGATTTAGAATCACTGCACTGTGGTATTCAAAAATGCAAAATGAAAGAAAATATCAAGGTTAAAGCAAAGTTTCATTTTGCTACGAAAATATGTTTCATAAAGCATCAGTATGAATGAATATAATTTAGCTCAAATTTGTGGAGTGTTGATAAGGTTCCTTATAATGCTTGGTTAGAAGTACCTAACCTTTAAATGCTTTTTATTGTGCCATAAGCAGTCCAGCGTCTTTTACCATAAATGTCTCATTGTAAGACTTAAAGTGTTTGGATGGTTCAAGATGAACATTTCTATTTTGCTGTTTATACATGATTGTTTTTGACCTTGGCAAATAAGGCCAAAAAAAAAAAGAGTTTTAGCACTTTCAGTGGTTTAAAGATATAAATGCTTACTGTTTATCTGACTTTACTAGTATTGTATCTGCTTTTCCTCTCTCCTTCTCTGTCTCTCTTTGCCTCTCCCTCTCTCTTTCTGTCTCTTTTACACACACACACACACACACACACACACACACACACACACACACACACACACACACACTCCTTACATCACTCTTATCCTTGTGTTATTGTCTCAGTCTTAGTGATAGAAGCTCAGATCCTAATGGAGTTGCAGAATGCTAGAAATCAGCTACTCTTATTCAATCATAAGACTACTATAGATTTCTGAGACATTACACTTGAAAATATTCATGTTTTAAGGTTTGATGTCAGAATTATTTTAGGGAGTGCTTTCTGACCATTCCCTCTGTTAAATTTTAGTACTTATAAGCCCTGATGGTTTAGGCTGGGTTAAGAGAAGAACTGAGTTGAGGGATCCCTCTTCTTTCTTCACTCAGCATAACTCACCCTTGCCATGGTCATATTATACTTCTCCCAGTGACCACCATCTTACTATCATCATTTCCAAAATCTTTGCAAGTTTCCATGAACCATCTCACAAACTTTTTAAAGATTGCCACTTTCTGGTACGGTGCTCATTTAAAATGAGGATGATCTGGTTGGCTACAGTTTGGATGGTCATCATCAATCAGGATGCTATCTAGCCTGAACTTTTGAAACAATCCAAGTATGTTGTGAACAGGCTCACAAAAGGTGTCTTTTTTTCTCCTTTATGAACATATGGTATACACACATGTTAAGTGGCTTCACAATAGCTCTGCTGGTTATATCAATATAGGTCCTTCAATCTTTCAATAATGTTTTTAACCACAAGCTTTAAAAGCACAATTGTTTCTACTTTGAAATTCTTAAAAAATCTGTTATAAGACAGAAATAAGAGATTAATGGAGATCTTGCAAAAAAAAGATAAATGGCACCACTAGAATACCACAAAACTGGGGGGAAAATTAATTGAACCTATACTTTTGATAAATATTTATTTTTTGCAGAAGAAAAATGCATACTAGTTTAAGCTGTCATTATACTAACCTACATCCTATTTTTCATATTATTAGTAATACATAATGTGGTAGTTTATATTCAAAAATAAAACCAGAATGTATATACCTCATGTATTTATCCAGAAATACACCAAGGTTACTATGGTTACAAAAAATCCATTACCTTTGAATACAGAATGAAAAAGTTTGACTTAAAGTGTGTGCTATTTATTATAGCAAACATCAACAGCCTTCGGGAGGTTCTCTAACTGGATTCATTTTTCAGTGTCATAACTGACCCACCATTCTACTAGCTTATGGCCTATGCAAGGCAAAAAATTTGAACTGTATGCATTTTTAAATATATTTTGTACTAACTCAAGGTGCAGCGCTGCCTTTGACTTTTAATGCTTCATATTTAAGAAAAAGAAGAAAAGCATTCCAGCCACCTAGATGCTAAGTGGTATTTGAATTGAAATGCACTTACTCTGACCTGTATCCACCACAGTGGCAAGATCTTTTTTTTGTTTTTTAACACATAGCAAAAGAATGTTAGTTCTATGTGGAAACTTAAAAGGAAGCTACAAATAGATGGAGTAAGAGTGAGAAAAAAAGTTGACATCTTGAATATTTAGGAGGGGATATTAAGCCAAGTTATTGAGGAAGTTTTTATGCTACAGAAGGCAAGGAATTGTAAATAGTGCAGATGCTTATAACCAGAAAAAATGGTATGAAACAGCTCTTAAAGAAGTTTCAAACCTAATCCTCATCTCTACTAAATTTTTGCTAGTCCAGACTGTGTTAGTGAAATCGAAGTAAAATATAAGTCACTAATCATCATACAAAAAGTATGCAGTAAATAAGGAGTTAAACATGCAAATAAAAATAATATTTTCAACTTGTAAAACTGTCAAAGACATAAGGATATAACATTTGCTTCTAATGAACTTTTCTGGAAAACAATGAAAACTGCATATCAAATATTCTGAAAAAGTTTGCTACCTTTGACTTAGCTATTTCCCTATTAGAGATCTAGCTAACAAAGATTACGTACAATATTTATCACAAAATATTTAAAACAGAGATAAATCAGGAACTTCTGAATTTTTAAGTGGCTAATGCATGAGTGTATATCCATAAAATAGAATACAGCAAAATATTTCTAGAAAAATCCTGCATGCTATGGGATGTATTCATAATAAGGGAACATGCAAGGATTCCAAATTTTACATTATAACTTAATTTTGTTAAAAAGAATAAGAGCTAGAAAGAATTACATCAAATATTAGAGTGCCTATGTGTAAGATGGGATTTCTGCACATTTTAAATTTCTGTTGTTTAAGTCGTCCAGTCTGGGATATTTGGTTACGGCAGCCTTAGAAGATCAACACAGGTACTCAGGGTTTTTATACCAGCTTCCAGCTCCCTTTGTGAGTTGTGATAAATAATAAAATGTGTCCAATAAGTAGAATGTGTAGAGATGAGAAGAATGGACTTTGACGCCAGATAGACTCAGATTTGAATCAGTTCTTCCAGTTGCTGACTAGGATTTCTTGACATCTCTGGGCCTCAGTTCTAACACTTGAATCATTCTGTACAACTCTAAATCCTATCATATCATTTTGATTTAGTTCCTCTCCTTAGTGATTAACATTGCATTCCTATTGTGCTTTGTATTTTCTGACATTTGGAGATAAAAGCAACAAGCAATATAGGTGCTTGTAAGATGCCTGGAGGAATTAGGAAAAAAATGCTCTGAGTCTTATCAGAGAATGGCCTTCATCAGAAAAAATCTACAAACAATAAATGCTAAAGAGGGTATGGAGAAAAGGAAACCCTCCTACATTATTGGTAGGAACGCAAATTGGTGAAGCCACTAAGGAGAACAGTATAGAGTTTCCTTAAAAAACTAAGTATAGAACTACCAAATGACCCAGCAATTCCACTCCTGGCATATACCTGGAGAAAACCATAACTCAAAAAAGATACAAGCACCCCAATGTTTATTGCAGCACTATTTACAATAGCCCAAACATGGAAGCAACCTAAATGTCTGTCAACAGAGGAATGGATAACAAAGATGTGGTACATATATATAACAGAATCACTCAGCCATAAAGGAATGAAACTGTGCCATTTACAGACACAAGGATGAACCTAGAGACTGTCACAAAGAGTGAAGTAAGCCAGAAAGAAAAAAACAAACATTGCCTATTAAAGCACACATCTGAAATCTAGAAAAATGATGAAACTATTTGCAAAAAAGACGGTAATGAGAACCCAACATGCGAGACAGCAAAAGGAATGCAGATGTATAGAATAGACTCGTGGACTCTGTGGATGAGGGTAAGGGTGGGATGATATGGGAGAATGGCATTGAAACATGTTAATTATCATATGTCTAATCAATTGCCAGCCCAGGATTGATGCTCGGGGCTGGTGCATCGAGATTTCCCAGGGGGAGGCAGGAGGGAGGGAGGAGGGAGGGGGGTTCTGGAGGGGGAGCATATGTAAACCCATGGTGATATCATGGCATTGTATGGCAAAAACAATAAAAAAAGAAAAAAAAAGAAATAAACACACAGAACAAATTATGGACATTAGGGAGAGGAAGGTGGGGTAGTGGGATGAACTGGGAGATTGGAATCAATATATACACAGTACTGAAACTTTGTATAAGGCAGATAACTAAAGAGAACCCACTGTATAACACAGGGAATTCTACTCAGTGCTCTTTGGTAACCTAAATGGGAAGGAAATCCAAAATAGAGGGGATATATGTATACATATAACTGAATCATTTCACTGTATAACACTGTAAAGCATCTCTACTTCAATAAAATTTTTAGGATGAAAACCATTGAAGAAGCCATTATCATTGCAACTAGAAAAGATGGTTATGGACACTATAAAAATACCCCACTTTCTTATAGTTGAGGCATCTATCATATTATGCTAACATTTGCCATGAACTTTCAATGCAGATACTATAGTTACATGGGATCTGTTAAGGATTCAAGACAACATAATACAGAATTAGTATCATTTTTTAGCTGGTATGAGCAAGCAGTTTGAATTTTGGTCTCCTCTCTTCCCCACCGTGTTCATTTTCTGGTTTTGCAGTGCCACCTTATGTGGCATTTTCTACATTTTGGAAATCTTCAAGGTCCACACTCTGAGACCCACTGTCAGCCACACCACTTCCCTGTAGATGAGGTCCGCATTCACGTTGCACAGGGAAGGGGTCTTGGTTTCTTGCTCTGGGATTTCTACATTTCCCCTCCTTTTTCCCTGTTGTTTTTTCTTTCCCTCCCTATTCCTGCTCTTCATCCCTTTGTGGTCCTCTTTTTTTTGTTCCCAGGAGTCATTTGACTTCATTCATTCCCTTATTCTCTACCATCTCTGAGATTAGTGCTGGAAATGCAGTCATGAGCAAGACAAGCACAGCCCTGTCCTTATGATGCTCATGGTTTAGTGGGGCAAAACAATACGTAAACAATCAGCCTAGTGCGAACCAAAAAGTGAGGGGGGCGTAAAGGCAGTCCGTGAGCACACAGGGTTGCACCTGACTTATACATGGGGCTCACCGAAGACTTCTTGCAGGGAATGTCTGCAGTACGCCCGAAAGCTGCGCTGTCCTGTCACACATGATGGTACAGCTGGTCCTACTAAGTGCTTTGCATAATACTTATTGACACCTGAGTAAAGTTCATTCCAAGATGCGTTTTCCTTTCTAATGAAATAAATTCTGTGGCCAATAACTTTTAGTGAAAATAATGCCTTCAAGGATAATCTATTTTTATTTTTTATTTATTTATTTTTTTATTATTGTTTTTGCCATACATTGTCATGATATCACCATGGGTTTACATATGCTTCCCCTCCGGGTCCCCCCTCCCTCCTCCCTCCCCCCCGGGAAATCTCGCTGCACCAGTCCCGAGCATCAATCCTGGGCTGGCGATTGATTAGACACATGACAATTAACATGCTTCAATGCCCTTCTCCCATCTCATCCCACCCTTACCCTCATCCACAAAGTCCACGAGTCTATTCTATACATCTGCGTTCCTTTTGTTGTCTCCCATGTTGGGTTCTCGTTACTGTCTTTCTAAATTCCATATATATGTGTTAATATACTGTATTGTTGTTTTTGCTTCTGGCTTACTTCACTCTGGATAATGGGCTCCAGTTTCGTCCATCTGAGTAGAATTGCTTCAAATGAATTTTTTTTTAATGCTGAGTAATATTCCATTGTGT